>OY735231.1:7342592-7360092 GCA_963457665.1 Thysanoteuthis rhombus
TAAGGGAAGAAATTCTTCGGTATGCCCCTCCATAGATGTTACACTCTGATCCTAAACAGTATGGCCGGAGGGAAAACTTCCTTGGCGGTGCACAGATACTCTCATGGTAAAAAGAAGTGCTGATCCGTGTGCAAATAATCCCATTATTTTTTATGGGTACTACGTAATTTTATAAAACTCTAAAGGGTTTTCCATAAAAAAAACATAAAACTCAAATCCTTATTGGTTAAAGATATCAATGTACAACAGTTAATCAAATAACCGTAGTGAAATGAAGTAGTAAGTAAGATGAACGAAATTTAGAGGTTCGCTCTGGTTTTTTCCTCGTCACGGAACAGTGATTCAAGAATTAAAGCGAAAACGTCAGATGCAAACATTGGAATTTGCAGAAATGGTTGAAAGAATTATGGTGGACGCACTCTGAATAAAAGACGCACATTGGATATCTGTATAGCATAACCGAATGTATTCATCTACGACCAAACCGTAATGTTTATTTAATCTTATTTAACTGAATCAGTAAAAAAAAAAAAAATATTGCATATACATATATATGGCTCTCATGTGGATAGAAAGTTCTAGCCTTTGACTACCCTTTAAGGCTATAGTAATTTCATTTACTTTTTTTCATTTTTATGATTACGTTTTGCAGGAGCAGTCAAATCCTTTTTTGAGGGAAGCGACCATGTCCTAGTTTAGGATTTTAAATTGACTATTATAAACATTTCGCCTTATTTCTGTTTTTATTTCTATTTCTATCAACAAATGATTGTCAGTTAGCTTTGAATCTACGTCAGAAAATCTCACTTAACGGGGAACATTGTGGAACTTTAAAGTCTGTAACCTCATTCGCGGCTGTTAATGGAATTTCGATCTGCACTTTCTTTCCACATCATGAGATTTTTGCATTATATATATATATATATATATATATATATATATATATATATATATATATCCAGCACATCTTCATTCTTGTCTCCTAATTATTTCTATAATATAGTTTATTTTGGTATGCTCTTGGATCTGGGTTTGATTTTTTCTCAGAGAAATAGAAAAAGATCAACATGGATCCGTGAGCAAACCAGAATAAAAGATATTATAGAATATAGTATTGAAGTAATCAAGAGACAAAAATGGAGATGGGCTGGACATCTAGCATGAAGAATAAATTATACGATTTTTGCCAAAAGGATGGCAAATGCAGTGGGAAAGTACAGACATGAGATGGAGAGATCAGATGAGATGGGTTTGTTGGTAAGACATTAAAGGTTAGCACCATCATGGTCAACATGGAAGGGGCTGAGAACGGCCCTTGTCCAGCATTGTACTTATTTTGCTTGCTGCTGCTGCTGATGATGATGATATCCAGATTTCTATTAATGGTTAGCATCTGTCCCCACACTTTTTCTCAATAGAAATGGTTGGATCTGTCGGTTGTAATTAAGGATAGTGTTGTGACAAATACCAGGGCTGGTACATATGCACATGTCTGGGATCAGAAAACAATCCTAGCAATCTGTATAAAAGATTACCCATGACCTTTTATTATCAAAGACTTAAAACTATCTTATTTTGATGATGATTTGCATATTTTCAAGGACAAATTGTAATTTTCTTCCCGATTCGCAATCAAAGATTTTAGCCAGGCCGATGGCGAATCACCTTGTTTGAATCAAATGTCACAAATGCCACGAATTTGTTTCTCTTTGTCTTGAAACATTCGTACAAGAAGCATACGAACACATTAGGCAAAGGAAGATAATAAAATAATCACTTCTTTATTTTGATCAGGTTTTTCGCCTGTGGTTAAGCAAACTCCAATATAGTAGTACTGCTTTATAAGATGAGTGTTGGGGCCACTTATAAGTGCCAAACACGTTCACCGGTGACCGAAGGTGTTGTTTTCATCGCAAAATCAAATTAAGTCTGAATAAAACACCGTATAACTATACCTTAAATTGATGGCACATTGAAGAAATTTAATTTTTTCAATCATATTAAGTTGGTCTTTTGAAAATCTATTTTGTTGGTGTTTTTCTGGATGAGGGAGTGATAATATTTGCTAATATGTTGAGGTCCACTACCTACCTGTTTTATATCGTGGACCGTGCAATAGCGAACCGTGCTATATTGAGGAACTCGTGTATAATAGTCGGATACGGTCAGCAGATTTCTTCTTCTTTTCCTTCATTAACAAATTTATCTCCCCCTCTCCCCCTTCTCTCTCTTCCTCTTTTGGAAATTTTTTCATACTTTTTCATCTTTTTCTCCTTCCTTTCTTCTTCATCTTTCTCCCTATTTCTATTTGTTTCGTCTTCTTTATTTCTTTTTCCTTTCTCCTTTATTATTTTCCTCCATTTTTCTCTTTCATTTCATCCTCTTTATCTTTCTCACTTTTTCCTCTTCATTTGTTTTTTCATTTTCATCTTCTTTCTTTTTCTTTTTTCTTTCTTCTTCTTTATTCCATTCCTTTCCTTTCCTTTCATTCCTTCTTTATCCTTCTTCCCTTTTCTTTCCCTTTTCCTATCATTTATTTTCATGCAGGGCCTTAATCCTCACAGGTTTCCAAAAAAATTCTCCATTTACCTTTCTCTCTTCTTCTTTTTCTTTAATTTCATTTCGTTTTACACCTATCCCAGTCCATTTTCCCTCTTGCCACAAGAGAAAAAGGAATCATGTCTTCCTTGCTAATAAAACTTACTTCCCGATCCGAAAAATATTTGGCTTGCATGATGACGTATAATTTTATTATCTCTAACCAAATGACACGCCGCAACTCAGCCTGGCTCTTGGCCATTAAATCTTGCACTCCCCCCTCTTAGCCCTCTAGCTCTTCGAGAAACCTAACCCTAACCCTAACCCAACCCTACGTTTAGCTCTTGGAAAAACAAGACAACAACAGCAAATTCATGTAATAGTAGTAAAGCTGTTCAAGTTACCCGATGTTGTATTTGTCTTGAATTCCCCAAACTCTTCGTCTTCGACCGAAACATCATGCCCGGCTGATATGGCGTCATGCTCCTTGTTGCTTTCAGTCAATTTTCATTAGGAATGAGGCTAAAGTGTAATGGATTTTGGGGCAACTTTCTTCACTTCTTGAATTCTCTCGTCTTACTCTGTCACAGAGGGGTGGCAGGTGATACCCGTAATCGGTCGTGTCCGAAGGGGTCGGCAGGACCTGTTGAGGCCTGCATCGAAGAGGATTATGGGAGGTTTGTTAAAAACTGATGAGAATTGGAAAACTGGTGATTAAGAAATGGAAATGGAGAGGACCGGAAGTATTAAAGGAGGGACGGCAGGGGGTCCCTGGGTGAAGAGAAGGGTCCATGAAGGAGAAAAAGAATCCAAGCATGGGCATCCGATGCCAAAAGGAGAAGTCAAAGAAAAAAATACATCGCACGAGGTGGTAGGGAGGGCAAAAGATATACCTTCATGTTGGTTGTCAGGTGAAGGACTAAGGGGTTCTTTAACTGTGAAGTGTCTTCAGGTGTCCATCATCGTGGTGACTCCTTTACTGCCGGTCTCTATAAAGTTCCAACATTCAAAAACCTTTTGACATCAGGGAGAACACCTAATCAGATAGGTTGGGGCGGCAAATATATCATTCAACGATCAAAATCGAAAACTTAGATCTGGAGAAATTAGACCATTAATCATCTTAGGACAACGAATCCGCATAAAATCCTGAAAAGAAGAAATCAAACTAGGTTGTAATCTTTTGGTAGAGCAAGCTCAACCTTTAAAGACAAGAAAAATCCATTAGTCCCAAAAAGAAGAGTACATAACCAATGCATCCACCTGATACTAACCTATGGAACCAAAACATGGATCATAACCAATAGACTGACCCTCAAACCGAGAAGCATGCAACATACACATGAAAGAATCATGCTCAACCCCACATGGGGAGAACGCAAGACAGCACAATAGAGTAGAGGAAAACAAGGGATATTATAAAAATCTATTAAAAAACTCAAATGGCAATGGACTGGCCATGTTGCAAGAATGTCAGATAACTGCTGGACATCACAGCTCACAATTTGGATAACCGGAGAAAATATGAAGAACAATGTTTCTCTGAATTTTTGAGATGAGGTATTAATATCATCTCTATTATTGTTCGGATTATCCTCATCTTGGTTGTTTTTCATACAACGTTTCGGCCGTTGTACTCTACGGCCTTCATCAGGTATCATCTGGTAGGTGTGGGGGAAGTAACGAACCGAGCCCTTTATTTAACCGACGGAGGTATATAAACCGCACTCCCCTCTGAGCAGTAGTAGTATTTTCGAATTATTATTGTCTCACACTGGGATTGAACCTAGATCCATTAGATTACTTGCAGTAATTCTGTCTGATTCTCTTACCACTATGCCATTTGTCCATAAGAGGGGAGTGCAGTCTATATACCCCCGTCGGTTAAATAAAGGGTTCGGTTCGTTACTTCCCCCACACCTACCAGATGATACCTGATGAAGGCCTTAGAGTACAATGGCCGAAACGTTGTATGAAAAACAACCAAGAGGATAGTCCGAACAATAATAGAGATGAAGAACAGTGACCGGCAAAACATAAGATGGCGAGACGAAATAGACAAGTTCAGAAAATATTGGCCCCTTCATTGACCCTTCCCTTCCCCAAGGCCCCCCGCCTTTATACTTGCGGTTCTCTCCGTTTCCATTTCTCAATCACCATTTTTCTATGATAAAGAGGTGTGGCGTATTCTGAGGAAGGTCCACGTTCAACGACGAACGCTAAAGGACTGCTACAAACGATGATGTAAATCGAGTCCCCCGTCTGAAAAAATTATTTCATCAAAACTGATACATTTCCATGTGGTTCGAAGAACACATAGTTCGAAAGCATATAAAATTGAAAAAACGCTCCCTCAGTCGGAGTTCGAACTTGGTCCGTCAATTGTATTTTCCCAACCGCTGACGACTAGGCTTTTAAACAGCTATAACTTGGAGGGGGGTGAATTCCCGGCCAGAAAGAATGTTTTTAAAAGGTATTGCCACCTATTTCTTACAAATGAGTATATTCAAATAAATCATTTAGAGGGAGAAAGAGAGAGAGAGAGAGAGAGAGAGAGAGAGAGAGAGAGTGTGCGAACGCAGACTCCATAGAAATCTATTTATCTTTTTTTTTTTTTTTTTGAAAAATTAGATCGAGTTGTGTTTTTAGTTAATCTGAGATATACTAACGTTAAATATTTTGTTCTGTAAAAGAAAGAAAGAAATGAAAGAGAGAGAGGGGGGGGATATTTTATACTTTTGTATTATACGCCTGAAGGAGACTGGAAAAAGGAGGATTGGTCAAAACGTAATCGTAACAATGTCAGTGACACTATAGATTAAACCACTTATCCGAACAAATATTGACAATCTATTTATTTACGTTT
Organism: Thysanoteuthis rhombus; assembly: GCA_963457665.1. Classification (NCBI taxonomy): domain Eukaryota; kingdom Metazoa; phylum Mollusca; class Cephalopoda; order Oegopsida; family Thysanoteuthidae; genus Thysanoteuthis; species Thysanoteuthis major. The sequence goes on from OY735231.1 coordinate 7,347,997, forward strand.
GTTCTTAAACTATGACGAAAGTGGACAGTTCTCAGAAAGTCAAAAAGTTTCTTTCCGTTCAAACCAAAATTGAATGGGTTGATAGCGCCCATAACAGAGGAAAGATAAAGAGAGTGGGCGAAAGGAGAGAGGAAAATCTTAGTTCTTTGTTGGTACGTCACACTGCGTCGTAAATTTCTCTTTTAAATCAATTTACGAGAAGAAAAAAAAAGAACAAAAAGAAAGAGATTGTAGAGAGAGGGGGAAAAAGAAAGGCAGAGAGTGGACATAACAGTGTTTATAATTAATGTATACGCTTCATATATATTTATGACTTCTTCATTTTTCAATGAATTATGTATTTCGAACGATATTTTTCATTTTATTTTTGATACAATCATAATTTTCGTTTCGGACGTTTTAAGTAGGATTATATTATAATTTTTTTTTTTGAATGTTGAGTATGGTCTGCCAGAGGCTTGCCATCCTAGTGTGATTCTTTGTTTGATTTCTTCTTCTTTTGGGGGTCTCCATCTACCCTAAAAGAAGGGTGTATAACCAATGCATCTTCCCAATAGTCACTTATGGAGCTGAAACATGGAACCTAACCAAGAGACAGAACTTGCACATGAATTATGCTGGGCCTCACATGGAGAGACCACAAGGCAGCACAGTACATCCGGTAAAAGACAAGAGTCAGGGATATCATAGAATCCATTAAAAAGCTCAAATGGCAGTGGGCTGGCCATGTTGCAAGAGTGGCAGAAATCAATGGACATCGTAGCTTACGATATGTATCCCCCGGGATCACATGCGCAACCGATGCCAGCAGAATATTAGATGGAGGGATGAGCTAGACGGATGAAGAAAGTACTGGCTCCGCGACAACCATGATAGAGAAGTGTGGCGAATCCTGGGGAAGGTCTATGTCCAACGACGGACATTAAAAGTCTGATGATGATGATGATGATGATGATGATGATGATGATGATGATATTTTTTCTAAAAATCAATTGGAAGCAAATAGTTTTATTACAGAGGCAAAAATTGACCATTGTGGCCAAACGCAGCCAGAAATTGTATGTACAACGTCGCAGGTTTTGAACAGGGTCTGTTGGTTTTCTCAGATTAATTTTGGGTACATTTTCCAAGCTATGATGATAACATTCCCCCACTTTCGCTCTCTACGTCCATGTCTCCGTATACCTCCGTTTTCCTCTCCCTCGCCCTGTCTCTCTCTTCCATTCACTCACTCACTCTTAAGTTCGCTCACTCAATCATTCACACTCTTTTTCACCTACTCTCTCTCTTTATCTGTCTCCGTGTGTCTCTCTTTCATTCAAGTTTATATGTAAAATAGAAATAAGAGAGATGGAAGTTATTGCTATTTAGTGATGGTTCGATTGTCATGTATGGAGCTGAAACATAGAACCTAACCAGAAGATTGGCCCTCAAACCAATGACCATGCAACGTGTACATGAGAAGATCATGCTTAAGATCACATGGAAACATCACAAGACAGCACGCTACGTCAAAATCAGAGTTATCGTGGAAAACACTGAAATGGAGAAGGGCTGGTCATCTTGCAAGAATGTCAGGCAACTGATCCCCAGAGATCGTGCTTGAAACTGTGGCTGACAAAAATATGAGGAAACAAATTCAGAAAGTATTGGTTGCAGCTACGACCGATGAAATTGAGGAAGATTCAAGAAAATGAGGTTCGTATAGATAAGTAGTAAGTGCCAACATCCGTTTTTTTTCTCTCTTGAAAGTTATTTCTATTCATGAGATTTATTCATTCGAATTATAATTTTCCGAACTATACAATAGTACTCTCTCTCTCTCTCTCTCTCTCTCTCTCTCTCTCTCTCTCTCTCTCTCTCTCTCTCTCAGGACTGGATCAAGGTGTTTGGGGGCCCTTGGCACTGATAAAATTGGGGTCACACTGATGTTTCAAAATATATATAATTTTAAAATATTCAAAATTATATTTTTGGTAAGCACTAACCTTTCCGTAAGCCAACATTTTTTTGTGGGTCTTGGACACTCTGCTTAATGTGTCTAATTCATAATACGGCCCTGTCTTTGTGACCTATTCTGTCTGTGTGAATCTTTTTCTTTTTTCATCTTCCTTTACCTCTCTCTCTCTCTCTCTCTCTCTCTCTGACACACACGCACATCACACACTTCCTTCTTTCGCTTCCCCTCTCAAATTTTTTTCATTCATTATTCATTCGAATGATTCTTTTCCGAAATATTTCATAATACTACCCCCCCTTCTTTCTCTCTCTTTCTCTCTGAATGCCTTTCTCTCTATCTCTCTTTTATCCCCTCTTTCTCTCTCTCTCTCCAGCTCTCATTCTCTCTCTCTTTTTCAAAGTATTTTCTAATTATTTATCAATTCTAACAATTCTTCCTTTTTTCCCTTTGTTTTGCCAAACTTCAGTCCAAACCTGGAGTTGACTTTAGTTTCTATCGTAACAAGGACCGGACCGACAAGAACAATCCTCACCTAATTTGGGAGGGTAAAATTAGAAATTCCCCACTGTACTTAGAAATCATGACCAAATGATCGGTAGGCGTCTGACTTACCAACTGACCTAAAGTGACAAGTCTTACGAACCGACAGAATCTACCATACAGATATGCAAAGGTTTATTTCATTCTAATAGATAAATATATCTATATAAATACATGTTAATATACACACACACATACACACACACACACACACACACACACACATATATATATATATATATATATATATATATATGTACTGTTTTATGATTTCTTTATTCATTATAAATATAACACAAAAGTTGTAGTAATCAACTTCAGCTGGAATAGAAGTTGGAGTGTGGGTTGACCCTGCAGCAGCCAAGCATGTTCTAACAATTCTCCCTTTCTTCTTTCCTTTCCTTTCGTTCCTTTCTTTCTTTCCTTTCTTTCTTTCCTTTCTTTATTTCTTTCTGATACTTAGCACAGTCTTTTTGTCGAATATTCTCTTTCTCTTTCTTTCTTCCTTTCTTTCTTTCACTTTCTATCAATTATCATCTCTCCTGCTACTGTTTTTCTTTCTTTCCTTCATTTTGTCTTTCTTTCTTTTACTAAAAATCCCCCTTTCTCCGGTTGTTTGTTTGTGTCGCATTTTCACTTTCTACCATCGACCTTTTCTCAAATTTTACTCCTCTCTCTCCAGTTCTACTCTTCTTTCTTTCCCTCTTCCCTTTTTCTCATTTCCTCTCTAACAAAACCGTTCATTGTCTCCTTCATCTTCTTTTGCATTTCTTTTAAGTCTTTCTCTTTTTGCTTGATTCCATTTAGCAGATAACACAGAAAATCCAACGAAACATGAAAATCAATTTTCAATCAAACCAATAACTTATACAGCTTCCTTGCCTCTGTCTATATTTTATAAATGTTTTCAACATGGCTAGCCTTTCACAAAATGTGCACTGTGTTTGTTCAGGGTTAAACGGAATTCTTCCAGAAATATTTAATGCGGCTGTTTGAAATATTTTCGAGTTTTATTGATTAAATGGTCCAACAAACTTTTCTATTGAATTAGTTTAAGCATAGGGGGTTTTGTTATGCTTTTAAAATCTTTTATACCAGTTTTTTTTTTTTATAGTTTAAATTTTCCCAATGAAGAAGAGGATCCATTTGAATGAAAACGGACGAATAAATTGAATAAATAAAGAAAGAAAGAATTGCGTTCAGAATGACGTACGGTTTCTCTTTTAAGTTTTCCTGATATTTTTCCCGCTTTTTTGTTGATCGACGGTTTTTGAAGGCGCCATTTTTCACTGAAGCCGCCATATTTCACTGAAGCCTCCCGTTTCATTCGTAAGCACCTACGAGGTTTTTTTAATGGATTACACAAAAAGTATTAATAATATAGCGTTTAGATTTGATAGGAAAAAGTTCTAACGTGAACAAAAAGAATTTTTTTTAACTGTATCTTGATATTTGTTATTTGTCTGTTCTGTTCACTTCAGTGGTGTGCGTTGAGCAATGGGTTGAGGGCAACTTTCTGTCTCTCTTTCTCTCTCTTTCTGTTTTTGATGGGTTTCGTTTCCTCCCGCTTCCAGCTGCATCATCTGTTTTTTCTGACACTGCTCCTGATTCATCTGTCACCCAAAAGCAGGTGCCTTACCTGCTGTAGCCTCTCCAGTAATGGGGGAGTAAACACGAAAGGAAACGAAACTATCTGTTCAGGGTAGTACGGTCCGTAACCATCGGAGAGAGAGAGACAGACAGACATACATATAGACGGATAGACAGGGCATGTTGAAAGGAAGAGAGAGAGAGAGAGGAAGAGAGAGAGAGAGAGAGAGAAATTGGTAGGGAAGAAAGGATGAACAAAAGAAAGAAAGAAAGAAAGAAAGGAAGGAAGAAAGAAAGAAAGAAAGAAAGAAAGAAAGAAAGAAAGAAAGAAAGAAAGAAAGAAAGGAAGGAAGGGAGAAAGAATGAGTACAGGATGATAAAGAGAAGGGGGAAGGAGAGAGTGATTGCAGAAGAAAAAGGAAAGTGGAGAGTAGTGTAAAATTTCAAAAACGGATGATCGAAAGAAAGAAATAAAGAACGAAAGAAAGGAAGGAAGGAAGGAAGAAAGAAAGAAAGAAAGAAAGAAATAAAGAACGAAAGAACGAAGGAAAAAAGAATGAAAGAAAAGAGAAAAAGAAAATTTGAAAAAAAGATATATTACACTGTTAGAAACAATGACATCATCATCATCATCATCATCATCATCAGTCTTTTAACGTCCGTTGTCGGACATAGACCTTCCTCAGGATTCGCTACAAGTCTCTACCATGGGCGTCGTGGAGCAGACAAAAAAGGTAAATAAAGACAGATAAGGAGAGAAAAAAAAAGAGAAGCAGGGAAAGAAGAGAAGGGATTGGTGTGAAGGACATTTTGAAAAGAGATATATTATACGGATACACTTACAAAAATATGAGTACATGTATGTGCATACGCTCGCACACGATTATGCACATACATTTGTGTGTATTAGCGAGCAGAAAAAAAACGTGTGCAAGATCTGATAAAGTTTTTAGATTTCTCATCTTCGGTCATTTATAGCCCGTCGTTGGACATAGACCTTCCCCAGTTTTTGCCAAGCGTATTTATTATGGGCGTCGCGAAGCAAATAATTTCTGAACCTGTCTAGTTCGTCTCACCATCTTATATTTTGCTGGTCACGGTTTCGCATGTTATCTCTTGGTATTCCCGCTGTTTTATGTCAAGCGGTTATTTGCCCATCGCCATTTGAGTTTTCTAATGGATTCTATGATATTCCTGACTCCTGTTCTTCCCAAATATAATGTGCTGTTTTGTGATCTCTCCACATTATGTTGAGCATGATTCTCCCGTGTGCAAGTTGCTGGATTCTCAGTTTGAGAATCAGTTTCTTGGTTCGGTTCCATGTTTCTGCTGCGTAAATGGCTATAGGGAGGAGGCATCGGCTCTCTATACCTTCTTAGGACTAATATAATTTTCTTGCTCTTGAAGATTACCCTCCTAAAATGATTCAATTGATTGTTATTGCTGAAACAAACTACCTAGGTGAATAATTTTTTTACAACTTTTTACAATATTATCCAGTGTATTGTACAGATTACATAGTATAATCAGGAAAGAGAAAAGCCCAACATAACTATAAAACTTTCATTATACAGGTTGATTAAAAGTCAATGAACAGTATTCATTTTTTCCATATATTGATGGACATGAATTTTGTAAGTGTTCAATAAACATCATGAATTAGTTTTGTCAGGTTTACATATTTCTGAAACCAATATCACCGACAACATGGCCGCTCCTTTGAGGTAACAAATCCTGCTCTCAGAAAGGAAGGAAATCGTTTATCTTCAGAGGAGGGGAATGCCAATTCAGGCAATTGCAAATGATTTTGAACGATGTTGAAGCGTTGTTCACAGAATAATCACCCAAATTGAAAATTCTAGTACGCTTGAATCAAAAAGTAAGATTGGATGACTTGGCAAAACAGTGAAGCAGTGAGCCGAGGGTCACTTAAGTAATAACAAATGTTTCTGAAACATGGAATCTAACCAAGAGACAGATCCGCAAATTGAGAAGCATGCAACGCGCACATGAAAGAGTTATGCTGGGCCTCACATGGAGAGACTGCAAGACATCACAGTGCAACTGGGAAAGACAAGAGTCAGGGACATCATAGAATCCATTAAAAATCTTAAATGGCAGTGGGCTGGCCATGTTGCAAGAAATAAAGACAACCAATGGACATCACGACTCACGACATAGATCCCCCGAGATCACATGTGCAATCGAGGCCGGCAGAATATTAGATGGAGAGATGAGCTAGACGGATTAAGAAAGTACTGGCTCTGCTACGCCCATGATAGAGAAGTGTGGTGAATCCTGGGGAAGGTCTATGTCCAACGACGGACGTTAAAAGACTGATGATGATGATAATGATGGTTTCAAGTAGTACCTCAAAGTAGGCCTAGCTGATGCTACTCCAAAAACCCAGGAATTTCGGAAACTCAGCAATCCCTAGGTCATGAGGTTGCTGAGTTTGTGAGGCTCAACTGTACCTGTATCATATAAGAGATTACAATTTTATATCTATTTTCAATCTTGAAATTTAATACTTGTGATATACAAGAATTGTGGTACGCACCAAGAAATGCTGTAATTTCGTTCATTTGAATGTTTAAGTTTCTTTACATCGCAGCCACTCAGACCCTCTATCCAGTCATCCGTAAATAGCACAATAAAATGATGGCATTAGATCCAACGATGGGCGATAAAGACTGATGATGATGATGATAACCTACTGGGATATGATGGTAAAAAGACTGTAAAGCGTATGGTTGGCGAGAGAAGGCAAATCTGAAATTATGATGAGGCGCTGATAGTTTGGGGCGTCATCTCTGCAGTTGGGGTTGGCCGTTTGGTTTATCTGCTTAGCAAGGTGGATGCTGAAATCTATAAAGAACTTCTCCGGCATCACGTCGTTCAACATATCCCTTCCAGTTGATAATCAGACGTCAGTTTTTATGCAGGATAATGCACCCCGTCATACAACTAATAAAGGTAAGGACTTGATGAACCAGGAAGGACTTTTAATAATACCATGTTCTGCCCAGAGTCTTAACCCCAATCCAATATAAAATCATTCAGCAAAATTGCTGGTTGTTTTCCTCGCCTGGAAAACTCTTCTTCCCTCACCATCGAAATAAAACAATCTATATCGTCTATAACTTTTAGAAGAGTCATTCAGGTAACATGACTGAAAATAAATTCTCTCCTATTGGTCTCTCCGTTATTTTTTCCTTTGCACCTACGGAGAAAGATGCAAACAAGAGAGACTCTCTTTCTTTGCGGATATTGCATTTTACACCAGACGAGGGTTGTAGAATGAATCAGCCAAAATGTTGTGTCTACATCAGAGACGAGAAGAAGAGTTTAGATTGTCCAAACAAAAGTTGGAAATAATTTATGTTTTAAAGTTTAATGCTAAGAAAGCGAGAAAGGGTGAATTTTTCAGTCTTGATTGGGTGACGTGATATTAGGAATCTACAGTTTAATTTATCAGATAAGTACTGGGTAAAAATATTCCTTTTCCACCTCATTTCTCTTCCGTTCCGAAAATCTGTTTGCATCTGTTGTTTCTCGCATAGATGGAATTTTGTGATTTATTAATGACATACAAAAGGCTGTATTTTCTTGCCATATAACACGCGACCATAATACAACAAACCATGAATTTCGTGGTATAATGCACAAGATGATATCTTGAAGTAAACTTTTAAGAAAGTCCCATCTTCTAATATTACTGAAAAAAGAAACCATATTACAGTAAAAACAAACGTGCCGTTAGAACGCAAGTGTCATTAAACAGTGCCGTTTGAACTAGTGCTGTTACAACGAAAGTTTTATATATATATGTGTGTGTGTGTATGTGTGTGTGTGTTCGTATGTGCATGTTTAAGTGTTTGTGCGTGTACGTGTGCGTGCGTGTTGTCGTGTGTTGTGTGTTGTTAGTGTGTGTTTATTGAGAAAGAGATAGAAGAGAAGATAAAATATTCAATTTCGAAAAGAAAATAAAAGAATTAAAAAAACAACAAAGAACATGTTACCCATTTCGGAATTAAATGCACATCTGTTCATTCTATAAGAATCTGTATTTATTTTCTTTTAAAACAGTTTCCAAACAATTCCATGTTTTCATTTTTTTTCTTCCTTTTGTTTACTTATATGTTTTTTTCTTCAATCTCCTTCATTCTCCCTCTTTTTTTTTATCAAGGAAAACCGCTTCCATCTTTTCATTTTATCTGTGGATTGTTGGATTTATTTTCGGGATTTTTGACAATGAATGACATTTAATGTTCTTCCCCAAATTTCACATTTTCCATTTCAGAAAGCAATCACTCAATAACCGAATCAGTTTACCATTCCAGATCATTGGGGATGGATTCTTTTATTTTTCCTTTATTTCGAATCACCTACTTTCTACTTTTATGTTATTCATCTTTCGCTTCTCTTCTTCGTCTTCTTCCCTCTTTCTTCTTCATCTTCTTCCCCAATTCTTCTTCTTTCTTTTCCTGATACTGCTTCTTCTTCTTCTTCTTCTTCTTCTTCTTCTTCTTCTTCTTCTTCTTCTTCTTCTTCTTCTTCTTCTTCTTCTATCATTGCTACTAGACTTTTCTTTTCTTTTTCTTCTTTTTGTTCAGGTTCCTTTCCTTCTTTTACGAGTTGCTGTACTTTCTTTCTTTCTTTTTTTCTTTTTCTATTTCTCCTATGCTTTCTTTCCCCACCCCATTCTACTTTTTTCTCCTTCCATTCTCTCCAAATCTTCCCCTCTTTGTCCTTGTTCTTGTTCTTCTTCTTGTTCTTCCTCATCTCATCCGCCCCTTATCCCACTCCACGACGTGTCTATCCTGCTTTTGTTCCACTTAATGTATTCTTGAACCCCCCCCCTTTTGTGTCCCATTTGTGACTTGTTGCCATGAATTTTGACTTGATCAAATCAGACCAACCAAGCTGACAGTTCAAGGCATTCGATCAATTAGGTAGAATATCGTAACTGTGATTTGCTTCATGCTTCATTCGTTTTTAGATACTTACACGCCTCGTGGTCTTACGGCTAAACCACGTTACATAAACTGGTTCTCGCGAGATCACCAATAATAGAAAGTTTTAAAAAAAAGCAAAACCATGAGACTTCGTCATTATTTCGATTGGGGTCGGCCCGATTCCGTGAAGAGAGGCTGGACGGCATTGAGAATGGACTTGGAGGGCTGAGTTCAAACTCTAGTTAAAACAGTTTATGTTTATTTCGCACTCCTGCCAATAGGAAAGGCGTGAATCCGTCTATCCTATCATCGGTAAAATGGTGCTCGGTAAAGAGAGTTATCTTATTTAAAGTGCATATCTCTCTTAAGTCTATTTCATGTATCCAAAACGGGCCGAAGACATAGTGATGTGTTTTATAGAGCCTGAATAGGAACAACTGAGGCCGAAGCCAGAACGAGAATATTACTCAATTTACATTCTTCGTGAAGAAAAGTCAAGTAAAAGAGAGAATTGGTTAAGCAACAAATCAGAGTCCTTTTAAAAACAAAATCTAAACCAGAAACTGATTTAAATTTGGACATGATTTCTTATCCCACCTTTTGCTTTTTAAAAAAAAAAAAAGATCTTTTCTTTATTGAAGTTCTTTTTCTGAACGCTTGTCTGATATCTAAGTTCGACCCTTGCTACGTGCCGAATAATTTAGGAATTGTGTGGAAATAAGCAAAAAACTTAGTTATCACTAATAAAGAGCTCTTGTTTTTACACTGGATGCTCATTATATTTGACCTTGTGTCAAACTAAACGAAGTTTTTCGTTCATTTCTTACAAATTTATCAAATCATGATATTTTTGAAAAGGGTTGGTCTTACTTGCCATCAAATTCGGTAAAAATATCCTAAAAACAAAATAAGAAAAGCAAAGGTCAATGAAATATCGGAGTCTTTTATAACATTATAAATATAAAACTTCCGAAGGTACTGCAAATAATCATAAAAATTGCATATGTTTATTTCGGATTCAGGCAATTTGGAAAGACTAAGTGGGTGTCACAAATGGAACATATATATTTGTGACATATATATTTGTGACATATATATTTGTGACATATATATTTGTGACACCAACTTCGGCTTTCCTAATTGTCTCTTCAATCTAATACAGTCGGATGAGTTGTAATCTACATCTATACAATGGTCGTTTAATTGTTTGTAAATAAAATCTTCATTAACTTCAAGTATATCGTCAATTGATTTCATTCTTTGCTCTTAAAGACTGTCTGATGGACGCGTTTTTAATAAAGTAGGTTATCGTTTTGTTATGGTGTCTTCAGAAAATGTCCGACGGCTTCCAAACATCGGGGGACAAGAAAATAACTAGGGAAAAGGCGTCAAAATATTTTAATGTCTCGCCTAACGAGACATTTTTCTCGTAAAATGTCGATTTTGTGACGTGAAAGCAAAATATTAAAGACGAAGTTAATTACAGAGAAGAAAATAATTGCTTCGGCCTGAAATAATTTAAGGCTGTTAAATCATTACAGCGACAATTAAGATAGGCATCTCGATTTTTTTTTTCGTGAAAATAGACGATAATGCCACTGAGCGATGCAATTTGCTTTATTTTACTTAATTTTGGTAAATTAAAAAAACGATAAAAATAGATTAAAGATATGTCTGGTTAGTCACTCAATAGAAACCGTCGTATGGCCAATATCTTTCGGTAGCAGTGGGGGTGATCAATTAAGATTTAGAAAAAGAACTGATTAATCAATAGGTTTCTTCTCTCGCCTTTATTGGACTCTGGGAAGTCTGGATTGGAATAATGAAAAAAAAAACCAATCGTGAACGCAGCCGGACATAATCTAGAGACCAATTTAGCATAAACTTACATTGGTAATTTAATCATCCAGTAAAAATATATTTTGGAAGGGAATTTTGAAAAAAGCAAAAAAAAAAACAAGGAGTAAATGTTGAAACTTGCTACAGCAGGGTCAAACGCCACCTGAGATTCCATCAGAAGATGATTACTGCAAATGCTTCTTGTCTGTTTAACACATAGAAATTATAAAAATATATATTTCTTGTAAGAATTGTATTTTCTTGTCTGAATGAAATAATCTCGTGAATATCTGAATGATGAGTTTTCATTAAGAACAAACCTACTATGAAAAGAGATAACGACTTGTCTACTTGGTGCAGTTACTAAGACCTCCTGATAATAATCAGTTGGTTGCGTGTTCAAGTCACGGTAGGGATATGTGAGTTCTACGTATCGGAATATGTCCCTGATCTTGGTAAGGGTTTTTCTTGTGAATGTTACATTAGGAAAACAATGTCATTGTTGTAATATAGTTTGTCAACAGATTTATCAAGACTTTGTTTAAATGAATTGACATTGGGCACTCTCGTTTTACATTGCTCTGATAGAAAGTCACACCGCTGGCTGTCGTCAAAAATAGTGTATTCCGTTAGTGGTTCTCTGTAACCCAATAAATCATTTTTTTCGTCTTAGTTATTTAAAGGGGTTGTCGGATTGACGAAATTGCCGGACCAACTCGAGTCGATGCGTAAGGGACAACGATTGTCTGTTGGCGTTAATCCGAACGGCATGGAAACAGAACGAAAACTCAAAAGACATGATTTAGGTAATGAAAGCTAAGCCGGAAGAGAAAATTACGTAAAGAAAGGTATATAGCGGAAGGAGAAAAATTGAACCCATGGATATCGCGACTCGCGACATGGATCCCCAGAGATCATATGCGCAACTGAGGCCGGCAGAGTATTAGATGGAGAGACGAGCTAGACAAATTCAGGAATTACTTGCTCGGCGACGTCCACGATAGAGAGGTGTGGTGAATCCTGGGGAAGGTATGTGTCCAACAACGGATGCTAAGAGACTGATGATGATTTTTAGTGAAACTCTGATGCGATTCACAAAGAATCAGTTTCACATCAAAGGAAATGACCAGTGTCGTTAAATTTTTGTCTTTTGGTTTCATGTAAATCATTATGAAGCACTTTCCCGTGAGAGCAATTACAGGGAAACCT
>OY735231.1:7362592-7437592 GCA_963457665.1 Thysanoteuthis rhombus
CTTCGCAGAGTCAGTAGTTTCTGGACTTGTCTATCTTGTATGCTGCTGGCCTCGGTTTCGCATGTGAACTCTAGAGATCAAAGTAGTGAGTCGTTATAAGAAGAGTTCTCACAGACCCATTTGTGTCCATTGATCGTCTACTAAGCTTGCAATATGGCCAGCCCATTGCCATTTGAGGTTGAGCGTGATCATTTCATGTGCACGTTGCATGGTTCTCAGTCTCTTGGTTTGGTTCCATGTTTCAGCTCCATAAGGCGGATGTATTGGTTGCATACCCTTCTTTTCAGGACTAAGGCAAATTTGTTGGTCTTTGTATTTGATTTCACAAGTCATATTCCGATCGGAAGGCACACATGTCTATTGAAAGTCAGTTCTTTGTACTGTTCCCATCATGCATTTTCCTTGGCCGTTAGGCCATTGTTACCAGCTGCGGGTCATAGCTCTCATATTTCCAGTACTCTCCTCAGTATTTTATCGGTCCCCACTAGTGCTGTGATCTGTATAGTCTTAATCGTTCCTCTTATCCCCAGTTTCTCCAGTTTTGTTTTCAGTGTCTTTGATACAGTTCCAAGTGCATCTACTATTATTGGTACGACCCTGACTCACATGTTCCACATCCTTTTCAGCTCCCTTTCGAGGTCCTAGTATTTCCCTATTGTTTTTTCACACTCTTTCGTATTTACTCTGTAATCTGCAGGCACGACTACGTCTATTATTTGGCACATTCTCCTTTCTTTGTCCAGAATTACCAGCTCCGATCTTCTCGCTTGGATGGGGTGGTCAGTTTGGATGTCGAAGTTTGAGAACAATTAATGGCTTCCATTTTCCAGGCTGTCTCTGGTTTGTGCTGTTACCACTTGTCCATATGGTTGAATCCTTCCGTTCGCTCAAATCCTTGCGTATCACTGTTGCTAACGTGTGGTGTTTGTTTTTATATTCTTTTTAGGCTAGTTGACAACATTCTCTGGTTATGTGGTTTACGGTCTCGTATTTTTCTCGGCATTGGCAGCATTTGCTCTTTGTTTGGGTTCTTTCGATTTTTGTCTTGATATAGTATGTCCTGATGCATTTGTTTTGGGTTGCTGTGATGGGCGATTCTATTGGATCTCGTCTGCGACATTTTGTATCTTATTTGGATTCTCTGTATAGTTTTTATTTCTGTTTCTATTTCCTTACATTGTTTGCTGTGCTACTCCTTTGTTTGCTACTTTTTGTTGTTCGTTGTGCTTTTTCGGCGCTTTTTATAACGTCTTCACTATTTGCTTGAAAACACTTTTCTAGTCCTGTTTTAAATACAGTCTGCTCTTCTAATGAGTCCAGTGCCGTTTACTTACCCTTTTAACACTGGCAGTATATCCGTGTCATTTCTGGGATGTAAGACTTTGTGCATTGTCATAAGCTTCCACTGATTGGAATTCTTCGTTTGTCCATCCAAGGGATGGCCCTATTATTATTATTATTATTATTATTATTATTATTATTATTATTATTATTATTATTATTGTTGTTGTTATTATTATTATTACTATTATTATTATTATTATTACTTGCAATCTCACACCAGTTGCCTGGTGGTAACTGCTGAAGTTTGAGTGACAGCAAGTCTCCTCAAGTCTCCAGCCCTCCTCCCCTAGTACTGCGATTTACAGTTTCACACCGGTTGCCCGGTGGTTCTCGCTGAAGGCTGAGTGGCAATGTCTCCTCAGGTCTTCAGCTAACGTCTCCTCTCTCTTTCGCCTATCATATCAATGCTACAATCTGAGTTTCCGCTTTCATTTCTCTTCCCCTGTTGGGTCACTATTGACAGTTAGCGTTGCAAGTTCGCATCAGTAGCCTGATGGTTACCGCTGGAGGTTGAGTTACAGCAAGTCTCCTCGAGTCTCCTTAAGTCTCCGGCCCACCTCTCCACATTCTCATAGATCACAGCAATACTGTGGTTTACAGTTTCACACCAGTTGCCCGATGGTTAAAGCTGAAGGCTGAGTGACAGTAAGTCTCCTCGGGTCTTCAGCCCTCATCACACCTATCCCTCACCTATCACTGCAGTGCTGTGGTTCGTACCTCCACCACAGTGTCTCTTGTCACAGTTCTGAGTGCACCTACTATTATACGTGCTACCCAGGCCGTGATGATCCACACTTTCTCTGGCCCCCTTTCCAAGTCCAGGTATATTCTTAGCCTTTTTTTATCTATTTTACACCCACACCGTGATCTGCACAAGAGAAAAATGCATCTCTCTTTTGAGTTTACTAAACAAGTCAATACAGTATTCTGATATTCAATATCTTGTGATCTTCTTGATCCTCTACCGTTCATTTCCTTAGCAGAGTAACATCGAAGCAAGTGGTTATACTTGGGCAAAAGATTCACTGTCATTGATAATTGTGGATCGAATTGTGACAAAGAGCAGCTTGCACGCAACGGCGTTTTCGACGCTGCATGTACATGATTGGATGATACGAAAGGACATAAACCAACACCGCACCAAATGGCCCTTCCATCTAGGCCGTCAGTCTTTCCTTTCACGTAAAATCCACATTTTTCAACGACTGAGAGGACGATTACTTTTTATCACCTCTGAGCATCCCAACTAAATTGACATTCTGAATTGCTCTGTTTTCTGGCAAATTTACTTATGGTCAAAAGATCTGAGATCCAATTTGTTAAGCATCAGATGAATATGAGGCTATTTTGTTAAACTGTCATTCGATGTTGTTGCTTCGTGATCATGTCAAAGCGTGCCGGCTACCGAGACGGAATCACCAGCCAGTCCCCTTTTTCATACCACTGACTCCCCCATCAGCTTTACCAACCCGTAATAATCCAACAGATTTGATCAGTGCAAGAATTCCGCTCACCAACAGGGACCTTCGGAATTGCATTAGTGACCTCTGCCCCTTGTGAAATGGGCTCAAAGTCAAATATCGTCTGATGTGAACAGTCAATTTATTGAATTTGCGCCTAGAATTATTTCAAACGGTATAAGCGACCTTGCAGCTTGATGGAGTTGAGCAAAGGATTCAGTGGGAAAGGTTGTGGGGGAAGGGAAATTAAATGCGGGTAGTGGCAGGGAGCGGCAGGGAGTGGCAGCAACAGTTGGGGGATTCTACTATTTATTTAACCAATACTTCACACACTCGAATAAACTTTCGTTTCTATCTCAACTATATTTGCTTTTCCTTTTCCTGTTTATCGTTTGAGTCATTTTTCTATGTTTCAATTCTTGATTTTCCTTTTTGAGGTTTTAATGTTATTACCTCTGCCAACAAATTGAAGAGGTATATGTATTCGGTCGCGTATTTCCATCTGTACTCCCTCCTGTCCTCCCGTCTTCTGTCTGTCTGTCCATCCACACGATATCTTCGGAAGTGCCCAATAGATCACAATAAAACTTCGAAGAGGGATTGGCAATGGGGTATGGAAGAAGTGGTCGAATTTTGGGGTGGATCCAGGATTTTTTTGACTGCAAGATATTTTTCTGCTTTCTTTTTCATATATATATATATATATATATATATATATATATATATATATTTGTATACTCACTTTGCTATCCAAACGATTTATCATCTATTTGAGGACGGACTTAAATGAAATTTTGTGGAAGGTGCACTTTAGGCTAAAAGTGATTAAATTTGGGGTTGGATCCATCCACGATTACCTCCTTTAAATCATAGTTAATACGTCCTCGCCTGTAAAATAAACAAATAAGTAAACAAACTCACCGTCCCAGTCGATAATTGAAAAACTGTAGCGTCAAAAGTTAAAGTCATGTAAAAAAAAAAAAATGAAAAATAAATATGGTCAAAATTAATTCTAATTATGTGATCACCGGTGTTTTCTACTGGAAATCATCTCAAACAGAGTAAAGAATATCTGGAAATATCTTGATTCAAGAGAAGCTTTTCTTTCCAAAAATTAAAAAAAAGATTTCTAGAAGAGGTCTAGAAGAGTATTGATGCGACTTTTGAAGTCTGTAGACAAAATGGTGCGACCAGGAGCGCTAAAACACCTAAATATATGGAAAAAAAAACATAAAAAAAACGACACAAGTGAGCACACACACACGAATGTACGAAATGGAACCCTTTGCCAACTTTGATGGCTACAGTAGTAAAAATTAATGAACGAGACAAAATGCGTGTTCGTCCTTGTTTACATTTGTCACGCCCAAAATATGATACCTTTTTTTATATACGATATAAATACGAAACCGTATAAAAAGATTCAGGCTTCATTAACTTTTAAATACGAAATAGCAAGCATGTTGTCTGCTCCAAAGTCTACAGCTTCAGCATTGCAGCCCTGTACGTATGTGAATACGTTATTACACCTACATTCAGACTTATCGTATAGTTTTCTCTTCATATCACCATTATTACTATTATCATAGTCATCATCTAATTATCAAAATCCAAAGCTGAAGTTAACTTTATTTTACAGCCGTAGCAAGAACACTGAGAACAGTCCTCATCAAAATGAGGGCTGTCGACCGATGTACAAAACTCACATTCCCATACGCTGGTTTGTACTCATGGCCAACTGATTGCCAGCAGACTGGGCTAAACTGACAAAATTTTGGATATGAACAAACATTCATCATATAGGTACACGCAGGCTTATTTCATTCAATTTTAGAAGAAAAAATATCTATTATATATACAATACAAAAGTTGAACCATCTTCAGTCGGTGTAGAAGTTGGAGTGGAGTTTGACCCTGCAGCAGCTTGTCTTGTTATTCGTATAAATACAATTATGTATTTAATGAATCGTATTCTTTAACTTTATAATTCGAAATGGAGAGCGTTTCTCTTTGTGTGCTGTGTACGTATGTGTATATGTTATACATCTATATTCAGGCATATGGTATTGTTTGCTTCCCATACTACTACTACTACTATTATTATTATTATTATTATTATTACTATTATTATTATTATTTGGAATCTCACACCAGTTGCCTGGTGGTAACCGCTGGAGTTTGAGTGACAGCAAGTCTCCTCAAGTCTCCAGCCCTCCTCTCCTAGTACTCATAGGTCGCAGCAATTCTACGATTTACAGTTTCACACCGGTTGCCCAGTGTTTATCGCTGAAGGCTGAGTGACAATAAGTCTCCTCAGGTCTTCAGCTAACGTCTCCTCTCTCTTTCGCATATCATGACAGAGCTACAATTCGTTGCAGTACTTATATCTCTAGCACCTTCCTCAGTATCCGTGCAATTCCCAGTAGTGCTGTGGTCTGTACGGTCTCTATCCTTCCCCTAATCCCGATCTCCTCTAGTCTCTCCCTCAGTGTTTTGGGGACTGTTCCTAGTGCACCCACTATGACCGTTTTTCACTCTCCTTCTTTTTTACTCCAGTGTCTGCAGGCACAGCAACGTCTACTATTTGGCAGGCCTTCCTTTTTTTGTCTACTATTACTAAGTCCGGTTTTTTTGCCTGGATGAGGTGGTCAGTTTGGATGTCAAAGTCCCAGAGTAGTTTGTGGTTGTCATTCTCCAGAGTTATTTACAGTTTCACACCGGTAGCCCAGTGGTCATTGCTGACAGCTGAGTGACAATAAGTCTCCTCAGGTCTTCAGCCAACTTCTCTTCTCTCCCTCACCTATCATGCCAGTGCTGTGGTTCTCATTTCCGCTTTCACTTTTCTTCTTCTGTTGGGCCACCGCTAACATTTAGTGTTGCAGTCCTTATATTTCTAGCACTTTCCTCAGTATCCGTGCAGTCCCTAGCAGTGCTGTGGTCTGTACAGTGTCAATCCTTCCTTTTATCCCAAGCACCTCCCGTCTTGCTCTAGTGTCTTTGGGACAGTTCCCAGTGTGTCTACTATGACTGGCACTACCCTGACTTTCATGTTCCACATCTTCTTCAGTTCTCTCACTAGATCTTGGTATTTTTTCAGTTTTTCACTCTGCTTTCTCTTTACTCTATGGTCTGCAGGTACAGCTGCATCTATTATTTGGCATGTTTTCTTCTTGTCCACGATTACCAAGTCCAGTCTCCTTGCCTGGATGAGGTGGTCGGTTCGGATGTCGAAGTCTCACAGTAATTTGTGGCTTCCATTCTCCAGGGCTGCCTCTGGTTTATGCTGGTGCCACTTTTCCGTATGGCTGAATCCCATTCGTTTGCTCAGTTCCCAGTGTATCACCGTTGCTATTCTATCGTGTCTGAGCTTATACTCCTTCTGAGCGAGTTGACTACATTCACTAGTTATGTGGTTTACGGTCTCATCTCTTTCACCGCACATGCGGCATTTGCTGTTTGTCTGTGTTCTGTCGATTTTTGTTTTTATATAGTCTGTCTTAATGCTTTTGTTCTGAGCTGCCATGATGAGCGATTCTGTTTCTCTCTTCAGGTTTCCTTTTCGTAACCATGTCCATGATCTCTCGTCTGCCACATCTTGTATCTGTCTTTTGAATTCTCCATACAATTTTTTCTTTCCCCATTTTTCTTTCCCTAGTTTGCTGTGCTGTTTCATTGTTTTCT
This sequence comes from Thysanoteuthis rhombus, assembly GCA_963457665.1. Classification (NCBI taxonomy): domain Eukaryota; kingdom Metazoa; phylum Mollusca; class Cephalopoda; order Oegopsida; family Thysanoteuthidae; genus Thysanoteuthis; species Thysanoteuthis major. The sequence continues at coordinate 7,369,078 of OY735231.1, forward strand.
ACTTTGTTGTTTGTTGCGCTGTTTTGTGCACTATTTATGATTACTTCATTGTTTGCTTGCGTATACTTTTCTAGATCTGCTTTAGCTCTCTGGACATAGTCCTCTATGCTGATGAGGCCCCTGTCACCTTCTTTTCTCTTAACGTATAGTTTATCCGTGTCATCTTTTGGGTGTAAGGCTTAATGCATTTTCGTACGTTTCCTTGTTCGCCTGTCCATTGATTGGAGTTCTTCCTTTGTCCATCCTAGGAATGGTCCTGTGTATCTCACTACTGATACAGCCCAGGTGTTCATTCCTTTTATTAGATTTCTGCTGTTTAATTTGGTCTCTAATATTTTCCTTATCCTTCTAAGGTATTCTCTCTTAATTTTCTCCTTCATCTCTTCCCGTTTTATCGTATCACATTCAAGGACGCCTAGGTATTTGTATCGGTCTTGTGCAGTCAATGCTCTAATCTTGCTGTTGTCCGGGAGTTCAATTCCTTTAGTCATTGTAAGCCTTCCTTTGTGCATTACCATGATTGCACATTTTTCTATTCCAAATTCCGTTCCGATGTCATCACTGTATTCTTTTACTTTGTTGAACAGCATCTCAAGCTCTCCCCTGTTTTTTTGCAAATAATTTTATATAATTCATGTACATCAGGTGGTTGACTTTTCCTTTTGTTATTATTATTATCATTATTATTATTATTTGCAATCTCACACCACTTGCCTGGTGGTTACCGTTGGAGGTTGAGTGACAGCAAGTTTCCTCAAGTCTCCAGCCCTCCTCTTCACACCCTCTGTAGACCACAGCAATACTGTGGTTTACAGTTTCACACCAGTTGCCCGGTGGTCATTGCTGAAGGCTGAGTGACAATAAGTCTCCTCAGGTCTTCAGCCCACACCTCTTCTCTCCCTCACCTCTCACACCAGTGCTGTGGTTCACACTTCCGCTACCATTTGGGTGTGGGATCCCCCCTCTCCCCTTCTTCCTACTCTGTTTGGCTACTGCCAAAATTTTGGGTCGTAGATCTTATATTCCTAGTACTCTCATCGGTATCCATGCAGTTACTATCTTTATCATTATCATTATCATCATCATCATCATCATTATTATTATTATTATTATTATTATTATTATTATTATTATTATTATTGTTATTATTATGATTATTATTTTTATTATTATTATTATCTGTTTATATTTTGTTACTTGTTTTCAGATATTCATTTCCGAACGTCTAATCGAGTTTTTTTTATTGCCATTTCCTTCTGTAAAAGATTCGCGATTGACGGATAAAAGTTTGGTTCACTTGGTACAATTAGTTCTGCCCCTGACTTGTTTAACCGTTTTATTGTGAAGTCCCAAATGATAAATCCCATTTGGCTCGAGTTCAAACCGTCTGAATAAGAGATGGCATTCCTCCAATCAAGGTATAATCATAATTTCTCATAAGCAGCTAGGCGCTCCGAAATCAATTGAACAAACAAACAAACAAATGAACGGACAGACAAACACACTCATTTTCTTTAATGTATTTCGTTTGATATCGTAAAAAGGGAAAACGCTGTGAAATGCTTTCATTTTCTGCGTTGTTCTTTTATGGGAGTTTGTGATTTCAAGTACACAATGCGTCGTGAAGTCTTTGAGAAGCTTTCGTCTCGTCTGACACTCTAGCTTCCTCTGATCTTGATCCCCCCTTACATATGATCACCGGCATACGCAACCAATCATAAACGCCGATACACCAACTCTTGCTAAACATACACTCTCAATCATCCATACACACATACTCAATCATATACACCTACACGATCAACAATACATACACACAGACAATCAATCATACAAATACACATGCATGAAATCATTAAAAACATGCACATATAAACTAACTCAATCTCACACATCCATACACACATATATACATACACTCATATGTACACACACATACTCTTTCAAAACAACACATACACTTGAAGTGGGTCAAACACAATATTATTTGAATTTTGATCTGAAATTTCATTGTATAATGTTCAATCTGTGTGATTAATGCCTTTCGTTAAGTGCATTGACAAGGACGGAGATTATGTCGAAAAATAGGTATTTGTTGCATAAAATAAATGCTTTTGTACATTGGGCTTCGTACTTATTGACGTACCATAGTACATACACACCCAATCAAGAAAACGCACACACACACACACACACAATACATACACATACACACACACACACACACACACACACACACACACACTCACACACACATATATATATATATATATATATATATATATATATATATATATATATATATATATATATATATATATTACGTTGTTCGGAAAGTATTACCACATATTTGGAGGAAGAATAAAACTCTGTTCAAATATACCAAGCGATAAATATATCTCTCAAAAACATAGGCATTATTATCAATATAAATCCAAAACTGTTATTCTTTTATTTCTTGTTGAAATAATCTGAGGTTCTGGATGAAAACGTTCAAGCTAAAACCCCACATCTGCTTGTTATACTGTCATTGGCCGATTTTAGAATCTCGACGTTGAATTCAAATCAAACCAAAATGAGAAGACCTTGATAGTTGACCTTTGGTGTGTTGTCCCATGAAGACTTTAAATGATGAACTTTTCTCATCCATTTTCTTTAAAACGAAAAAACTCTTTGATTCTCTGTAAGCAGAGACGGAAATGGGTTTTTGGAACGAGATATTCGGTAAGGCTCGATTTTGGGAAACAGTAATACGGTAAAGTCTCCATTAGTCGCCATTGAACTAACAAAGAACGAAAACATGGAAATAGAGCAATAGATATACATTGCATTTTCACGTATTTCTCATTTTCACCTCTGCTCATGAGTTCACTCACTTAAATTACCCCCCGAATTGACCCACCGAATTCGCATGATATAGTTCACTAATTCAAATACCTCATTACTATCTTCAAAACAAATATTCGACAATTACGACGGCATTCCTCACGCCCGACTTGTTTGCTTTTCAATTGTTACATTCTTCAATAAAATGATCAATAATTCTATTGAGTCTGTTTTCAGTTGTCATCAATAAATCCACCGAGAACACAGAATCAATTCTTATCAAAGTTTATTGGATTTCAGATCATTATATTATTCTTCCATGTTTTTCTAGATAAATTAAACGGAAACAAAACCACGCACTGCGGTAATAACTCATAAGATATTGCATTGATTATCTAATCTATAATTCAATTCTTTGTGCCTGATGAAGTTGTTACAACGAATGTTATCTGAAATTCTGAAATAGAGTATTGTCATCACATCAAGAATAGGTTGACAAAGTACGGACATTGTCATCAACTTCCGGTTCCAGCCGTCAAAAAAGTGATTCTCAGATAGAAGTAGGAAAATTTTACTTGTTTCTTTCTTTGTCGTTTTTTTATTTCGGCCACAACTTTGCGGATTTTGTCAGTGTAGGACAGCCAGTTTATACTTAATAAGAAATTTTGATGAATTTCAGTAATTTTCTCGATTTCTCACCCGTTTTTCCATCGGAGACTTCGAGCAGGCGACAAGCATAAGCAGAGCAGCTCTGGTCCAATAACAACCAAACTCACGGTGAAGAGGAATTTTTCTGTTTATCTCATTATTTATTCTTATTTAGAAATCTGACAAACAACAGAATTAAAAAGGAATATCATAAAAGGGCGTTTTTCGGGAAAACTCAGAAAGAAATTCGTCTGCTTTCTTAAAAGAGTAAAGATGGGCAAAAGATAGAATGATAGTTCATTACTCTTTCTTTTCAGTCAATTTCTACCCTCCCTTCCACCCAGTCTTCTTCAATTTTGTTTGTTTGCCTGTTTGTTTGTTTGTTTGTTTCTTTGGTTCGTTGTTTCTTCCTTTCTTTCTACTTTAAAAAAAAAATCTCTTTTTGACTAGTTGTACCTCCATCCCCTCCCTTCAGACCCTCTAAAACTTTCCTTCTTTCACTCTTCCTTTCTTTCTTTCAATTTTTCACTTTTTATCTCTTCTTGTCCTCTATATTTTTTTTATTTGATTTTTTTTCACGCTTCTTGTCTTTCTTCCTCTTCTTCATTGCTTTGCCTCTTCTACATTTCAATTTCCTGGGTCTTCTTCCTTTTATTTCTTTATCTTTTTCTCTTCTTTTAATACTCTTGCTTTCTCACCTCTTACTTTCCAACACCTTTTTGTGTCCCTTCCTTCAATTCCCCTTTTCCTTCCTCATCTACTTCTTCCTCCTTATTCACGCACCTCCATTCATTTTTTTCATTTTTTTTTAAATTTTCATCCACCACGTTGTCCATTTTTCCCTTTTTTTTTTCGCCCTTTTTCGTCTTTTCATTCTTTCCTAATCTTTAAAAAATTCACGTAAGATGTCTTCCTTCCTTTTCTTTCTTCATTTCTTTCTTCTTCTCTCTTTTCAATATATCTACCTTTTTCGTCTTCAATGACACCTTTTTATCACATGTATTTTACTTACTTCTCTTTATTCCTTTCTCTATGCATACTTCACTTTTTCATCTTGACTCTTTTTTTTTTCGTCAGTTAACATATGGTTTATTCATCATCTCGTCCCTTCCTTTCTTTTCTTTACATTCTATCTAGGTCCCCCTTTTCTCTCAACAACCTATTTTCTTTCGTCTGTTTCTTCTTTTTTCGTCTGTTTCTTCTACTTCTCCTTCTTTCGTTTTCTCCCCTTTTTTTACGTCTTCTCTTCCTCTCAACTCCTGTTTTTCTCATCTATATATTTTCCCCCTCTTCATTCTTTTTTCCTAATTTCCTCATTTTTCCTTCCTTTTTTCCAACGTCATGAGCGACTGATCTTTTCCATTCTGTTAACAAAACAACAGACTCTGGCAGACGACAATGACAGTTCGTGTGATGCTCAACCAATAAAGATTAAATTATAACAATAATAGATAATTACACATAATTGTAATGAAGAGTTATGTCCCTTTGAAATGAATTTTCACTGCAGTTAAGCTTTTGATTTTTTTTTCTTTTTCAAGAAGAAAGATTTTCAGAAAATTGGAAAAATTATTATTTCTATTACGTGTGGCATCAATTACGTTTAAAGAACCGTTTAGCCTAAGATGACCGCCACGGAAACTTAGGAATTTTTAAATTTATTTGTCTTTATTTTTCAAAATTCACGTCAAGATTACTTCCTTCTTTTTCTTCGTTTACCTCCCGTTTTCTCCTACAGAATATTTCATTTAAATTTTCATCTCTTTATTCCTTTATGACCTGTTTTCATATTTTTCCATTTTCTTATTTTTTTTCCTTTCCCTCCCTTTCCTTTCTAATCAATTCCCTGCATTTTTTCATTCTCCTTCTTTTCTTTCTCTTTTTTTTTTCATTTCCTCTCTTCGAATCCCATTCTTTTTTCTTTCATCTATTTTCATTTCCTCTCTCCCCTCCTTCTTTCTTTCACCTATTCTAATTTCCTCCCTTTTCCTTTTTTCTTTTGCTTATTTCCATTTCTTCTCTTCTTCCTATCTTTTTTTCCATTTTTTTCATTTCCCCTCTTCTTCCCCCTTTCTTTCATCTGTTGTCATTTCCTCTCTTCTTCTTTTCTTTTCTTTGTCTACTCCTATCCTTTCCCTCGATTCATTTTTTCATTCTCTTAATTCCTTTTTCGTTGTCCTTATTCCCTCCTTTTATCTGCTGACTTACCGTTTTATTCTATCTTTTTTTCTGTACTTTTCCTTCGTATCGTCTCCTTTTCTTTTTTCATCCATTTTATGTTCTCTTCTTCTTCTTCTTCTTCTTCTTCTTCTTCTTCTTCTTCTTCTTCTTCTTCTTCTTCTTCTTCTGTACCAGTTTTTTCTCTCTTCTTTCCTTCATGCAATACTTTCTTATTGTTCCTTTCCTCCTTCCTTCCCTAGTTTTCTTTTCTCTTTCTCCTCACTTCCGGTCGGTCTATTCTTCACACTTTCATTTAAATCTTTTCCTGCCACGTAATTTTACTTCTCATCCCTCGCTTTTCCATCAGTTCTTTCCTTCTGTAGATTGTTGTTGTTGTTGTTGTTGTTGTTGTTGTTGTTCTTCTTCTTCTTCTTCTTCTTCTTCTTCTTCTTCTTCGCCCATTTCTCCTGTTTCGTTTCTTTTCCCTTTCTATCCCTCTTTTTTTCCTCAACCCATTTTTTACTTATCGTTTCTATTTACCTTTCTACCTTACTCTTCCCCTCTTGTCATTTTTACTCTTGTACTTTCCTCCTCCTCCCCCTCCTCCTCTTTCTTTATCTTACGGCTAAGTATTCTTTCCCTGGATTCTAGTCATTTAAAAACGACTTACTTCATTTTTTTTTTTGTTTCCTCTTGCAATTATTTTTCATAATTTTTCAAAAATGTTTTCTCTTCTTTTCCTTTTTCATTTCTGATTTTTCTTTCTATTTCCGATCCCCCCTCTTCTCAAACCTCGACGCCGCCATCTTTGTTCCACTCTCCCAACTCTCCTTTCTTCCTCCAAACATGTCAATTTTACTAAATGGATGTTCTAGACAAAATGGCTAAGTGGGAGATATATTGAGGGTGACTTCTGCCGAATAGATTTATGTTGCAAGTAAGAATTGTTGACAACTCCCGCTGAGCAGCGTTCATGATGTGTGTAGCATCAAGAGGCAGATGAAAGACTTTGGAAGTAGTTGAAGACACAGATGACATCGATGGGTAGGGTGGTCTCCCCTGTTACATTTACCCTCTCCCTTGTGGTTTATAAGGTTCCTTTTGGACATGTGTTACTTTTTAGGGTTTGCGATGACTAATGAATTTGTCACACGCATTTGAACATCGAACTAGAATCTTTCACAAGCATTTGCTACGGTGCTTGCTCGTTGTTGTATTGGGGTCTCTGATTGAGGTAAAAAAAAAAAATATCGGGTCTTTTAATTGGTCGTGAATTTGACGGCTTGAAGCCATCATGCACATACGTCAACCCATCACGTATGTTTTAAGTGGTATTACTTCTTGTTAATGTACATGACAATCATTACGTAAGTAGTGTGCACTTATTTGAAAGATTTCAGTTCTGTATTCAATTGCGCATATACATATATCATAAGATTGAACAGTTTATGTCCGACAGAATTCACTTCTCTTTCTGGCTCATCTTCTTTTATTTGCAGAGACAATTTATTTGGAAACATATTTCATCCGACACCGGATTTAGTCGAATAGCGAATCAAACAGTCGACCACGTAGATGAAAAAAAAAAAAAAAAAAGAAAATAAACGTCGTGCAGGAAGTAGTCTTAACGCGACTCTGCTCTACCGACTGAAATGAGAGCGCCTCCGGCAATGCCGGTGCCGGACGAAATATGTTTCCAAATAAATTGTCACAGCAATCATCACATAAGCTATTCAATCTTATGATATATATAAACTGTCCAATTTGATGATATATACATATTGTGAGCAAAATAGACACATACACACGCGCGCACACAAGCATACATACATGTGTAATTGTATGTATGTGTATCCCATTTTGCCAATATTTATTAACTGTAGCGAGATGGATGCTTCAAGACAGCTATTCCGAATGCCCGCTTGCCAGAGGCACTGTTACCTCAGTCGTTAGAGCAACGACGCGCTAAGACTACCCCTTGGTGAACATGAGTTCGAATCTTGCACAGCAATCATTTTCTTAATTAATTTACGTGGTCGGCTCTTCCTTATGCTACTCGGTTAATTCCGCTGCTGGAAACATGTTTTCAAATAAATTTTGTCAACAATTTTTTTATATTCATATATATATATATATATATATATATATATATATATATATATAATGAACAATATATATTTTCTGTTTCTAAGTCTGAAACAATGGACTCTCCCACTCAAAGCTAACAATGCTGCAGATAAAAAAAAAAAACGTAAAAAAAGAATGACCGAATGGTTGAAAACACAAACCTGAACTATTTTAAACTAATTTTTATTCGATTGAAAATATTTGGGAAAAGCAGACATCTGGAACCATGTTTCCAATGATCACCATACACCCTAGGAATCCTGCAAACATTCAAGAGCTCGAACAATCGAAAAAGAAATAGTGGGGAAAAAACTACCAGCTGACAGGTGCAAGAAGCTAACAGATGGCTGCAAGAAAGGTTTGAGCAGTTATTGTTGCTGATATGGGCGCACAACCAAATATAAAAGAAGGTTGCCAATATTATTGCCCAGGTCATATTTTCGTTCTCTTCATCGAAATTATTACATGTAAGTTGAAAAATAATGATTTTTCGTAAAATTATTTTGGACATTCTATTAAAATATTCTGATGATAAAATATTGGCCGATTTCCATTTATTGCTGAAGATATTGTACGGTTTATACAAAAATATCAAGGATGCCAATAATCCTGATCGACTGTGTATTTTACAATGTTTTATGGAAATGTAGGCCATTACAATGGTTAATCGTTGTTTCACCATACGAGATTTCAAAATAGACGATGTATTTCTGGTTACATTCCACACGCACACACACACACACACACACACATATATATATATATATACATATATATATATGTGTGTGTGTGTGTGTGTGTGTGTGTAATCTGAGATAATTTACTTCCATTTTATATTGAAAATAACTTCGTTAAAGGTAATACAATGAATCTTGTCTCCCGTGTCTTGTCAAATAACGTGAAGTTAATTGTTTGTGATTGCAATTATATTTCTTGTTATTCAAAGTTGTAACTTTCGTACATATATATATATATATATATATATATATATATATATATATATATATATATTTATACATATATATATATATATATATATACACACACACAGACTGCAAACACACACATATATATATATATATATATATATATATATATATATATATTCTCTCTTATCTTTTGTAATTGTATATCTGTGTGTTTGTGTGTTAAAATACCCAGCCATTCTACTCGAGAACTTGTTGTGTGGTGTTAATGTAACTCACTATCAATTAGAGTGAACGTTATTGAGCATGTGCGTACAGAAACTCGGCAGTGGGACTCCATAATGTTTTGCCTAAAACAAACGCACGAGACGTGAATAATGAACATGCTCCGACATTGTGAATGCGACGGTCACAGGGTACACAAACTCAATGGCATTTTTAGCCGACTCATACAGAGTAAGGTCTCTTTAGATTGGTTGCAAATGGTTCTTGAGATACTCAAAATGGTTGGATACTTTCCTTACAGACCAGGCATAAGAATGCATCACTTATTCCGCAGCTTGGCATGCAGTTATCAGATGAATTTTGATATTTTCACTGTATAATGTTCGTAGGTGATTTATATTCCCCCCTGAATAAAGAACATGGACAAAGAACGGAATTATGTTGAAAAATAAATATTTGTGGAGTAAAATGAAGATTTGTTTCATCATTAGCCCGTGGACCTATTGACGTATATATAATTTTACGAAAATATTTCAAAACATTTTAGTTTGCAAGTGCAAGGAACAATGTCTTTATTCTCAACATGTTGGAATTATAAAAATCCATAAATGAAAGACGCAATGTTTTGTAGTTATAGTTTAAGTAATTTTTTAATATATTGATAACATTTTAAGATTAGCTGAAAAGTATTTTAAGGATCAGTTTCTGATTACTCTCAAATATGGAGCAAACGTATCCGTGATAATCACCATAAACCATTATAATCAGCCTCTAAGCATCCGTCCTTATACATCATCATAATCATCATCATCAGTCTTTTAACGCCCGTTGTTCGACTTTCCCCAGGATTCACCACACTTCTCTATCATGCGCGTCGCAGAGCCAGTACTTTCTGAATTTGTCTAGCTCGTCTCTCCATCAAATATCTTGCCGGTCTCGGTTCCGGGGGATCCATGTCGTGAGTCGTGATGTCCATCGGTAGTCCACTATTCTTGCAATATGGCCAGCCCACTGCCATTTGAGATTTTGAATGAATTCTTTGATGTCCCTGACTCTTGTCTTTTCCTGGATGTACTGAGCTGTCTTGTGGTCTCTCCATGTGAGGCCCAGCATAATTATTTCATGTGCACTTTGCATGGTTCTCAATTTGTGGATCTGTCTCTTGGTTAAGTTCCATGTTTCAGCTCTATAAGTGACGATTGGGAGGATGCATTGGTTATACACCCTTCTTTTTAGGATTAATGGGATCTTCTTATTTTTGAAGGTTTAGCTTGCTGTGCCAAAGGCTTGTCATCTTAGTGTGATTCTTTGCTTGATTTCTTCTTTTGAGGGTCTCATGGAGATTCGTTGTTCCAGGTAGATGTAGTGATCTACTTCCTCCAGTTCTGCGCCCTCAATTTTGAATAGAACTTACCAAAGATTCTCTAGACCTTTCTACAATGGGCATCGTGAAGCCAATATTTTCTGAACTTGTTTAGTTGGTCACGCCATTCATTTTTTTGTCGGTCGCAGTTTCATACATGATCAATAAGAATTTTGTTTGTCATACGAAACTACGTTGTTGAAGTATTTTGGTTACTTCTCTTCAGGGCTGTAAATTTGATTAATGTCATAACCAAATTTAGATAATCATATAGAGCGAAACCCAAACGAGATAATGTAAAGAATAATGAAGTAAGATCTATAATCTTCATTTTTGTAAAAAAAAATATTTTTAAAAGTTTTCTCGAGACTTCAAACTCGACATTGCACTGTCTTGTTTGCTGACCAATGTAAACTGGTGAATTTCAATGTACAATGGCCAGTTGTCGAGTAATTGCAGCCGAAGTTCACGCGCACTCTGATGAACGGGTGTTTTGAGGTATATGCATTTCACATAAGACTAACACGCTTGGTTTTGCAACCAATTACCCACCCCCCGTTGTTTTAGAAACATTACAGTTCAGTTGGACCAGAATTAAAAATCAAATTGCTTTTTTTAACCAATCATATCTATTCCAATCAATGAGGACTTGGAGCTTTGCTGGATCCGCCCAAGAACTTTAAATAGCAAATAGCTTGCTAATTTCGTTCCCAATTGCGCTGAAAATATTTTGTCATTTAATCTCTTGCTACCTGGCATGAACAGGTCAACCACAGCCAAATATGCTCTCTATCATAAGCGTCGCAGAGCCAATATTTTCTGAACTTATTCAGACGGTTACGTCATTTTATTATATGCAGCCAGAGTTACACGCACGATTTCTAGGGAGTCATGATTCCCAGCAGTTGTCTAAAATTTTTGCAACATGACCAGCCCATCGCCGTACGAGTTTTCTAATGGATTCTATGATGTGCTTTTTGATATCTTAATGTAATGTGGAGCATGATTCTCTTCAGTGTAAGTTGCATGATTCTCAATTTGAGAGTCAATCTTAGCAGAATCTTACTCCCCTTTTATCCTCAGTCGGTGCAAGACAAATAATAAGTTTGCTTAGGATTGACTGACATGCTGACTTCATTTAATCTGTAATAAATTTTAAAAAATTTACCCACAGCCAAGTTCGAAAAACTTTGTCCAATATTATCAAGGATATACGCGGTTGTTCGTAACAGCTTTCTTTTTAATTTTTACCTAAATAACACTGTGCAACGCGATATTCGTTCCTTGGTAGTGAAGTCATTTTTCTGATTGTTTATGTCTCAAAAGTATAAAAAAATGGCTGTACAGCGCGATTTTTGTTCCTGGGTAGCGATTTTCATTTCCTTATTGGTTATGTCTCAAAAGTATAAGAAAAGTCTTCCCTTTAAATTTTGCTTTTGTGACCAAGACAGTGATTTTCATACATTATTATTTTCCTTATTTCTTATGATTGAAAACGTGCAAATTTGCCAGTTGTCTAATTGAAAATCAGTAGGTTTGAAATCACCACAATCCTAGCCACAAAAGCAAAGTTTAGAGGGGAACAATTGACATTTTCTATACTTTTTAGACATAATCAACCAGGAAATAACACTTATTACCCAGGAAGAGAAAAGGGTTGAAAAAAAAAGTAAGACAGTATGATCTCTCCTGCACAGTTCATTTACTTACAATGTTCACTTCAATGTCCATACGCGATGCTGGTGAACATCAATTTCATCATCATTCTTTTAACGTCCGTCGTTGGACATAGGCCTTCTACATAATACACCATACCTTTCTATCATGGGCGTCGGAGGACCAATACTTTCTTAATTTGTCTAGTTTGTCAGGCAATCTTAAATTTTGCCCGTCACAGTTTCACATATGATCTCTGGGGATCCATGTTGTAAGCTGTAATGTCCAGCAGTTGTCTGACATTCTTGCAACATGTTCATCCAACTGCCATCTGAGTTACCCAACTGTTTCTATGATATCTCAGACTCCTATTTTTCTCTAATATACTGTGTTGTATTGTTATCTCTCTATGTGAGATTGAGCATGATTTGGTTAACCTTTATCATTGGCTTTACAGTAAAGTGATGAAGTTTGGATAATGGTCAATAGAGTGACAAGTCTGGTTAGTCACTCAATAGTAACTGTCACGTGTTGGGGCGGTGGATAAAAAATAATTGGAAGAAGCAGTAACTAATGTACAAATGACCTCACTCGCCTTTTGAGCAGTAATCACTAAAAAAAAGTGTGAATCTTCCCCCGCCCCAAATAAAAGCGTGAATACTGCCAGACATAAACTAAAGGCTCAATATAGCATAAACTTACTTTGTAAATTAATCCCCTATTTAGGTGGGATTTAAAAACAACTTTTGCTCTATACATAACAAGGAGTAGATGTTTTGGGGGTTTCAGCTTTTTAGCTCTATTGAGCAGATTGAATGCGTGTTAAAACATAGCCAGCTAAACTGACGGACGGAGAAGAACTGGAAGAACCTCTTTTGACAATTTTGGTGACAGTTTTCGTTGTGCAGTTTCTAAATGTACGCCATGTAGGTATATATATATATATATATATATATATATATATATATATATATATATATATGTCATGTGGGTATATATATATATATATATATATATATATATATATATATATATGTGTGTGTGTGTGTCATGTGGGTATATATATATATGTCATGTGGGTGTATAATATTATACAAGTTCGAGTCTGATGTGGAAACCCACATGCATAAACGTGGGCAGAGAGAAACATTGTTTAAATCCCTCAGCCTAGGAATTGATCCTGACTCTACTCCTTTAAATGCAGCGGGGGTGCAGCCTCGTGGAGTACGACCCCTGAACCTAGACATGATTTTTATAACAACCATGTGAAGTCATATCTCTTTAGTTGATACTGGAGTTGAATTCGCAGCACTAACAACAAATATGATATCCTATAGCTAAGCAAACGCCCTGTTTGTAAATATTATCGGGACAGTTTTGTATATATATATATATATATATATATATATATATATATATATATATATATATATATATATATATATATATATATATATATATATATATATGCCCACTGGGGGACCTGGCTTGGCCGGGGTAAAACTTCAAACATAACAGAAGAAAGCAAAGGATATTTTACAAAGATTTCTTAAGCTGGAGTAAGATGACTCGCACACACTCCTGAACGGGTAGGGGGGGGTTCATTGAGAGTGTTACATTGTAGTTACATTTTAGCATTATTGCTACATTGTAACAAAAAAGTTATATTGTGGATAGAATCCCCCGTCTGTAAATTGTTTCAAACCAGACAATTTTTTGAACGTTTAATAGATTGAAGGTAAATGAAATGAAGCTTTTAATCATCGCCGTCGGAGTCCAGCAGTTCCAGCTTCCGTGACTCATATCACAGGACCATTATTTCTACCAGGAACTTTTTTCTGTTCTTTTGTTGTTTTTTTTCTGTCATTATAAAAAGTAATTAAACATGGGTGAAACCCAACCAAATTTGTCATGCCTACTCGAAAGGCCTGGGGGAGGTTTTAAATCGAAAAAGTTTTGTGAAACATATTTTCAATGGATTTTGGATGATTGGTTCTATTTAGAGTGTAACTACAATGCCAATGTGTAACCTACTTTCCATCCATATACATAATTTATTATTTCATATATTAATCTGAAATTCTTTAAGGAGTATAAAGAGAAGAGACACCTATCCTTTAAGGGATCAAAAGTAAAAGGAAAATTTTCTCCTCTCTGTAAAGGGTCGTAAGCAACGGAGACCTTTCCCCTTTAGGTTGCCAAAATGAAGACTCTTCACATCCCAAGGGCTCTGCCATGAAGGGAGAATCCCCGTTTTAGGCCGTCAAATGTGAAGGGAAACTTTTCCTACCCTTTAAGAGAGACTTTTTCCTCTCCGTAAAGGGACAAAACACAGTACATCCGAGAAAAGACAAGAGTCAGGGACATCATAGAATCCATTAAAAAGCTCAAATGGCAGTGGGCTGGCCATGTTGTAAGAATGGCGGACAACCGATGGACATCACAACTCACGACATGGATCCCCTGAGATCACATGCACAACTGAGGCCGACAGAATATTAAATGGAGAGGCGAGCTAGACAAGATCAGGAAGTATTGGCTCTGCGATAACCATGATAGAGAAGTGTGGCGAATGCTGGGGAAGGTCTATGTCCAACGACGGACGTTGAAAGACTGATGATGATGATGATGATGATGATGATGATAGGGTTGAAAGTAACATTTGGAGAAAAAACATTTTCATACGTTCTAGAGGGGTCACTATTCATCATGCAACTATATTACAAAACTCGACCCTTACTTTTCGTTCAATATATATATATATATATGATTATTATATATATATATATATATATATATATATATATATATATATATATATATATATATATATATATATATATATATACACGTATGTGTGTGTGCGTGTGTGTGTGTGGACATGGTATACATATCAACGTTGACACGTTCAGCATATGTCTTTTATTAACCCAGTTAACCCAATCAAGGAAAAGTTGCGAATGCCTGTATCAAATGACCTAATTTATTTCTCTTTGATGAATCAAAGTTTTCAAGAACTGAGGTAATGAATGACTATTTGATAAGTCTCTGGGCTTTGGGGGTCTGTGCTTATGGGGACAAATAGAGAGAGAAAAAAATACACCAGACATTCATGGATTTATTTCAATAGGTTGTACTAATAGTTGAAGGAAATATAAGTCAAACATACAAACACACTCACACATGTGCATCTGCTTGCACTCACGTACACACGCGTGTACGCACGCACATACACACACACATACATGTAGATTTATAACATATGTAGAACGTATATGTAGCACCTGTATAGAACGTACATTTAACGTACATTCATAACGTTGTAATACATTTACAAGATATACAACACATCTATACGTAGAATCTACACATAGAACACATATATAATATATGACACAGCATATACACACTCAGACAGACACACACACATATATATATATATGTGTGTGCACACACACGCACACAAATACATACACACGTACATACACACGTACACACACACATATGTATATATATATATATGATATTTTGCCCGTGTCGTATATTTTCCCTATTTCCCGAAAAGAAGTAGACCACTACATTTACCAAGGACAACGAATTTCCATCAAACCAAAAAAAAAAATCGTGAGAAGGGTTGGCAAGTTTTTGCCTGAGCAAACTGAACTAATCCTATTAGTTTTAAAAGAAGAGTGTACAACCAAAACGTCTACCTGATAGTCACCCGTGGAGCTGGAAAATGAATCTTAGCAAAAGATTGACCCTCAAACTGAGAACCATGCAACGTGCACAGGAGAGGATCATGCTCAACATCAAATGGACAGATCACAACATGTCACTATACTAGAAAGCAAGCAGGGCTCAGAGATATCAGTAGAAAAACGGGAAATTCAAATGTCACTGGGTATCGTCATATTGCAAGAATGTCAGACAACCGATGGACATCACGACTCACAACATGGATCCTGAGAGATGATATGCGTGGACGGTGAGAATAAGATTACGGGCGTTGCTATGCAGACAAGTTTTGGCTCCCTGACGCCCACGATCGAGAAGTTGGGCGAAGTTTTGGGGTAGGTCTATGTCCAAAGACGGAAGTTGAAAAGCTGCTGCTGTTGACGATTCAAACGTCATCATGCTCTTTATATTTTGTTGCTTATGTGTTGCTGGGTCTGCAAAATATGGAAGGTTCAATTCGAAATGCACAACAAAAGATCAAAATATGAGGCTAATGAAAAGAGAGGCTTTTTATTCCCGCAAAAAGTGCAACTTACCGGATGCAAATATGAGTGATGGGGGCTTATTCTATCACCTTTCCCTGGTTGGGCAAAGTACAATTAATTTTTTTCAATATCTAATTAGGAAAATTTGATTTTAAAAAATGTGAATAACCGTAATGAACTAATAATATGTAACCAATTAATATTGGTTACATATAAGTAAGATATTTTCAGGCTCATTCTTTGTTATTTTTCTTCTTATCGGAGTGAAGCAAAGATGTACCCACAGAACCCATTTGTCAGGGTCTGCAACATTAGCAGTTTCTTCCAACGAAGTTGTCCAATAGATTATCTGATTGAGTTGAAATTTCGTACTGGACCAAGGCACAACTTTTACATCAACAAAAAGTCTCCTTATGCTGGTAACGGTTTTAGCTTTCCTGCTTAGAAAACAAATTCTCCATCATTCTAAAACAGTCTACACCAGTTCAAAGTACGCTAAAATATTTGAATGTACAGAAATGATTTTAAAAAATGCCCCCCTTAACAATCTTTATAGGTGCTAGAAATTAAATTTAAATCAGATGACTCCACCTTTTTGGTATAAATGGAATTGTTACAATATGATGAAGTGTTTGGTTAATTTCTGGATTTATCTTGTGGATAAAACCTGATGGAAGAAGAGTGGTTTTGGAAGATCTACTCACAAACCCTATTTGTAAACGTTGAATTTAAAAGAGTACCCCTACGCTGACTACGAACTCAGCTGTTCCTGCTTTGGCTCTGCATATCACTTCAATAATTACTCTGTTCTCGTTTGCTATTAGTGAAATAGACTTGAAGAAGACAGGCATCCGAAGTGACGTCACTCATTACACCTACTATTTTACCCATTGCTCGTGGAAGAAATTAATTCATGCCTTTCCCAGGGGCTTCAATGCAGAGTGAATACAAATTGTCCTAGCCGTAATCTGAACTCTTTTTGTGGAGTCCATTGTCAGTGTCATTACCCCCTCCCCTCCCACTTCCTATAATCACAGTGAAATAAAAGGGGGGGGGGTGCACGTGACGTAACAATCACCGACGTGGAAACCGGGACCGACGAATCGGGTATCTTATAGTTACACGACTTTCAAGTCGCTGCAATATGGAGCCGAAGTTGTGAGTTTCAAACTCAAACCCTGCTGAGTGGCCAAGATTAGAGGACCCAGGTTTGCATCTCACGGACATAGATGGCAAAAAAGTTGAACGTAAATGGTTGGGTTCGAAGAGGTTATTCGATATTATTTATCCTATTCTCATTACAGTCGAACCCTGTAAAATATTCAAACCCCTTGTCCTAGCAAAACTTTGCTTCTGACTGATTTTCATTCCATTTTATGGCTTGCTTTCTGATTATGCAAGCTGCGATACTACCACAAGGTAGAGCGAAATATTGGGCAACTAGGTATTTAATGGTTATATGGAAATCTTGTTTGATCAATTTTTTCACTTTGCTCTTCTCAATTCTCAATTCTAATCCAAAAAAGCTGCGACTCAAATGTAAGTGAAAAGTGCATATTCATGGTTTTTAATGCTTGAAATTTGTTTTCAATTTCACTTATTGATTTTTATGATTTTTTTTTTCATTTAGACCCCAATTCTCGCAAAAATCCTACATCTATCCCCACTCACAGGATACGTGGAGTGGACTTTTCAATCTCTCAAGGAAACCAAGGTGTAGCACGGTACTATGTCGCTTGAATATAAGAACTATACCATTGGAAGTATCTTCCTCCCGAGTCTTGTTTTCTTGTTATCATGTGCCTTCAATATTAGATATCGACTCTTATACAATATAATCGTATGGCAATGATTGTTAAACAATGATATCTCACGCATGCAGTTTTCCCTGCTTACACCCAATGGCCAACTAGATACATTCACGAAACTGGGGAGATTGTGAAGGTTCTATCAAAGATATAGCCCCAAAACACTGTGTCTGCAACGTCTTACTGATGCTGAAGCTTGACAGAACAAATGTCTTCACTAAGTGTTATATATTGCCTTCGGTCAATTTCTCTCACACTCTCTCTCTCTCTCTCTCTCACTCAATATATATATATATGTGTGTGTGTGTGTGTGTGTGTGTGTGTGTGTGCACGCATGTGTGTAAATATAAACTATATATATATATATATATATATAGTATGGTAAACGTTGCAGCATTAAGCACTGAAATTGTTGCTGACAAAAAAATCTTTTTTCATCTGTATAGATAGACTTTCAGTCTTAGAGTACCATGTTTCTATGGAAATTTCAACTAAAGATCTTACGTACAGTAATTTGATTTGTTCCTGTTTGTTATTTACTAATAGCTGTTAATCAATTATATATAAATATATATACATACTTTCTAGCTACTATATTTGGAAATCTATCAAGGACACGAACTCAGAATGCAGAAATGCTTAATTACCCTTGATATAGCAAATTTATAACTAAAAACTATGAATTAGAAATGAAGTATAAAGGTAGACACACACACGTTTCTGGGCAAGAAGCAATTGGCTTTTACAGAGTAGAAGCAGCAAAATATACACATATACATACACATACATACTAAAGGACGTTGTAATTTCAACTGCCTGGAGTTCAACCCTAAAGGTTTCAACTGAAAGTTGGGACGCCAATCATTCTGAGAAATATAGATCCTCCTAAGTTGTGTACAATGGAACTTGCCCAACTTTCAAGCAGCTTCTCCCTACAATCACCAAGGCCACTATCCCAACTTGTCTGGGCAATGAGAAGTATGTGTTCATCCTCCGGTTCCACAACATTCCAACATAATTGCCCTTTGAATTCAAGCAAAGACATTTCCCGATGAGACTTGGTTTTGCCATAACCCTCACCAAGGCACGGGGACTATCTCTCAAGATTGATAGCCCCGACCTCGTTTCTCTATGCTTTTCCAATGACCGACTTTATGTTGGTTGTTCTGGGGATCGATCCTAAAACAACCTTACCATACTGGTACCACATAGGAGAAGCTTGAATGCTGTCTATCCGGAACCCCTGTCAAACTAAGAGGGCAAAATCACCTGTTTTGTTTTGTGTATTACATTATTTTGTCAGTGAAAGATACTGTATAAATAATCTAAAACATTTCTTTGTTCTGTAAGAATTGATATATAAAGGAAAATATTTAACTCTGCTTTGTCTAAATTACAACAACTTTACATGAGCAACTCGGGTATTCCTACTAGTATATATATATATATATATATATATATATATATATATATATATATATATATAATTGTTTATTCTATTTATGTTGTTGACGCCATGTGATTCATCAACCATGTAATGACGGGATATCATTTCAAATAAGAGATTCCATATAATATAACGCAATTCGTAATTATACATATGTATATATAATTGAATAATTGTGTCATCCACAGACAGCTGTTTTGTTGTATTACAACTCATCAGTGAAGCTATAGACTATCCATTATCCAGTACCACGAGGTAGGATCGAAACCTTCACTTCAGACCCAGAAGCTAGCATCTCAAGCAGATCAGTAAGGTTGAATTTAAGCGATATATTTACTTCACACATAATTCCCCATCCACCAGAGTGCTCTGTTCCTAAGTTGGAAGAGCATTATATATATATATATATATATATATATATATATATATATATATATATATATATATATACTAGAGAGAGAGAGAGAGTCAGAGACAGAGAGAGACGGCGGAGGGAAAGTATATGCGAGAGAAAGAAAGTGAACAGAAAGATTAGGTGAGAGAAAGGACGAAAGATAATGCATTTTGATCTAAATTACCATATAATACATGTTAAATTATTTTTTGATTTCTAAAAAGATATCAATTGTAAAGTTATATTGAAATATAGCAAACTCTACAGACTAGAGCCTTTTATCCTACTTTTGAAAGGCTTACCTCGTGGTGTTTCTTCAAAATAACAACTTCATGTTACAATTCTTTCGTAATGATGTCATAGATCAGGTTGGGGAAGAGAAGAGACGCTGGTTTCAAACCGAATTGACATCAAGGGTTGAGGCGCAGCAAACGTGAGTCGTCAGACCCCCTTTTTTTTCAAATAATTGAAGGTAACTATCAATTTTTAGGTATTTCTCTTGAGATGGGATGAGCTAAAAATTTTAAGAGTGCGAGAGGGAGAGAGAGAAATAAAAGGAGTACAGATAGTGCAAAAGAAAACACAGAGAGAAACTTAAATGATATAAAGTAGATAAGAAGGAAATTGATGTTTAAAGGAGGACAAGACCAGAGACAGAAAGACAGAAAGAAAGAAGTAAAGAGGAGCATTTTCAGATTTAAAGAGTTCGGGTGACTGATTTTACAGCTTAAAAGACTTTTCAACGTCATTTACAATAAAAGAAATTGGCTCAGTGAATCTGAAATCTGAATAAGCGTTCTCTAGAAAAAAGAGATAAAAAAAAGCAAAAGACCTTTATTACAACCTTATATTAAGTCAAAACAGGGCTTACATATTAACGTTAGTGGCCCATCTTCAAAAACGAAAACAGTGTAGTGGGGGAAGGGTGGAAGAAATGTCTCATGAAAATGCTGGAAGGAATTTTCAAAAAAAAGGGGGGAGAGAGAGGAATATATATTCTGGTACAGAGAGAGAGAGAGAGAGAGAGAGAGAGAGAGAGAGTCAAAGACAGAAATTAAAGAATGAAATTTGATTGATTGTTACAAAAGAAGAATTTTACAAAGCCAAGGTATCGGCGAGGTAAGTGGGTGTGGAGGGTGGGGGAAATGATGTCGCATAAATTCTCAACTGGCAGTTCATCAGTCATATTTAAAAAGGCACAAAGGTTTAAAATGAGGACGATGAAGACCAGGGGTAGGGCAGGTTATTTCCCAAAATTCTGACTCAGGAAATAGGATATTATTATTAGTATTATTATCAACATAAATATTAATATTATTATGGTTACTACTATTATTATTACGGCTACTATTTTTACTACTAGCACAGTAACCATCAAAGTGACACGATTTTTATGTCATCTTTGGATAGATTAATATTTCAGAATTTTTCCATTTGATATTAAAATTCCAAAATTTAATACTTAATAAACCTGTCAAAAAAGTAAGAAGTTAATTGTTTTTGTTTCTTCCAATATACGAGCTAGATCATTTATACTCAAACACAAAGCTTCAGCAATCAGTCACAAGATTTGCTCTTTTCCACTCTTCGATCACCTTTAAAGAGGGGAGGAAAATAAAACTTATGTTTCCACTGAGACTCCCTGTCGTGGACAGACTAACATACGCATAAACCAATTTGGTGACATTGGTGTATGTATAGACTACTATTACTGTTGTTGTTGTTGTTGTTGTTACAACAACTGCTATTATTACAACTACTACGTCTGCTATTATTACTACTACGTCTGCAATCACTGCGTCTGCTATTATCACTACTACGTCTGCTTTCATTACTTTGGGGTCTACTGGAAAAGAATAGTCCAATCATTGGGACTATCATTATTATCAAACTCAAGCCCAGAGCAGATCCCCCCCCAATAAGAACAAGAACAATCCTCACCATCTAGGGAAGTAAACTCTTCACTGTTGATCTATCCCGCCACGTTTAACTAAACCTATATATGAAATAATATTTTCCTACTGTGATTTGGAATTACAACCAAGTGACTGCCAGGGGGCTCTCTTACCAACTGAACCAAAATGATAAATCTTTTATCATTACGAATTTATTAATTATACATACAATACAAAAGTGGTAGTACATTTTCCCGTTTTACTCCTGCATTTATTTCTTTTTTTAGTACTACAACTAGTATTATTATTGCTTTTCTACTACTTCTACTTCTACAATCATTATCAATACGAGCTGAAAATACCCGTCCTCAGCACAGTTATCCTTAGATATATGAAGCCTAAGGTCGTAAAATATGGAGCTTACGGTCGTAAAAACACCATTTAGAAAATGATTCAATTTTTCACCATAGGCCGGTGAATTAAAGGCAGCATTTTTGTTCAGAAAAAGAGTCAACTGAGTTTAAGTAATTTTTGTTCTGCTAATTCTTTAATGAAAGGCAGTCAAATATTTGAATATCAAATAAGTAATTTTATTACCTCCATGAAGGGAAATAGGAATTGAATTTAATACTTAATCTGAAAACTTACTACAAATTTGAACCCCTATGGAAATAAATGCATTTTAAGTGAAAAATAAATCGAATAATAATTCCAAATTCGATAGTTTCTGTTATGAAAAAAAGAAAGATACGATAACGATAGCCGTTTTATGGATCTCCACTTTGAAATTATAAACGTTGCTATTTGTTAAACTCTTAAAATGCGTTCTCAGGCATTAACAATTTCAGGATTATTTGGAAATTATTATCGCAGAGCATCTAGAGCATTTATCAAAAGCCGAAAACCGTTTGTTTTGGTGAAACACAATGAGCAGGGAGAAACGTTGAGACATATACGTTCAGCAAATCTTAATCATATATACCTAGACGAAAATACCCACCCTCCAGACAGTTATCACTAGATGTAAGGAGCCTGCCGTCGTAAAATATGGAGCTTACGGTCGTGAAAACTTGAGTAAGAAAATGATTCAATGATTTACCTCCGTAGACTCTAGAATGCTGACGAAGTAAGTGTAGCCTTTTCTTAGAAAAAGTATCTATTGCAATTCGGCTTAACTTATTTTTCTCTCTGCTGATTCTTTAATGACGTGCGTCCTAATATCTGAATAGCAAATAAGTAATCTTATTTGCTTTATGAATTGGTTCTGTTTATATACAGTGCAGTTTTCCAAGAATAAAAAAAAAACTTGTTTATTTACCTTGTATGTAATATCATCTGAAGACAAAAAACAAAATTGAACCCCTATCAAAATAAATGCTGTGAATGTAAATCCTGTCAACAGACTTGTTACTTAGAGCAATAGATATGGATGCATTAATCATGATAAGGCAGTTGATCATTAAATACTGATAGAAAACCGCCCACCTCTTTTTTGTGAGTTGCTCTTTCGAGTGTGTATGTTGCTGGGTTTGTTTCCGTTTGAGTTGCAGGTTTCTTTCTTTCGCATTGCATTTTTTTCTTTTCCGTTACAGTTTTTTTCTTTTGAATTGCAGTTTTTCTTTCGAATGGCAGTTTTTCTTTCGAATTGCAGTTTTTCTTTCGAATGGCAGTTTTTCTTTCGAATGGCAGTTTTTTTCTTCAATGCTGCAGTTTTTTTCTTTCGTAGTGTCACTTTGTCTTTCTTATAGAATTTTTTTTTCCTTCGTAATGCAGTTTTTTCTTTCGTGTTGCACTTTACTTCGGTATACAACAGATGATTGCGCTCTTCTCAGTATACAGACAGTGGTTGTAAGCCATATTTTCCAGATTTCACAGAGAAAATCGTCACCAGGGTTATGGGTGAGATGTTTTCCAGTACCTTGTAGTGCCCCGACAATAACAGGGACCGTTCGTGTTTTCAAGGGCCTTCTGCATTTCGATTTCAAGATCCCTGTACTCGCTAAGTTTCACAAACATTATCATCAGTATTATTATTGTTTGTATGTACGACCGTTACGCTAATCGATTCGTATCAAGTCTGGTCTTATTGGCCGCCAAATGCAAGCTTTGATGTGAAGAATACTTCCATGATTTATCGCTGTTTTTGCGTAGTTAGTTCCTGTGTTATCAAAGTCAAATTTGTTCAACATTATTTTCTAATTTATACATTTTTCAATTGAAGTTAGTTTTGTTTTGTTTTTTTTTTGGCCAAAGAAATCCCATTTCCATTTGCACATTGTTATTGTTAATATACATACATCCAATAGGATTAGGAAATTATGTACTTTAATTACAGTAATGCGAGAGTTATGATATCTTAGTTGTTAACACCCGAAGGATTTCCATAGGTCCGGCAAGTCATTACTATTATTAGTATGTCAATGGCCCAGGATTTGTTTTTTTTTTTTGTTTATTTTTGGGGGTTTTTTTTCTAAATAGTTTCAATTCTAATTTCTATACATTTTCTTTTGACAGGAAAACACCACTTAGAGGATGGTATTCTCTGCCCATCAAAATCAATACAGGTAATCCCGCTTGAGAGGGAGCGCATCGCAACATCTACAGAAAACACGAAAAGGTTTTTTTTTCAATTCAAGAGAACAAGTTGCATAAAATCATAACAACTCAAGTCCTTTCTCTATTTCTTCTTTCTAAAATTCCGCATTACGCTTGAGTCACGAGATGTTTTGTTTAGGAAATTCTATCCGATTTTAATTCCAAGAATAATTATTCGATAGCACTGCTGTTTGGTCCAATTAAACGATGCATTGGTCATAATAAACGAAGCAAATTTGCAATGATCAAATCGGATCTTTCAAGATTGGTCCTACTAACAGGTGGTTCTATTAAGCGGAATCCACTGTACATGTGATTTAAACTGTGTACTAGTTTTCTTAAGGAGAAGTTTTGTTGATTTTCAAATTTTATTCTTGGATCAAGTATTGTAACACTAATACTAATTTTGACTAGTTTTTACATTCATCCTAACTTTCAGTTACCTTTTATCAGCAACGACTGAACAGCATAATCGGAAAATAAAGATCAAACCCACGGTGAGAATTGAACTTACACCCTCTAGCCAGAAAGAGTCCAATATACGCCTGTTCGCTTTTAACCATTCAGGTGCAGGGGATCTATAATTAAACTGAAGCTGATATTGCACATTAAACCTAACTCCTTACAACCAGTAATCAACGCTGATACAGTTCACATTTGAAATGCAACAGTCTTTCAATACAACGGTATTGTTAATTTTTCACAATTCATTATATGATGAAGTATTGCAACATTAGTAATAATTTTGACTATTTTTCTGTTCAACTATAAAGTCCCTGTAAGTTCGATTCTCCCCATTGGTTCGCTCTTTACTTCCCGATTACATGAGCAAACGCGTGTCGATAGTCAGACATTTGTTCCCTGAGAGGTTTTATAGTGCAATAGCCGAAAAACATTATGACGTCATCCGAAAATCTGCCAATCAGAAAACCAAATGTACACCGAGGATTAATTTTAATATTTGTATTCGTACCATACTAACTTTTGTTCAGACAACCCAATGTCTTCTTCCCATCTTCGATGTTGATGCAACGTATCGGTCGATTAATTCTACGACCTAATTCAGGTGTAAAATGTAATATCTGTAACGGTAGAGACACGGTCTATTTTTCCGTTGGTGCAAATCAACATCTATATGTTGTGCAAATATTATGTAACTCTCTTCAAACTCTTGAATTGAGCACTCTGGTTGTGGGGAATTATGACGTATACGTAAAAAAAACAACATTTTGCTCAATTCGGTCCTACTGTTCATCTATTTCTGAATACAGGACTCCTGTCCTGGAGTGAAGGTTTCAATCACGCCCGGCTGCATTGGAGTGAATATCGAGTGTATAGCCTCATTGAAGAGTTGTCAAACGATGAAACAGCTATCTTAGAATGATTTTCTCTCTCTCTCTCTATATATATATATATATATATAAATATATATATATATATATATATATATATATATATATATGTGTGTGTGTGTGTGTGTGTGTGTGTGTGTGTGTATCTTTCTCTCTATATATATCTTCCATAGGAATAGAGCACACTGGTGGATGAGGAGTTTCTGCGTAGAAATGAATATATCGCTTAAATCCAGCCAGTTCCGTAGTCCAGAGGTAGGATATTGGCCTCCGGGTCCAATGTGAGGGTTTCAGTGCCTCGCGGTACTGGATGGGATAATGTCTAAAGCCACATTGAAGAGATGTAATACATCGAAACAGCTGTCTATGGATGACACAATAATATATATATATATATATATATATATATATATATATAGAGAGAGAGAGAGAGAGAGAGAGAGAGAGAGAGAAAGTCGAGAAACCTTGAACATATCACCCAACAGTTTTCTTCGTGTGTGCTCTATTTTTTTATTGCGAAGTTCACCACAACATACATTCAATATATACCCCTAATATGAAATAAATATGCTTGTCATTGAAGGAGTTAAGTAACAATATTTGAAAAACACTAAACTTAGTGAACAAGTATGATGAAAGTTATTGGGTGGAACGTTCAATGATTGATATCCTACGAATACTTACAGTGAAACAATTCAACTCGTTCAGTGATTCACCAGCATCTTCAATAACTTAGTACTTACACTTGGATGATGAGTCCCCCATTACTTGACTGCAACCATCTGTACAGCAATAGTGAGTGTATTCACTTCTCTCTACTTTCATCATCATCATCATCATCATTTGGGCGTCTTGAGTGTTCTTGTATACGCTGATAACGTTGACATATCAAAAACATGAACTCCTTTCTATTTCTTATTTCCTTTTGTATCTGAACGGTAGATAAACTTATCATTGTCTCAATCTTAATCTATGATGAATTTCTCGAGATTTTTCCCATCATTCACTGGCAAATAGCAATTGTTTCTGAATGGAAAAAAACAGGCTGTCTTGTTACGTGGGCCAGATATCTTAAATATAAATTCAGATTTTAGCATTATTTCGGTTATGGTTTGTAGGTCTTCGTTTGAATATTCAACAGACCTATCTAATTTGGCAGCAGCTTCTCCTCCTTTCCTATTGTATTTAGGTGCATTTTTTCTTTGTAGCTGTTTGGAACCATCTTTTGCAAGAATCCATTCCGCAACTTCTCTAGCTTAAGCATTTCATTTCTTTTCATATCCCACGTTTATACGATATATAGTAGTCGATATTGATCATGGGCCTCTAAAAATAATATTCTTGTTGACATCTCACCATTTTCGAACAGATTATTGCCCGAGATGGTTATTTTACAAGAATATAAAGCGATGTATACAATGGCTTAGCAGGAGTGAAATGGCTAATGTACAACTCAAATTGGACCTCCATTCAAGGAGAGTTCTGGTAAACATTTGGCAGAATTGTTTTAACGTGGTCAACCTGGGTTTTTCGGGGATTTTTTAAAAATATTTTTCTGACCATAAATTCATACATTACTCTTGAGATTAACGTATATTATAGGTAAAAAAAATGCCGGTAAGTATAGCGCCGACCTAATATGGGTGACTGTTACCTTTTCCGCATGAAATTCTGAATATGGGTAGCGTAAACTAATTTTTCAATGGCAGAACTGAAGTACCATCGAAATTTTCGAACAGTAACCCTGAACACTTGCCCTAAACTTAAACCTAACCTTAAACACAAAACCTAACGTACCCCTTATTGGTAAATTTATTAAAATGAAGTTTTAAACGGTCAAGTTTTCTGCTTTCATATGAACTTCTTGAAAAATTAATTCACTGATAAGGTTGAGAAAGGTTAAAAAAAGACCTATGATCAGAGAAAATTCAAAAATAAAAATGCCATGCTGAGGTTCCCAGACAAACATAGTGCAGCGAAATCTAACGCAGAAATGTTTTGAATTTAACGCAGGAAAGGTAACAATCGCCCAGATGTGATGGAATAGACAATTTAGCAGAAATGTGGTGTAATTTATTACAACTCCCTAGCAACGCCTTTACCATATGCACAGCGTCGATCTTGAGCAGTACAATACAAGGAGTGGGATGCTGGGGCCACCAATCCACTTCTCTCACCATTTATGCAAAGTTACAAATGTGTAAGCAGGTGCTTTATGGGTGTTAGGTGGTAGGAGAAGGTAGTCAGGCTCTGATGATCGCTGGATCAGTCAGGGGCCATCGTGGTACAAATGACTCCAAATGGGCATGGGATGCCGATTGACGCGAGACTGGCCCATCTGCCATAGTCACCTAATCTACGGCGCAATTCCTGTTTAAATTAAAGTAGAAACGATTAAGTTAAAAAGGAAATCGTCCTCGGCGTTATTTTGTCTTTGA
Source organism: Thysanoteuthis rhombus (assembly GCA_963457665.1). Classification (NCBI taxonomy): domain Eukaryota; kingdom Metazoa; phylum Mollusca; class Cephalopoda; order Oegopsida; family Thysanoteuthidae; genus Thysanoteuthis; species Thysanoteuthis major. The sequence goes on from OY735231.1 coordinate 7,397,158, forward strand.
AGCAAATCGGAATTATTTATAGCCCATTGCCAAAATTGAAGAGAGGGAGAAGGGGGGAGAGAGGCGGGGAGAGGGGAGGAAGTAGAAGGAGAAGGAAAGAAAGACAGAAAGAAAGAGAGACAGAAAGAAAAGAAAACTAAAGAAATTAAGTCTGGGGAAAATTACATGGCTTTGATTCCCGGGAACGAAATCAGTGAAATTGAAGGAAAAAAAAATGAAATAAAAATAAAAATAGAATGAAATAAAATTATGTAAAATAAAATATAATTGGAGAAAAAGTTGTAGAGACCGGAGACAATAGAAAAGTAAGTAAAGTGGATTTGTGGAGAGGGGAAAAAAAAGGAGAAAATCGTCACGCGAAATTCTTAGAGAGATTTTATTTTGTTAAAAAAAATGAATTATATAAAACGAGAAGAGAGAAAGAAAAAAAAACATGGCGAGGGAGACTTGACTGAAAATGTAATAACGTACTCTGTAAAATCACTGCTCCCCACGAAGAAAAAAGAAAAATAAAGAAAGAAATTTTAAAAGTGAACGGTAAAAGGCAGAGGCGTTTGACAATAAAAAAAAAGGGACAATGTGTTTTTTTTTTCGTCTCATCTTTTTCTTGAGAGATCAAAGAGGTGACTTTGGTGGAAGGAGGTCGGAAAATGAGAAAAAAATAAAATTTAAAAAATAGTAGAAAGTTAATATCGAAGATGGAAATACCACGTCCATTCCATGTGAACGAAACAGAATTGAAAAAAATAAATAAAGCAACAAAAAAACAAAAAACATGGCGTTACGGGGGTGAGTCTTGTGATGATATTGTGGACCCGGGCGGTTCTGCGTTAGTGACATTGGGAACAATTCTGGCCAGAAAGAGTTAAAACAAAAGATGGCGACAGGATTGTATTGAAAATGTGTTTCCCGGTTTGGACAAGTTAATAGAAAGAAACGCAATTATTTGATAACATCCAGCGATGTGCATTGATTATTGAGAGAGGGACAAGAAAAGCAAGGGACAGAGAGAGAGAGAGAGAGAGAGAGAGAGAGAGAGAGAGAGAGAGAGAGAGAGAGAACAAGCCTGGCTACCGCAGTGTCAAACTCTACACCAACTTCTATTGCATCTGAAGAAGATCACTGAAACTTTTATATTCTATGTATATGATATATAAAAGGTTACAAAAAAGTTTTGTTTTTTTTGGTTGAATCTACTTATTTATTAAAATGGAATAAGCCCGATCGTATTTCTAACATAAATTTTGGTAGATAGGCAAGACTTGTCAATTTAGCTCCGTCGGTAAGAATTACGACTACGGTATAAAAACCAAGTTATCTCCAGACTTGGACTGGGGTTTGACACTAGATAGAGAGTGATAAAGAGAAGTGGATTGCAAACGACGGAAATAAGAGTAGAAGAAGAGAACGGGGATATATATATATATATATTTATTTGGAAAAATATTTTGTCCAGTACCGGAGTTGACGAAGTAACAAGAGAGTCGGTTGTGCAGAGTCGGGTGAAGACATCTTCCTGGGTTCGAGTCCCGCACAGAACTCATCTCTATATTCATTTACGTGGACGGCTGTTGGATTTGCCGCTCAGTTAACTCCGGTGACGGGTGAAATATGTTTCCTGATAAATTGTCTCTTCAATTATCATACACACACACACACATATATATATATTGATAGATAGATAGATAGAGAGAGATTCCCCTCTTTTCAGAGTTCGTTTTACACTGCTCTTCTGTCTTTACGAAAAAAAGCAGAAAGCGAAAATATTGCTCAGCGAGTCGTTATATTGGCACCATCGAGTCTCTTGTATTCCCCATACGGGAAGTAAATTTTAAAATACGAGGATCAAATTAAAAAAAATACGACATGCAAAATAAGCATAAAGAAAGCAAACTAAAAAAACAAACAAAAGCAAATAAAAAAACGAAGCAAAAATAGAAAAAATACGAGAAGCAAATTAAGAAAATACGGCAAGCAAATTGAAAGGTAAGTGAAGCAAATTTCAAGATACGATAAGCAAATTAAAAACATGACAAGTAAAATAAGATTTTAAAAAATACGAGAAGCAAATTTTCAAAAAAATCCCAGAAACATATGAAAAAACGAGAAGCAAATTGAAATTACGACCGGGAAAATAAATTTAAAGCAAGCAAATCGAGAAAATACGAGAAGCAAATCATAGAATGCGTGTAGCAAATTGAAAAGATACAAGAAAATCTTTAAAAAATTGATAAGCAAAACAAAAATTAAGACAAGCAAATTAAAAAAAAAATACCGCTATCAAAATAAAAATGATATAAGAGAATAAAAAGATAGGAGGGGCAAATTAAGAAATACAAGAAGCAAATTAAGAAATGCAAAAAGCAAATTGAGAAATACAGCAAGCAAAATGAAAATGCAACAAGCAAATAAAAAATACGAGAAGCAAATTAAAAAAATACGTGAGACTAATTTAAGTATATGGCAAGCAAAATAAAATTGCGACAAGCAAATTAAGAAGACAAGCGAACTGAATCGATGAAAATAAGTTATCACATAAGTACAGTAAATAATTCATTTTCAGTTTTGACTTAGGTAGCAGACTTATTGCTTTTTCAGATATACCGAATAAAACTTTTGATGTCAGCAAGTGCGAATTCATTTTGTTGCTCACTCGATATTGAAACTGTACATGTGATTATTGGGGTCCATCGATTCAGTCTGCTTAGCTTTTTTAATTTCCTTCACGTATTTTTTAATTAACTGAACTGATCAAGTAACGAACGGTAGGTATATTTTCTTAAACGCTAAATATATATTGTTTGAATAACAATTCATTTTTTGTTTTACCTTAGATATCAAATTTATTACTTTTTCAGCTCTTGGTGTCGATCAGTGCAAATTCAAGTTAAGGCTCTTTTTTGTCGTCTAAACAAAATATATCATCAGACATTTCAATTGATTTCATTTAAAAAATTAATATTTGCAGCGACTGTAGCAGGATATATATATATATATATATATATATATATATATATATATATATATATATATATATATATATATATATATATATATATATGTGTGTGTGTGTGTGTGTGTGTGTGTGTGTGTGCGTGCAGAAATATATATATATGTGTTTGTGTAGAAATATACATATATATATGTGTGTGTGTGTGTGTGTGCATATATATATATATATATATATATATATATATATATATATATATATATATATAAATATATATGATTCCTCATGTACATCGATTCAGCTCGATTGTCTGATGTCCTAATTTGCTTACCACATTCTTTAATTTTCTTGCCATTTTTTTTTTTTGATCGCCATAGTTTTCGATTAGGTCACTGCAGTTTATAATTCGGTCGAAGTATTTCTTTTAATTTGGTCAAAATATTTTTTTTAGTTTGGTCAAGGTATTTTTCTAATCTGGTCGGAGAACTTTTTTAGTTGGTCGAAGCGCTCTTTTTAATTTGGTCGAGGTATTTTTTGATTTGGTCGAGGTACTTTTTTAACTTGGTCGAAGTACTCTGCTCTGAATCGATACACAACAGGAAAATGAATAAAATTGGAAAAAATACAAAAACATTTTTCCCTCATGAAAATGGTCTCCGTAAACAAGTCTCTTATGCCCCGTTTAGTTTGAACAAATATTCTCATCCTTGCTGGTTTCATCAATATCATCGTCGTCATTGTCATTATCATCATCGTCATTATAATCATCGTAATAAACTGTCAAATAATAGATGTGGCTGTGCCAGCAGATGACAGAATAAATAGTTAAGAGAGCGAAACACTATGAAAATACGACAGACCTCGCAAGGGAACTGAAGAAAGGGTGAAACATGAAAGTCAAGGTGGTACCAGTAATAGTAAAAGCACTCAGAACCATACCAATGACACCGAAAACGAGATTGGAGAAAGTGGGTAAAAGAGGGAGGATTGAGACTATTACGACCACAGCACTGCTAGGGACTGCAAGAATGCTGAAGAGAGTACTAGAAATGTGAGACTTACAACGACTGGAGATCTGAGGCTTACTGTCACTCAGCCTCCAGCGATAACCACTAGGCAACTGGTTTGAGACCATAATCCACAGCATTGTTGTGGACTGTGAGAATGCAAGGAGGAGGGTTGGCGACTTGCTGTCACTCAATCCCAAGTGATGACTGACAGACAACTAGTGTTGAAATGCAAATAATGATAATAATTTACAATACCTCATTTGAAAAAATTGATAAAATGAAATTGGATTATCGAAACTGAACAACAAGTTAAAAATAAAATATGGCATAGAAGAGATTGAGATGGGCGATGGGTTTAAGGGTCTGGTTTGAACTGGCGCTGGCCACTGTGTTCCAGTAGTTCAGTGGTAATAGCGGTGGCACGTTAAGCGTGTCACCATCTAGCGTGATGGGTCGTGAGTTTGATTGTAACCTCGAACTTATTCTGTATTCCGATCTGGGCCGTTAATCTATTTACCCATTGCCGGAGGAAACCCAGTCTGAGTTTAATTGTTGTTGCTTTTCGTTGCAACTAAACTCAGGTGCTTTTTTAGGATACCATGACCCCCACAGCTCGTTGCGTCGTCCTTAGCCAAGTTCCATGTTCCAATTTCGTATGCTACTATTGGGAGGGTGCTCTGGTTGTCGACCCATCCTTTAATATCAGATGGGATCTTCTTGTCCTGTAAGGTCGGGCTTGCGCTGCCGAAAGCTTGCCAACCTTCGATTTCTTTTTCTTTTGTACATTTCATGGAGATTCGTTCTTCCAGGTAGATTTGATGATCTACATTCTCGGTCCTTCTCGGATGTATAATACATTCGGAAAGAGGAGGTTCCTTTGATCGATAATTCTGAATGTGAGTATCATTGATTCTTGCTAACAGCATTGATCTCCCCTTTTTTGTTGTTGGACTCAGAAACACGGCTACATCTACTGATACATAGTGAAATCAGGGTCGGATCGTACTAGTGGGGGGCCTGAAGCATATGTTATAAGAGGTTCCAGATTTTTAAAATACACAGAATAGAACACAAAAATCTTTTACTTGTATTGTGAAATACTTTTTTTCATTTCAGATAATACAATAGGTATATCTGACATTTCAGTAATAGAATTTACTTTATTTTCCCTGTGCAGTGGCTACGACTTCAGATTCAAATACTTTTACGTTTACATGTTGTATATGCACCATATAGATAACATACTCTCATTAATTAATGTATTGAAATAATAAATCCAAATGATAATTGGCTAAAATCGCTAATCTCAAACATCCTGTCGGTCATAAAAGTCGAGGGCATTATGATGCTTTATTAATAAGGAATGTCCAGAATCACTGAATCGGGATTGATAGCTTTCAAGCACTTGGAGAACAAAGACACAAAATCGAAAACGCAAAGTTGAGGTAAGTAAACTACTACATCTACCTGAGACAACGGGTCTCCACGAAATCCTCAAAAGAAGAAATCAAGTAAAGAATCATACTAGGTAGGCAAGCTTTTGGTAGAGCCAGCTCAACCTTCAAGAACAAGAAAATTCCATTAATCCTAAAAAGAATTGAATACGACCAATGTATTCTCCTGATAATCACCTATGGAGTTGAGACATGGAACCTAACTAAAAGATTGACCCTCAAACTGAGAACCATGTAACGTACACAAGAGAGATTAATGCTCAAAATCACATGGAGAACTCACAAGACAGCAAAGTACATTAGGGAAAAAACAGTAGTCGGACATATCATGAAAACCACTAGAAAGCTCAAATGGCAATGAGCTGGCCATGTTGCAAAACTATCAGACAACCACTGGAGATCAGGACTCACTGCATGAATCTCCAGAGACCATATGCGAAACTGGCCGGCAAATATACGATAGCTTGATGAACTTGACGATTCCAGAAAGTATTGGCTCAACGACGACCATGATATTGCAGGGCCCGCAACAAATGTTACATTGTTAATCTGGCATTAGTCTAACTATAAAAAAATGAAATAAAGATCAATGCTATCGGTTAGAATCTTAGATTTCCAAATTCAGAATCATTATCGTCTCCAGAGACCCCTTCTACTGGATTCAGTCATTCATTTCTTATCGCTCGCAGCCAGGCCAGACAGAGGGCCCTGGCGCTGTATGGGACCTTTTGGTTGGTGGTATTGATCGTAGTGCAGAGATCAGTTTCCCCCGAGATGATTATCCAGATCGCCTTGAGAGGCTCTCTATACGACATCCTGGCACCTTGTATTCCAAGACGGTCACCCATCTAGGTACTGACCAGGCTCAACGTTGCTAATCAGGACAGGAACCAATGTATCCGACGCGATCTGATCATTACTTATACTGGAAGATAAAAATTGTGTCGCTGCTGTGGGTGGACGAAGAATATAAAGATATATATTGATCTATGATTTTTTTTCTTGTATTCTTCTTATCTTGATTTCGGCTGCTCTCTATCGAAACAACTCAAAATACGAATGTTGCTTATTCCCTTCCATTTCCAATGTTAGATTCAATTATTAAAGATTTGCCAAATCTAACATATTTTTGGAAATACAATCTTATATGATAACTGTCATGACACAACCAAAATCAATGTTTCTAAATGGAGCTAGTAAAAACTAAAACACTCCTTATACTATATACATATATATATATATATATATATATATATATATATATATGTGTGTGTGTGTGTGTGTATGTGTGTATGTTTATATATATATATATATATATATATATATATGTGTGTGTGTGTGTGTGTGTGTGTGAATGTTTATGTGCATGTGTGTGTGTGCGTGTGTTACACCAAGTTGGTAAAATTGCCTAATTGGGGAAATTTACTTATTTTTTGTAAAAAAATTTGTTTACTTCTCTTTAATTACATTTACCCGGAAATCAATTTTTTCCTTCCGTCATATAATTTTGCTTTAGCAATATCTCCTCTGTCTTAGCGTTCATTATCTAAATCCTGTCTTCAAGTTTTTGTTCTTTTTTTTTTTTTCTTTTTTTTTTCTTTTTACGCCGGTTTGATGTACACCAACTAAAATATGTGTCCCTGTAGGCAATGATTCTAGTTTCGTGGTCCCGTAGGAATTAACCCAAGATAATCCTTTAATCCAGCAAACCCTTTTAAAGAAAAAAAAAATTGATTTTCGGGGTTATTATTTTAGTGACAGTTGCAGAAACTTTTGATGAGGAAAATGGTTGTTTTATATCCCTGATTTGATTAAATAAATTCTTGGTCAAATTAAAACTATGTATTCATTTATTGTAAAAAAACGTTTGATTTCACAAACTTTTCATTGTAAAAAAAATATGGCTATTTTACATCCCAGTTTTGACTTAATGATCTTTCGATCAAATTAAAGCTAAGTAGTCTTTTATTTAAAAAGAATTTAACGTTAGCAATTAGATGATTACACCGATTCGACGCGAACATGGAAACCAACGGAACGAACTGAAAATCAACTCAGAATCATTCAGAGAACCATGGAAAAAGCAATGCTCGGGATAACTCCAAAAGATAGAAGAAGATCAACATGGATCAGGGGAAAGATTAAAGTGAAGGATATTATACAAATAATTAAACAACAAAAATGGAGATGTGTGATACACTTGGCAAGGGAAAATGTCAAAGGATGGAGTAAAAGGTCAACTAATTGGTGTCCATGGGACATATAATGAAAAGATCAGACACAAGATGGAGGGATGAGATTGAAAGGTTTGCCGGTAAGACATGGCAGAAGTTAGCGCGATCGCAGTCGTCATAGAAGGAAATGGGAATGCCTTTGTCCATGAATGGATACACAACGGCTGCTGCTGGTGTTGATGATATGTTACACGGATTCGGCGTGCTTGCCTGATTAGCAAAATTTCAACTTTACTTTCTTGAAAAAATAAAGAAATACGTACTTTTAATTTGATCAATTATTTATAATCAAATGTTGTTGAAATCAACTGTTTTTCAAAAAAATAAGTGAATTTCGCCAATTAAGTAATTTCACTGATTCAACGTAACACACATACACGCACGCACACACACATATGTATATGTATATTTACATAGATATACATACATATACATATACATATATATATATGTGTATATAATTTTTCATATAACATGCTCAAGTCAAACACCCATATACATCAATGTGAACGTGCATACACACCTGCGTATCGACGATCATGTGGCGTTTGTTTACACATACATGCCTGCATGTACACATACACACCTGCATGTAAGCGATCATGCAACGTCTGTGTACACAAGAGGCCTTTAAGCCAGATAATGTGAGCCAAGCAGGAAAGATAAAAGTCAGTGATTCACCCAATATTGATAAAAATTCACCCAATTATGATGAAGATAAAAATAAAAACAAGCAGTGGGAGAAGGACGTGGAGTGGAGCGGCTGGAGACTCTTAAAGAAAGCGGCAGCGGCGGCGGCGGCGATGGTGGCGGACAGAAAATGATGAAGGGACAGGGGAAGACCCGGATGAATGACGGTGTATTTTGGCATCTCGTCCGACTCTCCCTATTTTTTTTCCTCTCTTCGTCAATGACGACAACGCCGTTGTTGTTGTTGTTGGTTGTGGTAGTGATGGTGGTGCTGGAAGGAAGGAAGGAGAGAGGGGTAATATCCCCACCCCCCACTGTCCACAGATCCGATCTGGAGAAGGTAGACGGAAACGAGTCGACGGGTTGAGGAGGACAGGTGCCATGCTTTTTATTTCGTTTAATTTTTTTAAATAATATCGAATAGAAAATAATGACGATGAAAGAGCGAGAGAGCGAGTAAGAGAGAGAGAGAGAGAGAGTAAGGCAAATAGACGGACTGACGGATAGACAGAGATAGAGTAGCTACCTGTCAATTCATCCACAAGCACTTTTTTTTTCATTTCCTCTCGTTGTCTAATCCATCCTTTGTCTTTTTTTTTTCATTTGCAAATGCTGACAAGGACGTCTCGAAGATTCTTCGGAATAGTCAGCTTACACACAGACAAACACGCACGCATTTATTTGCCAGGCACAGCTTAGTCTGGAATAAGGCCAAATGTGGGTCTGGGAAATTATGTTACAACAGTCTTTCAATAAGAGAAGTTCTACGACCGTTCTGTCAAATAGGCTACGGTCCGGTTGGGCTGGAACCGAGGCATTTCTACGAATGATTGGTGCCCAGGACATAGGACACTGTGTGTGGAACAACTAATGAATTAATTACCTACGTTCTGGAACGACAATGGAGTGTCACATCCAGGGCAATGCCCGGATGAAGCGTATGGAATCCATCTCTTGGTCTTGCAGATGTAGTCAAGAGGAAAGAAGAGAGCAATACAGCTTGGCTGCAGGAACTGTCGGAAGGACGTCAAATTTGCGGTTAAAGGGTTTTGAGTCAGGGTTGTCCTTCCCTGAGACTGATTCTTTTTCCAAGGGTAAAGAGTCCAATCTACCCCGCTATTTTACCCATAAATGAGGTGAGAAAAGATGGATCCATTCCTTCCCACAAGGGTAAGAGTCTGAAGTGCGCATAATCAGCTCGGACCAGATTTGGAACTCGCGTCGCAGATTCCATTGTCCACGCTGTTACCGCTACGCCGATTGCACCTCCATTGCTGTACAGAACATCCAAAACCCTTTGTGTGTCCAATCCTGCAACCACTCGATGGAGTCAATGGCTTGCGACACCTGGATCTCGGTGTCTTAAACTTGGTTCTGCAAAACCATTAGATCCCAAATAACCATTGAATTCTGCATCATACACTTTCATATATTACATATCATATATTTTCATATATCATCAGGGGTTCCGTGAGTGGATGCTGCCACTCTAAACTGTTCCAAGAGGATCGAGGCTGAATGTAGGTAGACGTAGGAAAAGGTCATACGAACGAGCGAGAGAAGACTGGCTGGCCTTTCTGCCTTGAAAATCAGTATTCGAAGTTTTAATTTTTACCGGGCTTGAACATTGACCCCTGGTTCCGGCCACAAAACTGACTCAATGCTCATGTAATCGGGAATGCAAAAATCTGCATATTAGCTATGGTCACTAGGGTGTATGTTGTAATACGATGATTGAAGAGATTGTGCTGAACTAAGCTAGGCTTAGTTAATATTCATAGGGGCACCTGGCGTAAAGTGATAATAATTTAGTTTACTTATCTATTTAGTAATGAAGCCTAGATATACTGCTGTACACTAACCGTCAAATATATATATACACTGATGAGCAAAAACATTATGACTATTTGTGTAATAAGGTTTTGGTCTTCCAGGTTCCCACAAATGGGTTCTCCGTCTCTCAGTCTTGGATGCTACAAGACCTCTGAAGGTTTCCTTTAGGATCTGGTACCTTGATGTTAACAGCAGGACCTTTGGCTGTTGCGAGTTGCATGGTGGAGATTCAGTTGTGAGAACTTGTTGGTGTAAGTGTATTGAGAAGTGAGGAGTCAAGAAGCCAGGACAACAGAGTGAAGTGTTCGTCATTTCACTGAAACCATTCCCGTACAACTCGTGCAAGTTGTCCAGCCGAAAGATATCATTGCAATCATAGGAGAATGTTGCCATGAAAGGGTGTACCTGATCTATGGGAGGGCCATGGCAAATTCTTGGTTTAATGGGTGGGGTCGGTCACTTCACCTTAAATCTTTATTAACGCTGGCCTAAGGGCTGAACCTCGCACCTACCCCACGGGCCTACCCGAGGGAAAATTCCCCCGTCTTCGTTCATGAAAGAAAGCAAAAGTAGAATTGATCGGTTTTTGAATTTTCCTTGTCTCCTCCGAATTTTACACCTTTCTTTCTTTCTTTCGATTTTCTCTTTCATCCGTTCGTTTTTATAATTCTTTCTCTCCTTTTCATTCTTTCATTTAATTATTTTTTCTTCCTTTTTTTTTGTCACTGATTCATTCTCATTTTTCCATCCAGCTATCATAACCAAATTATTTTTCTTTTCCTTTCAATTTTCTTTTCGTTTCCCTGTCTTTCTTTCATTTTCATTATTCTTTCTTTTCTTTTCTTTCGTTATTCCCTTTCTTTTTTTTTACATTTTATTTTTCGTTTCTTCCGTTCCTCTTTCCTTTTATTTTTCCTTGCATTTTTTTTTGTACTTTATTTCTTCTTCTTTCTTTCTTTCTCTTTCTTTCTCTTTTTTTCGGTCGATGACTCATTATTCTTTTCGAAGTAATATTTGTCCCTTCCCCCCATTATCTTTCAATCCCTTTCCACCTTCATATCATTTTATTTATCCCCCCCCCCGTCTCTCTCTTCCGTATCAACCTACCTTTCGTCTATCCATCCAAACCCTAATCCAGCATCAACTACTCCCTGCCCTTTTTTCTGCATATCCCACCTATCACCGACCACCTATCTTATGATTTGACATTCCCACCTTCCTTTCCCTCTCTCTTCTTTTCCTCTCTTTAAATTTTCCTTCCTTTCTTCCTTCCTTCCATCCTTCCCCCTTCTTTCCTTCTTTACTTCCCTTCCCTCTTCACTTTTCAACCCTAACTGTTTCTAATTTAGATGCTTTTCATCTAGATCTATACGATTTGGGTAGTGGCTAGACGTCAGGAGTTGATATTTAGATAACGTTTATATAGTTTATAGTAATAGAAAAAGTAATATTAAAAAAAAAAAGATAACTATGTTTAGGGAAATCAATATCAACGATTAAAGTTATAACCAATTTCTTTTGAATAATGAGCGATATATTTCCCAGATTTTAGGTGTACGTATACGGTGTCACCCATAAATGAAAGATGATTTTCTTCTAAAGCAAAAACAGTAAGATTTTATTATTGCAAGTAGAACACTACACAGTCAAAACGGACATTATCAGGTATTATCTATTACCAAACTCTACCAAACTGAAAGTCTTTCCCGAAAATATAAATAAGTTGCCGTCCAAAAATGAGTACACCCATACGAAAATATGCTTTGAGCAGTAAAGTTCCACTGTCATAAAGGTTAATCATAAATGATACCTAATAATATCTGTTTTGATTGTGTGATGTTCCACTAGAAACAATAAAATCATGCTATGTTTAGAAAAGAATAAAATCAAATCACGCTGAAAAAAATTCGAAAAGTGGTAGGGATGTACTTATTTATGAGCGATACTGTATCTGGGGAATCTAGATGTTTCTAGATGTTTCTTTTACAATGTTTTAGATGTAAAGCTAAACATAAATTCGGCAACACTGCCCGGAACTCCCAACGTCTTCCATTACTTTTAATTCAATCCTTTAGATTTGTAAATGTCTCGAAATTTTTCATGTCTTTCCCTCTCTCGGCCTTCCAAGTCGATTTGCCAATATCCCTTCACCACTCGATCGTCTGTCATTTATTCATTCATCTAAGTTTTGTTTTTACCTTTCGCTATCACAGAGTCCCTTTCTCCCATTTATTGTTTATAAGTGCTTCTACCTTTTCTACCATCCCTACTTCAACATCTTTACCCCACAATTCAAAACTCCCTTACCCATGTTTACGGTGATGGCTACGTTCGTTTTAAGCTCCTCAAATATTTTTTCAAACATTTTTTACTACGTTTCTTTTTTTTTAAATTTTTTATTCGTTTCTGTTATCTTTCTTCTTTTTTCATTCCCAATTTTCTATTTCCTCTTTTCTTCCTCGTTCTTTTCTTTTTCTTTTTCTGTTAGGTTTCCTTTTCTCTCTTTCTTTTCTTCTGGTCACTTTCCTTCTGCCCTCTTCATCCTCTTTTTCTAATATCTTACTCTCTTATCTTTTCTTCTCTTTCCACTTACTTTAACCGTCCGGTCTTTCCTCTCTTGTCTTTGTCCTCTCTTAAATTATCATCTTCTACTTTTTTCCTTCAAGTTTCATCTCTCAAATCACATTTCCTTCTCCGTTTTACTTTTTTTTCTCTTCTTGTCCTTTTTTCAGTGACCTTTCCTTTAAACATAGCTATTTCTCCCTCCTTCCATTTTCTGTCTTTCCTTTTCTTCTATGGACTTTTTATCTCCACACTTTTCTCTTTACTTCTATTGAAACCAAATTTTTTACATCATATCCTGACTAGACGCTTCATTTCGTTTAATCTTTTTTCTGCAGACTTGAAAAAAAGAACGGTGCTCGACTTTTCTATCTTAGTTTCCCCCTCTCTCTTTCTTTCTTTCTTTTTTTCATTTTTCTTTCTACATATGAACTTCTTTCTTCCTGTCTTTTTCTGTTTCTCTCTTTCTTAAATTCATGATCTCCTTTTTTCATTCTTCATCAGACAGTTTCCAGCAGCCTTTTTCGCTCTTTTTTTCCTTTTCTTTCTTTCTTTCTTGAACTTCTGGTCGCCTTTTTTATTCTTTAACAGGCAATTTTCAGCATTCGTCTTTCGTTCCGTTTTCTTTCTTTCTTCTTTTCTGTCTTTCTAGATCTTATTGGTCTCTTTTCCCTTGTTTATCAGGCAATTTTCAACCTTCCTCTTCCTTTCGTTTTTCTTTTCTCCTCCTTTCTCTGTTACCTTTACCTCAATTCTTCCTTCATCTCATCTTCATTAGTTGATCATCAACCGTACATTTCTTTCTCTTATTTTTTCTATCCTTTCAACCACTTCAGACACTTTCGACTCTCTCGCCTCCTTTTCTGAATACTTCTTTTCTTTTCCCTTCCTTTTTTTTTTTTTTTTGGCATATGGCTCGTTCCTTTTCTTCCATTCTTCTTCTTCTTCTTCTTCTTCTTCTTCTTCTTCTTCTTCTTCTTCTTCTTCTTCTTCTTCTTCTTCTTCTTCTTTCCTTTACACTCTTTCCGTTTCTTCACTTCCTTATCTTTTATTCTCTTTCTTTTTCATCTTCATTTTTTCTTCTGTTTTCTTCTTTTCCCATTTCTGTTATTTTCTTCTTCCTTCCTCATTATCAATTTTTTCTTCGTGATATTTTCCTCTTTTTTCCCCTCTTTTTCTCTTTTATTTTCCATTCTTTCTTTCTTCCCAACCTCCCCTTTTGTCTTCTTTCGTGTTATATTTCATCATCTCTGTCCTTGTTTCCTATTTATCTCCTCTTCCCTTTCCAGCTATTTTTTTTCCTCGTTTATTTTCATATCATTTCTCATTCTCTCTTTTTTCTTCTCTGATATTCTTAGATTTTTTTCATTCCTCATTTTCTTTTTTTCCTTTTCTTCTCCTCATACCTTTTCTCTCCACGTATCTTTCTTTTTCTCTTTTTTCTATATTCCTTTTCCTTCTTCTCGTATATTTCACCCCATTCTCCCTTTTCTCCTTTCACCTTTCATCAGTTATTCCCCCCGATTCAAACACCCTCTCTTTCCTCAACATTTAAAAAAACAAAACAACAAAAACTCTGACCAATTTTGTCTCCCATTTCTCTTTAAACTAAATCTCGCTTACCCCCATCCCAAGCCCGTCGTTTGCACAAGATCAATGATGAGATATTCTTTAATTTTATTCAGGTAAAGTTGCCAGCAATGATGGACGACAATGATGATGCAAATGACAGCCAGGCACACCGAACGGGGGTGAGGTCGGGCTGATGCAGGGGGAGGGAGCAAGTGAATGGGGGGCCGCGGGCTGAGTGACACACGGCACGGGAAAAAGAAACGACGAAGCAATCAGAACACACTGAGAAAGAACACAGCTGTGACAAAAACAGTGGCAGACAAAAAAGACCCCGAAAACCCAGAGCAGAAAAAAACCCACTTAGATTGACAGAAGAAGGAGTGGACGGATATTTATACTGATAGTATTGGGTGTGACCTATTAGCAGTAACCCTCACCTTGACAACCATTAAAAAGATATTCAAATTTGGAATAAAAATTGATATTTATAAATTAGTTAATCGAGTAATTTGACTGACCATTTTTCTGTCAAGTTGGAAATCGCCAGGAAATGTAATATGGTTGATTTGTCTGCTAACATAATGGACAGTGTGATTTTTTTTCTTTTTTTCGTAACAATGGATTCTTCCACTTTGAGCTAATAATTTTGCTGATACAAATCAGCAGCATATGGTGCTTTGCATTTTGGGTGTGCTTGGTACTGCCGATGCACATAAACATAAAAAATATTTTATTGTCTGTAACAGAAAATGGACATTTGAAGTCTTATGACTCGATGTAGAGAAAGTGATCCCGGCTGTAGATATTAGAAAACTAGTGGAGAACAAAATTTAGATTAGACACTATTGCGAGCGGATATTAGTATCCAACCCAGATTTTGTATCTTTCATTAATTCCCTTATTTCTTTTTAATTGTTCGTTATTTAAAACGTCGAACGAGCGAGACCGTGAAACTTTACAAGTTACAATCGAGACCACCTTCCTCCATTCATTGTACTAGAAAATCTTTTTTAGCCCATTGCTTTATATAGTTACAAAAATATTTTTACGATTCTGCACATTCATGGCATACAACGCACTCAGTATACAAAGTATCATACACCACTGATTAACATATCCTCAACCAACCATTTGAAACAATGAACTCTTCGACGGGTGGAGTAATTTCTTTGCTAAAGGAATCGTGTCATGGAAATTCAGATACATCTGTGAATTATTTCACGGGTATTAAGAAGTTTTTGTATAAATAGTGACAAAACTGTGACGCGCAGAGATATATAAACCAGATTGAAATAGTGCATTCGAAATTCAAACAAATTCCGCTCAGTTACGTAAACAGACTCAGTGTCATCTTACTGAATGATTAGGTCTGTCCATATGTTGCAAAAATGGCGATACTAAACTAAACGGAGACTTTACTGCACCGTGCCAACTCACCATTTCTAGGACTATCTAGCCCACTTTAATATTGGCTGGAACTTCTTCGGCTTGTATTAAAATGAAAAGACCTTCTATGAATTTATCAGTTCTTGAAAAAGTAAAGATTGACGACTTGCTATCAATGTTGATGAAGGCACAGAGGAAAAAAAATTGAAAAGATTTTGTTTAAATAATTCGACGTTTTTTTGTTGACTAATCCTAAACGACAATGAAAAATTGGGTAAGGATAGGAAAGTTTTTAGGTTATATTGTTGTATGTATTAGTTTACCGTAAGAAACAGTTAGGTACTAGTGCAATAGTACTGATACAAAGCTGTGTGACCAGGTAAAGCGTTGGATGAAACAATAATGCTGGAGAATGTTATCTTGTCGTGACCAAAGAAAGACTGACAGGAGAAAAAATGCTATGTATTTGGGCAGACCAAGAGTGACGAACAGAGTTCCTACATGGAAGAACAGAGCCACATTCACCAGGGCTAAGCTTGTAATCCACATATCTTACCGTTCGACCCAGCATTGTTTCGTGTTCTTGAAGTGACGGGCCTCTTCGGTCGATACAACGGTTAAGCTGGATACATTTTTTATACATCGTGATTCCCTTGTTGGTCCAACGGGACTAAAAGATCGGTTGCATCCAGGGTTTTACAAAATAGACCTGTTTCTCTTGGGGTTACCCTCTGGACCCTCTACACTCTCCGATACCACCGAAAGCAACAACACCTTTTGATTTGACACACAATAGCAGTTCAGTTTAACTAATCGAATGCGTTAACGTATGAAGCAACAATAGTCCAATCTAAATAGTTTTATTATGAAAAGTTGCTTATGGGATAGGTGAGGTATACATATTACTATATGTGTTAAAGTATACAGGGCCAGATTTAAACCCTGGGGACCTGGATTACTTCCAGTTTATCCTTGGCGGTGTGGAAATTCAACATATACCACTATACTACACTGCAATTTTCTCCGGGTATTTTAGCGACTCTTTAGCCATTTTAGATTAATCTAGCCATTTTCAACTATCAAAAATGACCATCTGAAGACTGAGTGTTTTTGAAAGCCCAATTAGGCTTTTTTTTTTTACATCTTCTGAGGTCAATTTATCGCAGAAATGTTTTGAATTTGCAACACTAGGGTTGACACACCAAGTTACCGCCCTGGATGAGACCTACTCAAAGAACCCAATTGGGTTCAATGGGCCCCTCTCACATAGAAATCAAAATACATGGCAAATCACAATATTTACAAATCAAAGTCCTTTTATTGCATGTATTTGGAACTTATAAGTTATAAATATAAAGATTAAATGAGCCATATATATATATATATATATATATATATATATATATGAGGTAAATACATATGTACATGTAAATACATACCACCAAAACTCCAAGTAGATTTTTAGGTAAGACAAATTTATTTTCGTAACCCATCTTCCTATTACTGTCGACCCGAATTACAAACAGGATATTTTTATTGATTCATTTGAAACAAATGAAAGCGTTTTAATGAAATGAACGCCAGGATCAGTTCAAAGCAGGATTTATTAATGTATAGTTCTTATTAATGAAACTAATGCTTTACTTATAATATTTTTACATTGAGGTGGGTGGGTAATTGCTCATTTAACCCCTTCTAAATCCGACACTAAATTAATAACAGTGATACAAGAGTGGTATCCTCTTTGTTTGACCCCATTACAAAAACACACAAAAAAACTTACTGTAACCCTCTAATCCTAATCTAACCATCGGTTATTGTCTCGGTAAGATGGAATGAATTTAACTTCCCACTGAAAATATTGGTCTTGTGGGATAATAAAGGAGACAAACATATTGATTACCACTAGTTATGAAAATCTCGGTCTGGGGTATTAACGAATGGGATTTTCCTTTTTGTGGACTGGTATTTCTTCTAGGCTATGCAGCTGCACGACTGCGACCAAGAAAACTATTCAACTCAATGCAAAATTTTGATGTAGCACACGATATAGGATTAATGATAATTTATAAGATCACAAGACAGCACAATATATCCGAGAGAAAACAATCTGAGACATCATAGAATCCATTCGAAAACTAAAATGGCAATGGGCTTGTCATGTTGCGAAAATGGCAGATAACGGATGGAAATCACGACTCACAACATGGATCCCCAGAGATCACATACGCAATCGAAATTGGCAGAATACTAGATGGGAAGACGAACTGGACAAATTCAGAAAGTATTGGCTCTGCGACGCCGACGATAGAGAACTATGGCGAATACTGGGGAAGTTCTATGTCCTACGACGGACGTTAAAAGAATGATGATGATGATGATGATGATGATGATGATTGTAAAACCAATACATTGCATAAATCATATCTTTTATTACATACATTCTGTTATAAGTAACTGACCCTTGTTTCATAAACTTTAGTCAAAATAATCAATAATTGTCTCAAAAAGGAATGAATACAATCCATTTTTTCAGGTGCTCACAGGGTTTTTGCGTCCGCAGGCCATGAAAGAATTCAAGAGAACAATGGTGGGGACTAGCGAAAAAGATAGAAAAGGTGCCGATTACTGCCGAGGAAAGAGAGGAAAAGGTAAACAGAGTAAGTTGCCGCATCGGCTCAAATAGAAGGGACAATGAGCGTCTTCGTTCTATCATTTTTATGATAAATTAGGAGTCTCCTGGAATTACTTTTATAAACAAAGGGAATATTTTCATCGGACATGAATTTAAACCAACTGAATGTGAAGAGATAAGATTATTTACAATCAACAAAAGTGGGAATTATAATCGGAAAAATGAGATAGCTCAAAGCCATTACAAACAAAAGAAATATCAATTGAATCACTGATTGACTCCTCTGATCGCTTTACATGACGTTTAATGTAAAAAAATGTTTTATTTTCCGGAAAAGTCTTTTCACTTTAGAAGGAATACTTACTAAGATTACAAAAAATGAGAACGTTCTCGGTCAATATCATCCAAAAAAGAGGACGTTCCTAGACACTGTCACAGTTGTCCTCTCATGTAAATAATATAGTGACAGCTGTTAGATTATGATTGAAAATTGCTGAAAGGCCTTAAATGTAGGCCGAGAAAAACAAACGTTACAACGTGA
Organism: Thysanoteuthis rhombus; assembly: GCA_963457665.1. NCBI lineage: Eukaryota > Metazoa > Mollusca > Cephalopoda > Oegopsida > Thysanoteuthidae > Thysanoteuthis > Thysanoteuthis major. Next base: position 7,416,025 of record OY735231.1, read on the forward strand.
AAGGCCATGAAAAAAAAAATATAATTTTTCAACGTTTCATTTATGGCTGCAATAGCAATATAAAAAAAAATGCTCGTGGCAGCAGAACCAGAAAAGGCAGTACATGGCAGTATATGCTGACCCTAAAACTGTTCACTGAACAACATCGTGTAAGTGTCCTGCTCCCTCTCTCGCTCCACCCCTCTCTCAGTCTCTCTCGCTCTCGTTACTACGAGAAAATGATAGAAGCTGAAATTCCAGACTTTGAAATAATTGTTCAGGACTTGGTGAAGGACGTTCAATGGGAAATACAGACGAATGAAAACACTAATAAAGGTTGGCAAAAAGAAATAGTGGCAAATCAGAAAAGCCCATCCACAGCGGGATTGATCTTTGCTGTATTGTTTACTGTAATAATCTTATAGGTATCCATCCCTAGATCACGTGATGTCTTCAGGCAGCGTGTTCTGTTGGGGATGATCAATTGAAAAATTGGAAAATGTGGTGATCAATGAATAAATTACTTCTATTGCATTTATTTGGGTAGAGATCACTAAAAATTCTGAATTGAGAAAAACATAACCATAAACTTACATTGTAAATTGAACCCCCTATTTAGGAGGGATGTTTTTTTCAAAAAATTGTGGACACGATTAGGAGTAAATATTCAAATTTTCAGCCCTCTAGCTACATTGGTGCAGTCTGTACGTATGGAATACACATAGCAAGCCAGCTGGACCAACTTAGAAATAGAAAGAAACCTATCAAAAACTATGACAGTTTTGGTTGATGGTTTCTGATATTCACTTTCTCAGGGAATCAAAGGAGAGGGGGTACAATACGAGTTTCTTGCAGTTTCCTGCGTTAGATTATTATAAGTTGTTTAAATTGTTTCATATGAAAGTTAAAGTCTGAAATAAAATTTTAAATATAACAGAATGTACGTATAGTCTAGAACGCTTCACAGCTTTGAACAGTAACCACACACACACACACACACACACACACACACATATATATATATATATATATATATATATATATATATATATTTGAATGGGGATTCGCTACACAAACAACTTTATGTTTCTGCCCTGTTTGAGCCTCTTCATATATATATATATATATATATGTACATAGATAGATAGATAGATAGATAGATAGATATAGTAATTCAAACATTCAAATGATCCAATCGTTCACACAAATACTATGGTAGAAAACCGGTCATAACTCAAGTTTCGTTGGTAAATATTTGGTTCAGGGAATTAATATATTTTTATTGGAAGATGTATTTTTTCCTAACGTATTTTGATGTATTTTAAATGAATATGACTTTCATTTCTTCAGGAATATTTCATTTTTGAAAATCCTGCGTTAAGAAAAATTGGAGGACACCATTTTGGTCTTACGGCATCAAGCGGCTTTAATCCAACCTCGTTGGTTTCAAACACTATTATTGTGATTTCCCGCAAGATTAACTATCTAACCATTGCTCCACAACGAAACGCCATTATTCGTTCGTTTTGTTTATTCCATTCCTAACTTTGCATTGCACATTTGGTAAAAATGAAGATGTTCTGAATCATTCAGTGCAACTGATGTCATCCTCTTTCTCTTTCCTTGTAAAGTGAGTTCCACTATTAATGTTTGCTCATTGCTTTCTGCATAATATATTGTGTCAGTTATGAAGGAATATTTAACTGTTTATCGATTCAAATTATGTCCTGGTTGTTCGGAGGAGAGGGCTGAAAGGAATCAAGGAAAGGACAAACAAATAAATAAATACATAAATAAATGAATAAATATAAATTTCTTGTCATCCCAGGAATAAATTCCTAACATTTAACTGATTTTTTTTCCTTACAATTTTTTTTAAGCCGACAAACACAAGAAGATGTAAACATGAAAGAAATTAGCTGGAAAAACTGAGCCCTGCTTCTCATCCTTGCCCCACGTTGATTAGATTTTTATCTGCAGACCCCAGGATCCATATTTGGATAAGATCTATTAGGGCCTTGGTTACACAAATAACCATGAATATAAAAGTGCGTTTCATTGTCAGGCACAAGAATTGCCAAAGTTGATTATCTCGCGTGAGACTTGCAGGAGTTGAAGATTTACGTGGCCACTGGGTTATCTCCCTTTGTCACATGTTATAAATGGTGACAAAAAACATAATTAGCAGAAAGTGTCCTCGGACAATGAGATGCTGGAGATTTGGAACGAACGTGTCCACAGCGCTGCGAATGTTGCTGTCATTCACATGTTTGCTCTGAAGAATTCATTCATGCATTCAACAAAAGAGAAACAAAGGCATTTTTTTAAGAGGAGGAGATATTGAAACGGTAGAGGGGTTGGGTGATTGGGGTAGAGGATCTAGAGGATTATTTGTAGACTATCTATTGTTCAGTAATGTGTGAAAGAGAGAGAGAGAGAGACAGAGACAGAGAGAGACAGAGAGACAGAGAGAGAGAGAGAGAGAGGGGGGTTGTAAAATGAAGAAATAAAAGGATGAGGGAGGGTTAGGATATCAGAATAATGAGTAAAAGAAAAGGAGAAATAAAGAAAAGGGGGAATAAATAAGGAAGAGAAAGATAAAAAAAATGAGTAGAAAGAAAGCAAGGAAGGAGGAAGGAAGGGAGAAAAAAGATAGAAAGGAGCGAAAAGGACAAAGAAAGAAAGAAAGAAAGACTCGCCATCACAGTCGATAATTGAACAGCCGTAACATTAGAATTTGAAGTCATGTAAAAATAAATTCCATCGAAGGATAAATGTGGTCAGAATAAATTCTGTTTATGACATCATTTGGGCTTTCTTCTGGAAAATATCTGGAGAATCTAGATGTTATTAATAAACCTGTCAAAATAAAGCCCCCGAAAATTACAAGACGTTATGGCCAGGAGCTTTGGAATATATAAACAAACACTTGAACAAACACACAAAAATGCATCTATGAAAAGGGGTAGAACCACTTACCGTCTTTGATGGCTATGGTTGTTTAAAATGCAGATGACAGAAAAAAAAAGAAAGATATAACGGAAAGAAGCAAGAAAGGAAGGGAGAAAGAAATGCAGAGGACAGGAAGGAAGAAAGAAAGACAGAAAGAAAAGGAAGAAAGGGAAGAAAAGAAAAAGGCATGAAAGAAGGGAGAAAAGAAGGAATAAAGAGAGAAAAATGAAGAAAAATATAGAGAGCAAAGAAACAAAACACTGACTGAAAAAACAGAAAAAATGTAAGAAGGAGGGAATCAAAAGAAACAGGTCTGTTTAGTCACTCGATAGAAACCGTCAAGTGATAGACATCTTTTGGTGGCATGCTGTGTCAGGGGTGATCAAATAAAAAAGTAAAAATATATGATCAATTAATGTTCCTTCTCACACCTTTTGTTGGAATTACAAAAAAAAAAAAAAAAAAAACCAGCGTGAACACTGCCGGACACAAAATAGGGGTCAATTCAACATGAACTTACATTGTAAATTGAAACCCCACTAAAAACCTATTTAGGGGGTGAATTTTCAAAAAACAACAAAATATGTTTCTCTTGACATAATAAGGAGTAGATATTGAAATTGCCAGCCCTTGTCGGTTCCATTGGTGAGGCCTGTATTTATGCCTTGGGTGGTGTCACCTGTCTCTGCTCGTTGGGGAAAAGTCATTCAAGAAACATCCCCGGAACGACGTACGGGTTCCAGTTAATGCATTCAGATTACCGACGGGTGACTTCAATCACTTGTATGCGAGAGCCACACCATACCACACCACGCATACATAAAACGTACATTTGAAAAAATTAGTTCTTAACAATAAACGTCGAAATAAAGCAACTGAAAGTTAGGATGAAGGTAAAATATAGTTAAATTTAATAGTAATAACATTGCAATTCTCCACCCAAAAATAGATTTTAAAAATAATTATCGTTGTGTTAAAAGAGTACTAGGTCTCAACAGTTAACCAACAAGCGTGGAATATCGTCTGTAAGGAGTTAGGTTTATGGTATAAAATCAGTTTTGTCTAACTATGGTGTCCCCCATGGCTGTTGTTTGAAGCAACCAAGCTTATACTAACGCTCTCTCACTTGATAATGTGAGTTCAATCCTCACGGTAGGCCTGCTTTTTATTTTCCTTAGGATAATGGTCTGATTCAAAGTTGTGTTACAATGCAATTGAATGTTTGGATGAAGGTAAAAACAAGTCAAAATTAATAATTGCAAAAGTCGAATTGGAAAATAAATAATAGCACAGTCTGCCAGGATCATAACATTTGTATCTCATGTTCCTGATAATGACAAAAGAATGGATTGGAGCACAAGGAGTCATCATACTCATGGACAAATCTTACAAACACTAGATCCAAACATTTGTTACCTTGTATCAAGATATAAGAAGATAAATATAAGAAAATTGACAAAACAATCTTTGTCAGTTGTTGTCAATCAGACCTACTTAAATGAAACATTTCTGCCTAGATATACATAATACTCCGATCAGAGTTCAATTAGGACCTTTTTAAACAAACATGCGCCTTTTGGAACACCAATACTCTAAATTTTGGTCAACAACACACAAGTACTCTATAAATCCAATTGTAAATAAGACTCGTTGTACTTGAAGCCATTCTAATAGACCTAAAAAAAAAAGTACTCTAAATAAGATCTCTGTACATACGGAGAGGGAATGCATATAGTGTTAAATAACTACTGAACTCTCACTTACCAACTAAAAAGAGAATACGCTCACTCACCACAATAAGACCTGCAAGTAAAAAGATCTTTCCATTCTCACTTTCACTACTTGGGATTAGTGGATGATAGATTGTAACTTTAATGATCTTGATGATGACTGACGGATCTGTTGAGAGCGCTCGATCTGAATTAACATTTGGTCATTCGTAAATCAGTTTGAACCTAACATCCGTTCTCTCGTGAGGAAACAAGAACAAATATTGAAAAAATCAAAACGACATTCTTTGTCAGTTGTGTTCAAAATACTTGCACACACACACACACACACACACACACATACATATATGTATGTATGTATGTATTCCTAGAAGCTTTACTGCTTTAAACACTAAGCATTAATAAACTTTTTCAGGTTTTTTTTTTATGTCACTTCAGTCATTTATTTCCAAATATCTGTTAATGGATTTTATTAAATTTTCTTCATAGTTTTTTTTTTTGTTGATTGTTTTATACATAATTTGTTATTATGGAACTACGTGTAGATTTTCTCTTGTTGGGATCATCAGATGTTTACTATGTAACCGTTTCGGGGATTTTAAAAATAAAACAGTTATATTAACATGGCACCCTTGCTGTGTTGATCGCACATCCCCTCTTTCGCATCATACATGTAATTGTACTCATCAATTCGACAAACTGATTTTGAATTATATATGAAATACTATAAAGATGAAAAAATGTTTGCTTATGATTACAATTTTATAGACTCCTAAACGGTTGCAGCCTACAAGGTAAGAATTGTGTATACGGATAACTTGGCCCCAGAATGTACATAGGTAACCTTCACGTGGTTTGAAAATTTCTTCTGATTACGTGGGTCGTAATATCTTCTGATAACACGTAAAAGTTAATATAGGGTCATTTTGGCACTTTCAAAACCAACGAAGACGGCTGCAGCCCATGGCCTGCAATTTTGCGTAAAATGGTAATTTGACCTGATGTTGAATATAAGATAGGTGGCATTGACCTCTGGTCACCTCTGTGGTCCATCTGGTCAGTTTTAGCGATTTCAAATCCATTTAAGACTGCTACAACCTACGGCCTGCAATTTTGTGATAAGCGGTAACTAGACCCGAACCCAAGTCCACGTCGATTTTAGCATTTTCAAAAAAGTTCAATTTTGGCGTTTTCAACTGTAACAGACACGGTTGCACCTTATTGTGTCAAAACTTTTGTACAAAAGTAACTTGACCTCAGTATTAACATACGATAAGTGTCACTGACCACTGTGGTCTTCTGAAATTCAATTCAGAGTCAGGTCAATTTAGACATTTTCAAACATTACTGAGGCGGACGCAAATTTGTGTACATGGCTAATTAGATACCAGGATGAACATATGATAGACGACACAGACTTCAGGTGACATCTGAATGTCATTTCACGGCCAGATTAAAATAGCCATTTTCAAAAAGTTTTCGACCCATGTGAAGGTTTGCGTTCTCTACTTTGAGAAGCTCAGGCAATTCTGCATTTACTACATGACCTTTAAGTATTGATTTCTTTTTTCCCCAAGCAACGCCATGTATCCCCTTAAATATGTTTATATATTTCTATTGAGCACTCTTTAAGTGAGGTAATTCATCAATCGTAAGCTTATGCAATGCTCTTCCATAGGAATAGAGCATTCTGGTGGATGAAGAATTTCTGTGTAAATAGATATATTGCTTAAATTCAGCCTTGCTGACCGTCCAGTTCCGTAGTTTAGAGGTAGGATATCGGCCTTGGTATTACTTGGTTCAACAACCTTGAGCAAAAAAAAAAAAAAAATGAAAGAAATGAACAAATGAACTTTAAAGGTGAAATGAAGTCCAATGTGGGAATTCAACATTTTTTAGATGTTACTTTTAATTTAGATAATAAAACCCATCAACCGCATAGAAAAGAAAATTCTGTATTTACATGTATTAACATAAGTTCTAACCACCACGACAAAATCATTAAAAGGATCCCCAAATCGATAAAACTAGACTAATATATTACTCTTCAAATAAAACAATATCCGACGATGTTAGAAATAAAGATACCAAAGCCCTAAAAGACAGTGGTTTAATCGAAAGTGACTTTAAGTATAACGAAAAAGTAAAATCCAATAGAAAAAACATTGCAACAACAAAAACGTAAAAGTTGGAAAATGGTCTGGTATACACCACTACTCAACCAACAAATAAAAACCAACTTAGGAAAAATATTCATCCAATTAGTAGCAAAACATTCCCCCCAAGCAATCCACACAATAAGATATTTAACAAGAACAAACTGAAAATTAGCTATAGTTGTATGGATAATTTTGATGAATTCATACCAAAATATAACAATAAAGTAATGAGAAACAATACTAACGGAGAAAGAATAAACAAACCAGATTGTAATTGTACAAATAGAAACGGATACCCTCTGCAGAACAAATGTCTCAAATTGAATATTGTATACCAGATTGAAATATCTACCCAAGTGAAACCATTGGAAGTAGAATATCAAATGGGGATACCGAAAACACCTTTTTGAACTAAGATGAGCCAACCATATATCATCATTTACAAAAGAAAAATATATCAATGTTAATCAGGGTTCTCCACCTTAATCTGCATTACTGGGGGTCCGTGTGTCTGTTGGACAGGCCTTTCGAAGAAGACAACGGTTGTAGGAAATTTCGACCGCAGACATCTCGACCGCTGATATTTCCACCGCAGGGATTTCGACCTCGTTCTGTTCTTGAAAGCGAAAATGCATATAACTGGTAATGTATTAACTTCTGTTTTTCTTCCATGGATTCTTCCGTTTCTTTTTATTCAAGTACCATTTTAAGATTGAATGTGTGCGAATGTTATATTTTCACACTCACATAAAATCAGTAACAATTAAAAAACCTAATTTCCTAGTCATTTGGTAAAAGCGAATCTATATTTGCCTTTACACAACATACAAATGAATGAAAATTAAGTATAAAAAGTTAAAAAAGAACATTTATGAAAATCCAAACAACGATTGTACATTTTGTATACAATGATTCTATTTTATAGTCATTTTCTCCTTTAAAGCAAAACGAGCCCGAAACGTCCGTGGTCGATATATCTGCGACCGAAATGTCTGCAGCTGAAATGCCCGTTTATCGACAACCACAATTCTTAGGCCATTGTGCGTTTTAAAAATGATCAAATTATGACAAATGTTGAGGAGCTTTACTAGTTTGCAACCGAAGTTGTTGCAAGGATGTTTATTTCACCGAGCAGAATTTTATAAGCCCAAGTAGGGGTTGTTTAGCTTTGTTCATATAACATCATTGTGACCAGTAACTTAAGTCAAGTCCACATTTAAAGTTATGAAATTGAAACAAACCTATATTCCCCGAAAAATAATAAATTTAAACCACTCGAGATTTGAAATATTATTTTCTATAGTTCCGACGGTTCGCGTTCCAGCGAGTTTGTTTAAGTAGCCTGCATTGTTTAAGTCTGATTTTGGGTTATATAATTCTGTTCGTATAACATTATTATGACCTACAACTTGTTCTTAAGTTAACATTTTAACGTTCTTTTTGACACGCTTTAGCAAGTGTTACAAGTCAAGTTAGAAGAATGAGCGAATTGTTCTGAGACGTTTATTGCTGGTTTGAAATAGATCGACTCAGTCAGATACCTCAGGCCGAGCCCAGTAAACTGAAGGCAGGATTCACCATATATATATATATATATATATATATGTATATATATATATATATATATATATGAATTAATCGAAAACACCTGCCCGCCTAAATGTAGCCTATGGTCATAAAATCTCGAGTTAAGTAATGATTTAATGTTTTGCGACTGCTCAATATAGCTAAGGATAACCGACTGGAGGGTGGAGATTTTTGGCTAGTTTAAATAAAAACCGTCGATATTTTAAAACCTCCAGTCTTAATTTATTATGTGGATATATAAATAAACTTTCTATTTATATGAACAAACTTTCTCTCTCTCTCTTCTCCAATATATATATATATATATATATATATATATATATATATATATATATATATATATATGTGTGTGTGTGTGTGTGTGTATGACAAAAGTGGTTGATTGTAGAGTGATAGAATCTTGTAAAGATATCGATATAACTGAAACTAAATTATTTGACGCAAATTTCAGATTCTATACGTTATCCTTCCAAAGGTTATCATGATAATAAATGCACACACAGTTTTGGTTTGAGCAGGTAAAACCAGCTGGACAAATTTACTCATATTGATGTACAGAGCATTGCGTGAACACAGAGTCAATTTAATATTAATTTGGGGGAGGGGGATTCTTTTACAGAAACATCACAATGATGCAAGAGAACATTGGTGATGGAGTAAGCTTGACACACCAGCTTTGTTCAACTAAAGCGAATGTTTTTAAGAATTTCTGGGCACCAAAGATTAATAAACTGGATAGAAACAGTCCATTAGTAGAATCGTTCTGTGATGGACGTCCAGTTATTTCAGACAATGTTTGAAGATTAAAAAGAAAACTCTTCGGCCATGCCTTGATAGTGGCATTGAAGTCCTTGATGACTAATAGAAGGAGCTGGTAAGTAAAAATCTGAAGTCACCATTAGAGTCACTAAAGGTGACTGTTAAGACTTGAAAATTACTCTCCTAGAAAGTGCCGGATAGTGTAATGGTTAACGCGCCTGTCTTGCGTGTAGAAGGTCTTGGGATCGATTTCGAAAAGTGTGGAGTAACTCTTCATTCGAACAAATTTCCATGTGTGAGGTATTTCGCCGTTGGACTTGCACCCTGCCAAGTGGGTAGCCATAGAAACTTGTAGAAATGAAGTCCAGGTCTCGACCAGACTTAAGACTTACAAGGATCACTGAGCTGATACATGCAATAAGAAGTGTGACTTGGTCACTGCCTCGATACTTGTGAGACGTTATCTTATTTATGTGTACGTGTGATAATTAAAAAGACATTTGGGTAGGAACCATATTTCATTCGGCACCGATGTTAACCGAGTATTAAATCGAACAGACTTGGACCGCATAAATTTAGGTTGTTTCTTAAATGGATGCAGTCTTCATTTCGCATTTATGTAGTCTTTGCAACCTGGTTAATACCGTTGGTGAATGAAATACGGTTCTTACTCAAAGGTTTTAAGATTAAATTCTCTCGGACATAAACTGACATACGCATAAATATATGTATTGAGAGAGAAAGTATTTCTATATATACTCGAAATAAAAAAAAATATGACGGTTTATGCTTATACTAGCTGAAAATACTCGCCTTTCGAGCAGTTAAACTCAAGCTATACGGAGCCCACGGCAGCCGTTAACATTAAATCATTGCTTAACTCGAAGTCTTTTGGTCGTAGGCTCTATATAGACGGGCAGGTATTTTCAGCTACTATATATATATGCATGAATCTTAATATATTCATGCTTATATTTTCTTTATTTTCACCAACCATTATTTTCTTTTACAAGAGTTCCATAAGTTAGGTCATTATCTGCCATGAAAAGATAAAATATATGGGTAAGTAAGGCATGACAAAGTGAGCAAATTCTGAGACCCCCAATTATTTTTTCGCTTAATGATTTTCATATTTATTTATTCAAAACTTCTTCTCGACAGTCTCAGAAAATATCTACTGTAAATTTATCTGTCCTGATAGTTCAAAATGCGACATTCCATTACACGCTTATTTTACAAATATCTTTTTTTTTAGCACATCAAGTTACAAAACTTTGATAGCAGCTTATGTATTTCCAAGCATTCTAGTTATGAAAATCCAGAACAAAGAAGTACTTTCAGATGAGACTCACATAGCCCCACCCCTAAGAGAGCTTGTTATATCATGTAGCAATGCTTATACAATACTGGGTACCAAAACTCCTAACAACCAATCGTTGCTTATTATCGAAAAGTTAAATGCAGCAATACATCTGTAAAATCCTATCAGGTAACTTCAAGATGATTCTATTTACTTATTTATTAAATTCAAATTTTGTCGTGTCTTCTATCAAAATATATATATTTTGATTTTGTCTAAAAGGGCACCTTAGATGTTAAGAAAGATGAGGGTAGTTGTTCATGCCACCCCAAGCACCCCTCTTGTGCACGTGCATGCTCTAAACTGTATCTCTGCTTCACGATATCCGCTTTAACAGTCAGAGGTATCCGATCTAAAATGTTTTGATAAAGAGTAATAAAATAGAGAAAGAAATGTACAAAATTAATCGCAGAAATCTCAGAGTTAAGATTATTGAAGATACTATTATACTCTATTCACGAGTGCATCTGCGTGAGATCGTTGGCCAATTCACACACACACACACACACACACACACACACATATATATATATATATATATAATTTGAACTATTGAGAGTGAGACAAACACGGAAGTGAAAGTGTATGGAAGTTAGGTTTATTTATCTGTAAATATTTTCATTAATGGTCTAGACATGTTTCGGAAGGTATTCCCATCTTCAGTAGTGTGTGTGTGTGTGTGTGTGTGTATTTTCAGAGGTTATAAATCTGATGTGGAACATGAGTGCGCTATCAGGAGCTTTGGATATATATATATATATATATATATATATATATATATATATATATTCCTATTTTCTCCAATTTGTTCTTTGCCATTATTAAATATACTTGGAATATATCAAGAAAAATGAGTGAGAACAGATATCTAATGAGAGACGAGCTCCCAGGATATCTGATTGGAGTTCAAGTTTCCAAGAAAACTATTCCTTCTTTACACTGCTTGTTTTAACGGACAGGAGGTATTCGAACGAGAAAGCTGTGACGCACAAGCATCAAGATGAAGAAAAGACTGGTCAAACATTATCAATGCAAAAATGCACCTAATATTTCTAGTGTTACAAATACAACAGGATAGTTGGGCACCTTCAAGTTTCATAAGGTTTCCATTTTCCTTCTGAATAGGAATGAAATAGCGATGAATTCTGTAACTAATATTTCACTGCATTATATTGATATCTAGTATGCAAGAGCACCGAATTCTGTGACAAATATAAGATCATACCCGAACCTCCAGGCCAGGCCCGGACTTCAGAGTCATTAGAGTGTTGTTACTTGATGAAGTTTTTTTCTCGTGTTTATCTGGAATGTTTTAAAATAAAGCTTGACACTGACTTTTCTAAGAGTGTGGCGGATTTGGCATCTGACTAACGATAGTGTCTAATTAATAATGACGGACGACAGATAAAAGACACCTAATAGATTTGAGCTGCAAGGCACTCAACTAAAGAGAGACTGTCCTGGGGTAAACTTGACTGTATGCACCTGGACTACGACGTCGGAGCGGTCATACGTATACGCGTAGGTACAAAAAGACTAACAAACCACCATGTTCCTTCCAAGACACTTTTCGACCGACTAATCATTCGTGTTTCGAAATAAGATGTTCCGCAGTGACACATAATAAAACGATAGTTGCCATATTTCTGTTATACATCGCGTTCACATTTTTATTTCAATAAATAAGAACCATAAGTTCAACGATACGTCCACCGTCCGTGGTAGTAGTAACCGGAGGAGGAAGAACAAAGTAGTCTTTCTTCAAGCCAATTGATTCCGATACTTGCAAAATATTTCCATAAGGCAATAATTCAAAATATTTCCATGAGGCAATATTTTGCAAGTATCATTTTCAAAAGAAATGTAGATGGACATTTTTGGCGCTCAAAAAATTGACCCAAACAGATGTTATAACTTTTAATGACGTCACACTTCTTAATGAAATTTTACATCTTAATGTCATCACATCTCTTCCTTCCTCCCTCCCTTCCGTTGTTTAACATAACTGGGACCGACCGACCGACCAAAAAGCGTTTTATAGAGATGAGTGGACACATCTAAAAAGACAAAACAGAAAAGAGACCTTAAAACCATAGCGCACAACGTTTTCTTCCACAGTTCTTTTGCTCGATGGTATCTATACGACTAGATGTCAAACACATGAGTTTTTTGACGAACACGGTCCATCTCTCGCAGACGACATCTGTCAACTCCAGACTTTTAACACACCAACGACTCAACTCCATAAGAAGTATAGTCACGGGATAACACAACATAGTTTGATATAGAGCAAGGTATTGTTTTGATAACTGAAAGAAAATCACAACTGTTGTTTGATTTGGTGCCGGGGTATTGCAACAGTGGTAATTATGATGTTAGCGTTGGGCAAAAAGATACTTGCCAAAACAAATTGTGAGATTTTGAATAAAAAGTGAGTCATCCTCATATATATATATATATATATATATATATATATATATATATATATATTCTACTTGAAATATTGAAAATATTCGGAGTTGCTTCCCCTTTTACCCAATTTAACTTTTTTAATACCCGTAAAAAATCATGCTAAAAATTGAAAGAGCAAAGAAATCAAATCTGGTTAAACCCAATAGAAACTGTCATGTGACTAACTTCTTTTGATCGCATGCCGTGTAAGGGTGAACAATTAAAACAACTGGAAAATAGTATGATCAATGAATAAGTTACTTCTTTCGCCTTTTGTTAAGTAGTGATCATAAGGAAAGTCTGAAAAGATAAAAAAAATAAAAAGCCTAAATACTGGCACAAAATAAGGGATCAATTTAGCGTAAACTTACTCTAAAAAATTTAACCCCATCCTCTAAAACCCCATTTAGGGGTGAATTCCAAAATATTTTCAAAAAAAGAAGTTTTTGTAGATATAATAGAGAGCTAATGTCGAAGTATACAGCCCCTCAGCTCTTTTGGTACGGCCTGTACGTGTGATACATACATGCGCATACATAGCCAGCCGAACGGACTTGAAAACCGAGGAAACGTTTTGACAGTTTTGATTGATGTATTCTCACAGGAAAAAAGAACTATTTGGATATTTAACGAAGCCAAAATCCAATAAAGAATTTCCACAAACCATGAAAGAGAGATTGAGTAATGTACAATAGGGGAATGAGAAAATTCAAAGTTCAGTCAACAGAAACCCCCAAAAATATTCATGTCACTACAGGAGTCGAAACATCTTTTTAAAAGTCTCTTCTTTGATATTATCAAAGAAATTACATTCAAAAACAGTTTTGCTAAGCTTTGGATGAACAAAACTTATCCGCAGAATTCCATTGCAGACAAAAGACTGGACGATTTAAAAACAATTACAATGAACAGACATCGTGTGGGAAGCCTGAATCTTGAAGATGTCGTTTTTCGTCTGTGGCAAAACACCAAGAAGAAGAATTGTCGTCGTGTAGTTTGAATTACTGTAACATGCAATAGACGTTGCCATCTTTCATGTCTCATTCTTTTCTATTTATTGTAACTTTGCAAAAACATTAAAAAATGACTTTGGATTTGATTTATATAAAATTTATATTATTTCTATGAAAACTTTGCTTCGTAGTTTTGTGGCTGAACCTTGCCCAGCTGGTTCAAAACGCTGGCGCCACCACTGTTTAAAGTTGGATTTCCTTTTGTTCCAGATTCTCATCTAATTCCTGTTATAACAAGTGTTTACAGTGAATAATTACTGACGTCTTAATCGAAGGCTAATCAATTAAATTTATTCTTGGAAGTTTTTGGAATTAAATTTGCGAACAGGACTGTAGACATTTTAGTCGTTGTATAGCTTATGAATGATCCAAAGAGGTAAGTGAATAGAAATCCTTGCTGAAAGTTTAGTTGCCAAAAAAAAAGGACTTAAAAAATTGTGGTATTTCTTTTCATCTCTGCTAACGAAGTTGGAGAGGTATACGTATTCGGTCGAGTCCAACTTTCCATCTGTCTGTCTCGCGTCAGTCAGTCAGTCCACACGATATACCCAAAAGTACTTGGTGAATTTTAATGAGATTTTGTGGAGGAGTAAATAATAGAATAAGGAAGAGATGATCAATGTTGGGGACAGGCCTAGGAATGTTTTTTTCGGATTGAGAGATATTTTCCATTTTTTTCATACATTTATGTGTACGCTCCTGACTGTCCACACGATATTTCCAAAGATTTTCAATGAATTTTAATTAAATTTTGTAAAAAGGTACAATAGGCAACCAAAAAAAAATTAAATTCTGGGGTGAATTCATGCAAATTAACCTACAATTCATCATATTTCTAAGATTCACACCAAATAATATCACTAAAATTACAAATCTTTCTAAAGGATGCCAATGAATTTCAATGAAATTTTGTGCATGGGTGGGCAATGGACCATGGAAGAGGTGATTGAATTTTGGGGCAGATCCATTCACAACTACGCCTCCTGACAGTAGTGTTGGCAAAGATATGCGCTCTGTAGGTGCTTTCTAGTTTCTCATGAATTCATTGTGTAACTGGTGATGATTTGGACTTGTATACAAGTTCTGTGCGATCAAATCAAAAACACGAACCTTATCGAAACGTTTTACCTGATATCAGGGCTTTTGCCAGCTTGAAGGTCCTGGGAACAAGAGCAGTGATGAAGTGTCCTGGGAACCAAGTATACGGTAAGGCTTGATTTTGAGATCAAGGTATACGATAATGTTTACATTTGTAGGTGACGAACATACCAAAAAAAAAAACCCCGAAATAAACTGAGAATTGAGAACTAGGTATATGCTGTACCCGTGCGTACCCACAAATCCCATCATCGAGCAAGATGTTGAAGTTTGTTCAGTTTCAACTTATAAGCTTATTTGTGGCATCACTTTTCTAAAAATATGAAATAGCGGTTACCTGTAGAATTTCCACTGCTTAATAAAAAATAGTCCAGTACCATATAATTAAAATCAAGTATCAAATTAATGGATATTAGATTACATATTCAATAAAGTCGTAAACTAATGAAATTAAATATCAAATTACTAAATATTTTCTAATAGTAGGCTATCGAATGCTTTCAATCCATCCATAATTTGTTTCAACGAGTCAAAGTGATCTACGATTCCCTGTGACCTAAAACGAAAGATCACTTTTCTCATTAAATATTCGACTGAAATGACTGATTATACATAGTGTACTTTATTCGTTTCTTTCGTCTTTTTTCTCTTTTTACTTTGGATTGATTGGAAGTTGCAGTTTCCACCCTCTCTTCAGCTCGATCTTCACCGTGACGTGATAGATATAGAGGGTAGCAGATACGCATTCTGATTTTTGTGAAGATTGGTAGCGCTTCACTCAACGGTATTTGTTTCGTCTTTCTAGAAAAGAAGATAAAAAATGTTAATTAGAACAACTGTTAATATTTTTGGGCGCAAAATTAGTTGCACCTAAAATAATGATACTGATAATGGCAGCAGTGATAATACTCCTGCGATTGGTGTTGGAAATGATGACAATGTTGATGATGACGGCTGAGATAATTAAGTCAGTGATAATTAAGATTAATTCTGTTGAAAATGATGGCTATCGACTGAACGTAAAAAGCAAACAAAAGAAACAATGAAAAGATTTTAGCCAAAGATTACTAACGAAATTTGCATCTTTAATATTCATGAATATATGCATGCTGGCTGGTGAATGGGTTTGTTTTCAGCCCAGACGGATATCATAGACACAATTCGGAGAGAAATTCAAATCGAACATCAAACGGTGGAATATTTAAGGAAGGCACTGCGTGTAAAATACTTTGAATTAAAACGTTTCATTTTTCTCGAATTTCCAGCTGATTTTGTTGTTGTGTTCTTTAAGCAGACATTTTGTTAGAAACTGCAAACCAAAACTGTCATTAAAACTGTCAGCATAGTTTTCTTGAGTTTTTTTTAACTGGTCTTTCTGGCTGGCTATGTATGTATGTAACACGCGTATGGGTCGCACCAATGGAGCCAGAGTGCTCAAAATTTAAATATTTACTCCTTATTATGTCTTTTTTTAAAATCCCCCACGATTATGCTTCCAACAGAACTTCAGTTTACAATGTAAGTTTATGCTAAATTGATCTTTTTGTTATGTCCGGCAGCATTTTTTAAAAATTCAGACTTTTTTTTTAGTGAACATTGCCAAACGAATGGTGAGAGAAGTAATTTATTCATTGACCAACCCCTTTTCGAATTGTTTTTATAGATCACCCCCAACCCAACATGCTGCCAGAATACGTTGGTCATGTGACAGTTTTTATCGAGTGACTTGTCTTTTCTTTTGCTCTTTAAACATACATTTTTTTTTACTCTCCTCCAAAACTGTTCAATTATATCCAACGAAAAAATCATAATTGGTTTAACCAGATGAAAAGTTGATCTATCAATAAAAGAGGCAAAACCTTCTGAATGAACTATGAAGCACACCTCGGCCAATGCTATTGTGAGGGATAGTGGTTGAACATGGTTCCTCCTCCAAATTCAGCACATAGTCCACCCTTTCATAAATTCATAGAAATTCATTAAAATTCATACAGAACTTTTGCCGATATAATGTGGTGGGCGCATGTATATACGACGTAGGGGAGGTGATTGTGCATGGATCTGACCTGAAGCTTGAGCACCTCTTTCATAATATAATCTCTTTCCTCCCACACAATTTCATTGAAATCTTTTGGAGACTTTCGGGGATATCAAGTGAATAGACATTAGCGTTTACATAAATGTATAAGACAAGTACAACAGAAAAATTTCTGAATCAGAAAAAATGTGTGGACCTATCACCGAATTCAACCAACTTTTGCCTACCCCATGGCCCTTCCTTCCACAGAATTTCATTGGAATCCATTTAGTATTTTTGGTGATACCAAGTGGACAGACAGGCAGACGGACAGACAGGGAGAAAAACGGAGTGACGGTACCAAATATATATTCGTTCTCCATCTTTGTTAACAGAGGTAAATGAATTACAGATGTATGTTAAATCATGTAAAGTTACTACATGTCAGTCAGTCAGTCGTACTTTTAAATAAGAAAAGATAACATTGAAAGGAATGGGCGTAGAAGAGAATTTCTGTTTACGGGATCACAACACGAAGAAATCAACGACAATGGGGAGAGGGAGAGAGAAGCAGGGTAGGAGTACGCAAGAGAGTAAGGGGTGAAACGTAAATATATTAGTAAAGGGAAACGGCTGAACTCGGTCATTGTTAAAAGAATAATGGTAAAAAAGTGTGAGGTGAAATTGAACTCACATTCGAGTGTATATAAGCGGAAAATTTGGTCGAATTCTAGGAATATTCCAGAAGTTACTCCTCTTGTCTTTTGTTGAGCAATGCTCACGAACAAGTCCGAATTTTTAAAACAAAGCACTGCGAGACACAAGCAAAAGAACCTATTCAGCATAAACTTATATTGTAAACTATTCACTCAATTCACTAAAATCCCATTTTGGGGGAGAATTTTCAGAAAACATTAGATTTTCACCTCTGGGTATCCAATTAGCGAAGCAAAGGTTATCTCCCTTGTTTGTATTTAGATACTTCTCTTCCTTATTGTTTGATTTCATATTTCCAAAATACCTTTTTCAAAACCTTTGACTGCATTAATGAATTATCACAATTACTTCTTATATTCATATCATATTCAAAACTATCTTAGAAACTGAAGAAAAAAACAGGTCAGGTTTGTTACTCGATGAAAACCGTCACATGGCCAATATTTATTGGCAGTATACCGTGTTGGGGATCAATTAAAAATTGTAAAAGAGGATGAACTGTGAATGTTACTTCTCTTGCCTTATGTTGAGTGGTGTTCACAAACAAGTCCAAATTTTCATAAAATAAGCTGGAACACAGCCGGACGCAACGAAGGAACCAATTTAGAATAAAGGTATATTGTAAATTATTCAATTCACTAAAAAAAAATTTTTAGATGGAATTTCAAAGAACAAAAAATATTTTCAAGGCATAACAAGAAATAAATGTACAAAATTTCAGCCCTTTAGCTCCACTGGTATGGCCTGTACGCATGATACATGCATAGCCAGACATCAAACCAGTCCACCATAGAAACCCCATTATTTGAAGAAACCTTCGTTGATGCTTAAAATTTTGGTTGACAGTTGCATACATTTAGAATCCATTTTAAAGACATTTAACATCATTTGAATCTAATTCAAAAGATGCGAAAAGGATAACACAAAACATCTTGGTTTAAGGTTTTAAATTGTCTCTCCCACAATTTTGACAGCATGGATGAATTCAAATGATAAGGGCTTCGTAAAAACTGTCAACCGACACCGAAAAATCAAAATTATCACTAAAATTATTCACATAAGTTTTTTCAGTTTCTAAGGTAGTCAAGCTGGATAATTGGCTATGTATGTATGTATGTATGTATGTATGTATATATGTATGTTTGTATGTATCGTGCATATAGGATGCACCAATGGAACGAGAGGGTTACTCCTTATTATGTTCCGAAAAAGTATGCAATTTTTTTTTGGGGGGGGATTTCCCCTAAATAGTTTCGCAGTGGGTGGGGGGTTCAATTTGCAATGTACTTTTTTGCTGAATTGATCCCTTAGTTTGCGAACAAGAGCATTCACGCTTGTTATTTTAGCATTGACTTTTTTAGTGATCTCAGCCCAACAAAAGTTAAGAAAAGTAAGTTAATCATCGACCACACCCTTTTCCAATAGTTTAATTGATCTCCCCAAACTAAGGAAGCTGATAAAAGACTTTTGTCACGTGGCGATTTCTATTGAGTAGCTTAACCAAACCTGATTGTATATCACATTAATTGTCTGAAACAAGACTTTTGGTTGATCTGGTACTTTCTGAATGCCTTTTTTGAAATTTCTGACTCTATTAAACTCTATTTAAAGTTTTCATAGTTGAAGGCAGTCCATAACGTCTGGGTAATCATTTTCACATTATCTAAATTCCTAGTGATTCTAGTTCGTTGAAAACAAAAACCAACATATTTGCGTTTCAACTGACCTCATGTTTTTCGCATTACTTCAAAATATGCTGTGCATAAATTCTCGTAATATTTCCAAAGATGTAATCAACTGAGATCAGTGAAATTTATTTTAATAAACCAATTATTAACTTTTTAAAGCTTGTTGGTCGATGCTTTTTACTAACATCTTAATTATTCATGGACTAGTTTACCCTAGTCATCAAAAATGATGGTATATATTTAAGTAATTTTGCAATTGGATTACAATTTTAAAGTATCAAAAACACTATTTGGCAAGGCATTTTCTTGTATTTTTTTCTTTGCGGCAGACGTATTATATATTTGTTTTCGTTTCGACATAGTTAATGCTGTTTTCAAAAAGTAAGAAAGGTAACTTAAACATGGACCATCCCCTTTTCCAATCTTTCTATTGATCATCCTCAACTTGGGAAACTACCAAAAGATTTTGGTGATGCGACAGTTTCTATTGAGTGACTAATCAAATCTGATTTTATATTACATTTATTGTCTGAAACTTATTTTGTGGTTGATCTGGCACTTTCTGGGTGCCTTTTGGGAAACTTCTGACTCTGTTAAACTCTATCTAACTGAATGAAACGTTATTGGTCTCTTCCAAATCATTTTTTGATATCTCTATATAGACATTTTGTTTAGTTTACTATTTGGAAAGTACTGAACGCAAATAAAATGCTACTTTAGTGACAACGTTGGGTGCATGATAATAGTTTCTGATTCTAATCAAATAATTATATAACTAGCAACTGTTGAACTATAATCTTTCTATTCTGTATAAAATGTAAAAAAAACAGTAGTGGAATCTATTCTTCGAGTTTGGCAGCTGATAATGCTAGTAGTTCATCCAGGAAAGTAAAGAAAGGATTAACTACACGAGAGAGGATATAGATTAGATCGTTTCTTTCCCTTAATAGCTTTAGATACAGAAATATGAAGACAGCTGACCGATTAATGGTATCAAATAGAAGAAATAAAGGAAAGTTGCAATGCATCGAGGAAGATGCAGATAAAATATCCATGCAATGAAATAAGATGAAGAACGAATATTCAAAATAACAAAGAATTTATTTATTGAAATGTGTATAATGATTCGATTTTTTATTCACATAGAGGTAATGAGAGAATGTGCTTGTTAAGTTGTTTTACTGCTTGTTAGAATAATGCTAATAAGAGATAGAAGAAGATATAAATGCAAAATATTCACAAATTAATGAATGGTCATATGTGTACACAGAAAGTAAAGAAACTACAACGTTGGTGTGTAAGTTAGTGTGTGAGTATTAATGCATACCTAAGTGAAATGGTTGTTGCACAAATTTTCTTTCTTTCTATGAATCGTAGACGTAGAAAGAGTCGTGTGCGCCTCTCTTACTGAAGAGGGTAAAGGTAGGAGTGTGAGATGAGAAATTATTTATTTTCTAGGATGATCTGTATCAAGATCTTTACACTAGTTGTTTCTAGAAAGAAGGTTGCATTTTACCAGACTTTGTGTAACGGATGAAGTTATCTTTATAACAGATAGCTGAATGTACTTGTTTTTATAGATGGAGGGGTTTAGAAATACCAAACGCGTGCTCCAGCGAAATGGGTTATCTCCTATTGAAACATTTCCTCACCTGACTGAAATTATTAGGCACTGTACCTGATGGTATATTTATGAGTGATTTAATAGTCTGATTAAGAAGGAACATGTGTGGTTAGGTAGATGTTTCAGTTTTTTTTTTTTAATAACCAGAGATATCAATCTGTTAAAAGTTTCATTAGTAATATTTCAACATTGTAAGATAGAGATGGGAATATTGCCGATCGGCACGTTATTTTTCTGGTGTGTGTGTGGGGGGTGGGTTATAAAAATCGAATGATGATGTACAAAATATTCATTGATATGGATCCACAGATGCTGACTCCTCTGATGAAAATATTTTGCTTAAAAAAGTATAGAAATGACGTTCACTTAAACATTGGATAATAATGACGAGATACCACGTCATTTTTATTACGTAATCAGAACATATTTTTGCT
>OY735231.1:7442592-7450092 GCA_963457665.1 Thysanoteuthis rhombus
AAGCGTTATTCTTATAGACTTGTTTGAATTCAACACTAACTTTATAATGCATAATGTAAAGTGTTGTGTACAAATAGACAAATCAAACGGATGTGGCCTTTGTTTCATCAAGTCAACACATTCCTTACAAACAAACAAACACTCAGGGGATTCAATTTGCATCTTTATGTCATATCAAAATTCATACAAACGTCTGAATAAGAAAAAAGAAAAAGAAAAGATCAGTTCTGGGATCAGGTCATTGAAAGACGACTTATCACAGGCTGTACCCACGGAGCTAGAGGGCTGAAAATTTCAACTGTTGCTCCCAATCATGTCTAAAAAAACGCTTTTATTGATTTTCTAGAAATTTCCCACTAAAGTATGTTTTTTTTTTTTCAGTGGGGAATTCAATTCACAGCGTAAGTTTATGCTGAATTGGTCTCTTAGTTCGTTTTCTGGATGTATTCGCTCTAGTTTTTTGAAAGTTGAACTTTTTTAGTGGTCACGATCCGACCAATGGTGAATGAAGTTATTTATCACTTGATAATCCCTTTTAAAATGTTTTTAATTGATCACTCCCAACACCTACCGCCAAAAGACATTGGCCGTGTAACGGTTTCTATTGAGTGCCCAACCAGACCTGTTGTTATGATTTTTTATCTGTTACTAATTCATTTCGGATCGATTGATTTTGTTAATAACTAGCCCTCACAGTCAATAATTGAACAACTGTAGCGTCAAAATTTGAAGTCATGTAAAAAGATTCCATCAAAGAATAAATATGGTCAGATCAAATTCTATTTATGACATCAGTGGGGTTTTCAACTGGAAAACATCTAAAATAGTCCATCGTAAAAGGAAAAAAATCTAGAAACTTCTAGATTCTGGAGAAACCAGTCAAAAAGGTAAAAAATGTTTTTTCAAAAACGAGTCTAGCGGAATATTGATGCCAATTTTCAATTTTGTTGTCAAAACAGTGTGTCCAGGAGCACCCAAACACAAAAACACGTAAACGAAGCAACAAACAGATAAACAAGCAAAGACACGCACATATAAAAAAGGATTGAACCCTTCGTCATCTTTGATGGCTACGGTAGTTCAAGAACCATTTGGTAACATTATCCTTGATTATAATAAACGACTTCCTCTATAATTGGAAAACATCTTTAACCTCACTGATTTTCCTCAGTCAATCCCAACTGATTGAGCCGAAATTGTCAGGAGACCAAGGATGATAAACATTTCTAGCTCTTCTACCTTCAAAAGGAAAAGAAAAAAAACATCCAATTATTTAGACTTTTCTCTTGGGGGGGTCAGATAGCTTTAACTTTTGCTTCAGAAAAAAAAAAGAAAGACAAAAAGCAAAGAGAAAAAAATCTTCCTATAAACAAATCTGATGTTTGTTTTTCTGTTTTTTTGTTTATTGAAATCATGACAATTTCATTTCATGTTTCTATGCTTCTGAGTTCAAACAATTCAATTTCCCTCTCACCCAAACTCATGAGAATGATCATTAAAAATATTTCTGTATTCAATTTTATCTAAAGGAGAAAACATTTTTTTCCATGAATATTTTCGCAAAGTTAATTATGTCTTCTCGTCACTTGAATTTTATAATTCTCACAAGAATTCAAAACTTCGCTCAAAACACGACCGTGAGAAGGTTAATTGCAGGTAGATTTCTGTGGGGACTCCAAAAATGTATGATATTTCATTGGGTTGTTAAACGTGAAATGTTGTTTTTTGAACATCGGTGTTATTGATGAAATCTGTGTGCGTGTGTGTGTGTGTGTGTATGGGTGTGTACTGCAACTCACCAAAATCGCTATTGCACCAAGTTGACATTCACCAAATATATTAGTCAGTACACAATGCAGTACACTGTTGTGTTTGAATTTTTTTTGTATTGTGGTTCCTGAGATATCTTATGAAAATAAATGAAAAGATTACAGACATCAAAACTTCCCTTTAAACACGACTTTGAGAAGGTACGTACAATTAGTATGTAGGGATAAGTTGAGAAAGGAAAATGTATGGAATTTTATTTACCAAAATTATTGATCTAAATTTTGATGTGAAATATCTAAACCTGCAACATGGAAGTCGAGTAACCAAAATGCTCACAAGAATTTGAAACTTCTCTCAAAACACAACAAGAGATGTATGGTGTGTGTGTGTGTGTGTGTGTGCATGTGCGTGTGCGTGGTGTAACTCACCA
The DNA here is from genome assembly GCA_963457665.1 of Thysanoteuthis rhombus. Lineage (NCBI taxonomy): Eukaryota > Metazoa > Mollusca > Cephalopoda > Oegopsida > Thysanoteuthidae > Thysanoteuthis > Thysanoteuthis major. The sequence goes on from OY735231.1 coordinate 7,444,793, forward strand.
ATTGGCCATTGTACCAAGTTGACATTTGCCAGATGTATTAGACAGTACAGTGTTGAGTTGGAAATTCTTTTGGATCAGCGTTTTTCAACAAAGGAAATTACAGAGTATAGATCATTTTACTCAAATCATTGATCTAAATTTAGATAAACAGACAAGATGGAAGAAAAGTATCCAATATACTTCGAAGCTGTATTTTCGTACAAAAGATGGATTATTATTTTGCATGGCTGTCATTGCAGACTAATTCACATACCATAAGGTCTGGTCTCTCCCAAAATGGAATTTGTTATTACTGAACATTTTTGTGAACCCTTATAAGCAGTAGTGATTACCTATGAAGTTGGACTAATTTTCAAGAATGATTTAATATATAGATCCAACATTAACTGGATAGCCTGCTCAACGACACTGAAATAAGCCACCCGTCTAAGCTGACTGTGAAAGCTTTGTAAATTTAGAAATAAAATCTTGCAGTATCATTCATATTTACTGGACATTTCTCCGACACAGTATCATCTTTTCAAACGTTTTGAAATTCATATCCGTACTGAAAGATTCAATAATCATCATTATCCTCAACATCATCACCATCATTATCATCTTTCTTGCGTACATCTTTGGATAGGAACCTTCTCCAAGATTCGCCTCTCTTTCTCTTCTCTCTGGGGCATCACGGAGCCAGTACGTTCTAAAGTGGTCTTGTTTGTCACGCTATCTCATATTTTATTGGCTGTGTTGTGTACTTTGATGTGATGTTGAGCAAGATTCTCGCCTGTGTACATTGCATGCTTCTGAGTTTGAGGGACAACCTTTTGGTTACATTCCATGTTTCAGCTCTATAGCTGACTATCGGGGGTATGTATTGGTTGTATACCGTTCTTTTCAGCACGAGCAGGATTTTTTCGTTCTCGAAGGTTAAGCCTATCTTGTCAAAAATTTTCCACCCAAGAGTGATTCTTTGCACAATTTCTTCTTGTGGGGATTTCATGGAGATTTGTTGTTATAGGTAGAGGTAGTGGTCTACTTTCTTCAGTTCTGCATTTTTCAACTCTGATTGCTCTGTCTTTGTCTTCAGCATGTTCGCTTAGGGAAGCTATAATTTGTGCTTTTACTGATTTTTTGACCACTTGAACTCAAATGGCGATGGGCAGGCCACATGGCAAGAATGTCAGACAACTGCTTAACAGAGATCATTTGCAAAAAATAATGTAGCGTAACGATTTTGACAAGAGAAGTCAAGAGAAACTGGCGATGGTACATCCATGATTGAGAGGGCTGATGGATCATGGGGAAGATCTATGTTTAAAGAAGGATGATGATGATGATGATGATGATGATGATGATGATGATGATGATGAAACCTAAATAATTTTATAGAGATGGTGTGTGATCATTACAGGATTGTTAGTTATCGCTTTAGATAGATCATATTTTGATTGAATATTCACGGTTTTTTGTTGTCTATATCACACTTCATCTTAATATTCAAAAACAACATTTAGCATGTCACAATCTGATATCTTACCATGAGCTGACGTTTTATCAAGTATCAAATCATCATAGCCCCACAATTGGCCTGCATGATCAACCAGCCGAATGGGCTACAGATTCTTCTCTCTGCTTGTCAGTGTGTGTGTGTGTGTGTGTGTGTCCAGACACTCATGGTCACATTTTGGGGGCTAAAACCTTGAAAATTTGCATGAGTACACCATTAGGCGCCATCTAAAAATGCTTGTTTTTCAAAGGGCTTTTAGGGGTCTCTATGGTCATTTTGGACCAACAATGTCAAAATGTTGTACTGGTATTTTTTTTAGATTATTTTAGATAGAAGATCTATTTCCTTTTAGATAATTATAGATGATACTTGAGATAATCAGTCCTGGTGATTCATTTAGGTGAATTATGGATATTATTGTACTTTTTAACAAGACTTTTATGTCTAATTCACATAAATCAAATTTGTGTTTTTGTAATATCCGAAACAATTCAATCCTTCATCTTAATATTCAAAAACGACATTTGATATGTAACAACCTAATGTTTGGGAGGAAAGGACCAAGATTCTCTTGGGGCTTAAAAAGATGAAGAAAGTTGGAAGAAAGTCAAAGCAGAAGAGAAGAAAGAGAAATATATTAAGAGAGGAGAAAGAATAATTAAGAATAAGAGAGAGAGAAAAAAGACTGGTATAGGAAATAGAGTCACAGGGTCTGATTAGTCACTCAATACAAACTGTTATGTGACTTGTGTCTTTTGGCTGCATACTGTATTGGGGGTGAACAATTGAAAAATTAGAAATAAAGATGATAGGAAGTGGTAACAAAATACAAGTGAGAATGCTGCCTGACACAAACTAAGGGATCAGTTTAGCATATATTTAGATTACAAATTGAAAACCCCACAAAAGACCTATTTTGATGGGTAATTTCAATGGAAATAAAAATATTTCCTTCAAAATATAATAAAGAGTGAAAATTTGAAATTTCAGCCCTCTGTCCATATTGGTGTAGCCTGTACACATGATACATACATATATACTGTAACAACCCATACACACATACACACACACACACACACACATACACACACACATATATATATATATATATACATATATATATATATATATATATATATATGTATATATAAGTGTATAAGTAAATTCTAATCAAAATAGGACTTAATATCTGCGAAAGAATTCATTTTTTTTATTCTTTCATTTAATTCTTTATTTGGTTCAAAAGCAGACATTGCCTACTCCAGTGCATTTTGTAAACTGAGAGAAAAGTTTATGATGGTAATAATGTGGCCTCCTGATGTGTGGGTGTTGTTAGAACTATTATTTATTCATTTATTTCCCCCAGACTAACAGGGAATAGTTGGAGACACAGATAAGACAGTTCTTTGATATAGTGTTTAAAAGTTAATGTTATTCTTATCAGTGTAATGTTAATGGTTAGTGCATACATATGTGTGTGTGTTGGTGCATATATATATGTATATATATATATATATATATATATAGGTGTGTATATATAAAATATATACTAAAATCCCCAGAACAGTTACATGGTAAACAACTGATTAAAATTTACATCTTGTACCATGATCACAAAGTATATGTGAAACAGGGAAAAAACACTGGACAAAATAACATAAATCGCATTGACAGATATTGGAGAATAAGTGACTGAAGTGACACAAAAATGTTTTTTAATGTTTAATGCTTGAAGATGTAAAGCTTTCTATACAATATATACATAAATACAGCATAGGTCAGGATTATTGGCACCCTTGAATTTTTTTCATAACTTGTTCAATATATTCAGAAATAAATGGAATTCTACAAAATTTTATTATTAGAATATTTTGATAAGATTTCCAAAAAGATTTCACAAAAAATTATTATCCCAGCACTTATACATAGTAATTTCAACAAAGGAATCACAAATGACCTGAATAGTGATATTGGCACATTTCCTTTTTATGAGAAATTGAACCTCCCCTCTCCTGCATCCCCTCTGAAAAGCTATTTTGTGACAGAATTTTCAGAAAAATCAAAAAAACGTTTTTTTGAAACATAATAAGGAGTAAATGGTTAAATTTTCAGTCCTCTAGCTCCATTGGTGTGGTCTGTATGCATGATACATGCAGCCAGCTAGACCAGCTAAAAACTGAAGAAAGTCATTTTGACAGTTTTGGTTGACAGTTTCTATTACAAAAAAAAGAATGACTGATCTTTGCAAAAGAATGCCTGAACTTTGTTATGTCAATACTTGGAACAGGACCAATGAGAAAAAGACAGATAGATTGATAGAATGCTTACTTTGGGATCTCACCGATTTATCCCAGTGCCCATTCCTCTTTTCAGAGCATTCTAAAAAGTCCTCTCTCTGGATTACTATCACCTGCCTTGTTGAATTCTCCTTAACCTCAACCACAGTCTGAAATCCTTTTCAAGAAAGCCAGGGAGCCTAATCTAGACAGTAGAACCTGGATGAAATGTGAAGAATATGAAGGCTCGGTCATTGTGAACACTATGGTCACACACAATCGTTACTCAATGGTATCTCAGTACCAATTTGGTGACCCCACTGGAGAGTGTCTGTTTACAAATCCATAGTAAAGTCCTCTCTGACTGTTGCCAAGTTACATCAAGGCTATACAACCTTTCTTGAGCTTTTCAAAATAGTTTGATACTTTATGGATATCCAAAAGTAGGTGATGGGATACATAAATGAAGAAGAAAGAATAATAGAGGAATATATAGGAAACAGTGGAATAGCTAGAGATAGCTAGGGATTTGGGAGCCTAAGCGTGGTTGACTCCTTGGGGGGGGCCCCCTCCAGCATTTAGTGAGATTTGAAGAAAAATGAAAATTTGCTATAAACAGATATGCACTATCACTTGGTTGATGGAAAGTAATCAGAAAGGCTGTCAATAGAAAGAGATATATGTATTTGGTTGTGTCATTTTGTCTGCTTTTACGTCTGTTTGCCCACACAGAATCTTCACAAGTGCAGTGCGGATTTTTATGAGATTTTGAGGATGTGCGGATGATGGGGTTAAAGAGAAGCGGTGAATTCTTTGGTGATTGAGAAATATTTTTTTAATTACATTTATGTTCAATTAATGCTCCCCTGTTCAGGGTTGAGCACTCTTTAAGAGAAGTAACTCATCCATTGTAAGCTTATGCAATGCTCATCCATAGGAATGGAGCACTCTGGTGGATGGGGAATTTATCCGTTAATAAATATATATCGCTTAAATTCGGCCTTCCTGACCATCCAGTTCCGAAGCTCAGAGGGAGGATATCGGCCTCCAGGTCTAAAGCAAAGGTTTCAATCCTGCCTCGTGGTACTGGATGGGATAATGGAAAGTCTATAGCCACACTGAGGAGATGTAATACATCGAAACAGCTGTCTGTGGATGACACAATAATATGTATATGTATATATATATATATATATATATATATGTGTTTGTGTATACATGTGTGATTTCTTGTGTGCATGTGTGATTTCTATTTCTTGTGTGTGTGTGTGATTTTTTGTGTTTGCGTGTGTGTGTGTGATTTCTTTTTGCTTGCAAAAGAAGAGGTAAACAGAAAAAACTCCATATCTCCAAAAGCTCTCAATGAATTTCAATGAAATTCTGTGTAAAATGTAAACAGTAAGCTACGGAAGAAGTAATTTGATTTAAGGGTGGATCCATGCACGATTACTCCCCTCCACACCTGAAAATGGTCTTGGTAAAAGAATGTCCTCTCTAGGTGCTTTCTAGCTATTTGTGCAATTCACACG
>OY735231.1:7455092-7757592 GCA_963457665.1 Thysanoteuthis rhombus
TGTGATTGTTGCACATGACTTTCATTTTACTGAAGTTCATGTGAAGACTGACTTTTTTGCTGTCTTCGTTTAGTTCATCTAGCATTAGTTAGAGGTTGTGTAGGTTCTCTGCGAATAGAATGATGTTGTCTGCAAATTGAAGTTGCTTAGATATTCGCCATCTTTTTTGATTCCTCTATTCTCCGAGTACAGGTTTTGGAAGATCATCTTGAGGCAGGCTGTGAAGAGTTTGGGTGAGCTGGTATCATCTTGTCTTACTCCTTTTTGGAGTTAGAAGGGTTCAAAGTCTTTATGTAGCCTGACAAAGGAGTTGCTGTGATTGTATATATGTTGCAGTACTTTGATGCAAATTTATAGAAAAAAATATAATAAACAACCATAGTCATTAAAGATGGCGAAGTGTTCTATCCTTTTTTACATACTACATGTTCATGTGTGTGTGTTTTCTGCACTCCTGGCCACACCGTTCTGTCTACAGCCTGAACATCAGCACTCGACGTGACTTTTTCTAAAAATGATTCTTTTCCATTTTGGGGAAAAAAGTGTTTCCAACCTTTTTTTTTTGGCCTTATTCAGACGGGCTTATTAATAACATCTAGATTCTCTAGAATCTGAATGTTTCCTGATGGTTTTTTACTTCATTTTAGATGTTTTCCGGTGGAAAATACCGGTGATGTTACAAACAGAATTTATTCTGACCATATCTACTTTTTGAAAAAATTTTTTTACATCAAATTTTCACACCATATTCAATAAATAATTTTTTGGCAATTTTTTGTATTTTTTAAAATCTATTGCATATACAATACAAAAGTTGAGGTAATCATCATCAGTAGGAAGAATGCGGGGAGTTTGACCCTGCAGCAATCAGGCTTCTTTAGTGTTTTTTGTTGTTTATATCGTCTTTCATCTTACTTTTCAGGAAGCATTTCATATATAACAGCTTAATTACTATAATCACTATGTACGTACAATTATATTCTTTAAAAAAATAAAGAAGAGAAACCTATATATTTACCTGTGCCTTGGTTTCTGGTTTTCTGAATGACTAAGCAAGGAGTCGGTTAGACTGGGATGATTCTGAAAAACGAGATCTGGAAAAATGAGAATTATTTGCTGTTACAAACCTTTCTGGCAAATTAAAGAGGATGAAAAATGAGATTGCATTTAAATTTGCTGCCCTTGTGATAATGAATGGTGTGTAATAACATTTTGCGTAATCTCTAATGGACTTCTTGTCTGCAAGTTCAGCAAAGAAATATGGGCTTAAGATTCACATTTAAACTTGAAATGTAATTAATCAGCAGACCTGAATTGCAAATATGCGATTTGTTAGAAGAGTTTGTTCGTTAAGGTCTAGTTTTTCTTGGGCTATTCTCCTTAATTTTACCTGTTTCTTCCAGTTCTTTATTTTTATATATACCAGCTTAAAGGCAGACTTCAGTGGCCATTAAGCTCAATGCTTAGTTACTTCATATTTGTAGAATCTTCATTTTGATCATTTACAAAAAAATAAATAATTAATTGAGGGAAACTTACCCATAATTTGCATTTAATATACTTGGAGTTATTTCCCGTGAGAAAATAGGATTATTATGATATGTATTATTGAGGTAAGCATGAATGCAAATCCCACACTATTATTTATGATCTGCAAATTCTACTGGAAATTGTTCTATTCTGAATGCTTGAGAATTCCAATAGGATTGAGCTAAAAACTTTGCCTTGATGAGTCATTTTTATTTGCTACTGTAAAAATCATACAAACAAACATAGTTAGTCACTTTATAGAAACATCTTTTGGCAGCATGCTGTGTTGGGGTGATCAATCAAAAATTTTGGAAAAGTGGTGATCAATGAATAAGACAAACATGATATAAATGATTTTCAAATTCCTAATTTTTCCTTTGATATGAGCAAGCCCCTTTTCTCTAGGATGATGCTTTCATCTTTATCAAGAGTTCGTTAGAAACTGTAAACCAAAATTACTTCTAAAGCTGTCAACATAGGTTTCTTCAGTTTTTAAGTTGGGCTGACTATTTATCTATGTATCGTACATACAGGCATTACCAATGAAGCTAGAGGGCTGAAAATTTAAACAATTATTCCTTATTTAGCCTAGAAAAAAACATTTTCTCCAAAATAGTTTTTTTGGGTGGGGTGGGGAGTCTTGAATTTGCAATGTGATTTTATGTTAAATTGGTCCCTTAGTTGGAGTCCAGCAGCATTCTTTTTTTTTTTTCAAACTTTGGACTTCTTTACTGATCACTGCCAAACAAAAGGTGCGGTATTCCGATTGATCACCTCCAACATGGCATGCTGTCAAAAGACACTAGTCACATGATGGTTTTTATCAATCGACAAGAACAGACCTGTTTTTAAATCATTTTTGTAACATTTTTGAATGGTGGGTTTCAGTTTTCTCCCCATAGTTGCCAAGTTGTGTATTGTCACAGAGGTAGATAAGTCGCACCCCCTTCGTGTTTGTATTTTGGTTTCCGTCTTTGATTTATATAAATGCCATGTTGATGCTTCAGCAGTAAGTGGTATAAAGAAATGTACACGCTCAATCAATCTGAACCTGTTTGTCTTCCTAAGGTAATGAATATAACAAACTGCTAATCCCTACAACCAATATCCACTCTCAAACACGGATACAAACATCTCCCCTCCTACTCCTACTCCTACTAAACAACCCACAACATGAAACCCTAAACATACAATTTTCTTTGCATTGCTGAAAAAGACGGCTGGTACCCGTTAAAATGCATCAAAACATCCCCACATGATAATAGAGATTTTCAAGATGAAACACTTGCTTTTCTCCTGAGTTATTTCTCTTCACCTTCCCATTTTCAATTTCTTCAATACTTCTTTATAATTAATAGTTTCTTACCATCCATTGTCTAATCTAGCCTTGTGTTTATGACAACATAACTTTCAATCAACCTTTGAACTCTTTCAACAACTTATATGCATCACTTAATCTGGTGTTATTATTTTATTTAAATAAATCCATTGTTGTGTTATAAACTAAGTCTTCATTTTCTTTCATTTCGTACACCTACATTTCTCAGTGAAATACTCCTTTAAACAATTTCATATGTATTCCATTATATCCCTGACATCATCATTAATTTCTGTTCCAATTTTTTAGATGAGGAATATAGATATTTTCAGACCGTTGTCCTCATCTTAGGTCATCTTTTGAACACAACTCATGTGCACCAATTCATCTTGTATTGTTTCTTTTCTCACCTTACATGGAAATCTGTTACTACACAATCTTCTTACATCCATTTCATCCCATTCCCTTGTGCCATACTCAGCTAAACGGCGTACATATCCTTCAAAATCTTTCCAGAAAGTATGAAAACGTTTTGAATATCACAAAATCCAGTTACATGGTATTGATATACCTTGGTGATCAATAAGAGGTGACCTCCTCATTGCTCATGCATGAACAGGCACTCTCTCATGGGGTTTCTCAGTTGGAAGTGAGACACCAGTGAGTGAGCTTGAGGTCTTTGTGTCTGTTGCATTTTCAATGATCAAGCCTACCCTTTCTTCATGTCTTGTGCAGGGTTTGTTATCTTTGCTCCGCCTCAACCTAGTCCAGGTTTGGTTCCCTGCAGCATCTGGATATTTCCAAAGGAGATGTCAGACCGTGGAAGAGATTAAGGAGAATGCAACAAGCCACCTATCCTGAAAAAAAAAGTTTGCTGAATGTTTTCAAGAGCAGAACTAATACTGGAATGAATGTATGAAGTCTCAAGTGGAGTAATTTTAAGGAGACTGGGTTGCCATTGCATCTTCTTGGATAGTGTAAAGGTTAGTACGTCTAATTCACACTCAGAAAATCCTTCGTTCGATTCCGCACATGAGCAAAAAGTGTGAAATACTTCATCCCCATGTGCATTCAGTACCTAATTGAGTACGCTCTCAGCTGTATGATTAGGGTGGAGTTACCTCTCCTGTAGACTTGCATTCTGCCGAAAGGTTGGTCATAAATACTTGTAGGTACAAAGTCTAGGACCGGACTTGAGACTTGCAAGGATCACTAAGGTGATGTGTGCAACAGATTCCAGCACTTAGTCTCTGACCATCATATTCCTTAATGGATATATGCTTCCCCTTTTTAAGGCACCATTTCCCTAAGTAGGCTATATTTTAATCAATATGAAATGCTGCTTATCTTCAGACATACCTCATAATAAATAAATTCAGTTTACATTAAAACCATCAGAGAAATGCCCACAGAATGCCTTAATACAGGCAAAGCTAATTTTTAAAGAGAATGTAATTTCCCAAAGTTATATCATGAGATTTCTTGCAGGTGTTTCAGGTGAATATCCAACTAAAGCGTGTTTGGTTCCTTGTGATACAAACCGAGAAATCATATTTGATGATTGAACAATGGTGGTAATTAGGATAAATAAGCCGACATCATTCTACCAAGTGATTGATATCTCAGAATAAATAACCGTTTGACAAAACCTCTGCGACAAAGTGTTTACTAATGTAAAAAATCAATCAAGTTCCATTGTCCCTGGATGACAATGTAGGGATGATTGTTATGGATAAGGATGTTAGTTTCTGAATAGAATGAGGGGTTTGGTAGCCAGAGGCTGCATTTCCAGCCTACATCTGTCAATCTATGTCGGATTTTTTTGTCATTAAGTTTTTTTTTTTTTCTTCTCAAGAAGTTTCATACTTTCCTTTCTTTTTTTGTTCTTTTGTTTGTTTTCTATTTTATAGTCTTCTTCCATTTATTATTAATAGAAACTGTCAACCAAAATTATCATCATAGGTTCCTTAAGTTTCAAGTCAGTCTGGCTGGCTGGCTATGTAAGTGGGTATCAATTTGCAATTTAGGTTTTTTATAAAAATTGATTCTTTAGTTTGTGTCTGGCAGCAATTACGCTTTAGGGATCACTATCTGATAAAGGGCGAGAGATGTAACTTATTCATTGATTACCCCTTATTCCAATTCTTTAGTTGATCCTCCCCATAAGACGTTGGTCACATGACGGGTATACTTCAGTGACTAACCAAATCTTTTTTTTTCTTTGTTCTATCATTCTGTTTCTACTTTTTTTTCTATTCTTCTTCTTTCTATTCTTTTCCTTCTTCATCTCCTCCTTGCTTCCATCTTTCTTCTTCTTCTTCTTTTTCTTCTTCTGCTGCTCATTCATCATCATCATCATCATCAACATCGTCATCATGGTAGTGGTGATGCTGCTGTTGCTGATGAATCTATTCCTTTGTTCCCAGTTCTCTTGTGCCATACCATTCTCTTTCCGCTGTTTCCTGATTACAAAAACCTTTCCAAAGACAGGTAATTGATTATAGAAAAAGAGAAGAAGCTTTACTGAAAGAAACGGCTGATATATATACAGGAGAGCCAACTTGTTCACTCTATTTCTGTCCTTTAATAACTATTGTTATTCTTAACAAATGGTGGTCAACCAGATGTTCCCAAAACAATGCCTGCCTGCCAGTGCTTTGATGACTATCACCTGTCAAATATATATACATACATATATTTATGTATATATATATATATATATATACATATATATTTATATTTATGTATATGTATATATATATATATATATATATATATAAATATATACATATACATGAATATAAATATATATGTATATATATATATATACATAAATATAAATATATATATACATATACATATATATATATATATATATATATATACATATATATATATATACATATATATACAAATATACATATATGTATATATATATATATATATATATATATATATATATATATATATATATACGTATATATATATGAATAATTATTGAAAAAACTGAGAATGCAGAATGAAAGATAATATGAACCATTCTAAATTCAGTTCGGGAGATAATAGTTTTGATGGTGCTTTCAGCTAAAAACAGATTATAGACTGCTTTAACACACATATACATAAATATATCTGAACACATCATGTTTATTTTTATATTTACCAATTCACATATATATATATATATATATATATATATATATATATATATATATATGTATATACACACACACACACACACACACACATATATATATATATATATATATAGAGAGAGAGAGAGAGAGAGAGAGAGAGAAAGAAAGAAAAAAAAGAAAGAAAGGAATAAAGAAAGAAAGGAAGAAAGAAATAGAAAGGTACTAGTATTCCATAAGTGGGGTCCAATAAATATACCAGATAAGTAAGAAGTAATGAAAAGCTACACTGGTTGGAGATTATTTCATATTCAATAACTTGGATATTTTGTAAAAAATGTTTGTGTTTCTGTAGAGAAATCTATTATTTCAGCTGAGAAATACGACCATGAGGAGAAACCCTTTTACTAAATATCTAAGTTTTTGAATATGAAATAATCTCCAACCACTTCGGCTTTCCCTTACATTCCTAATTATCACACACATGCAAACACACACACACGCACACACACACACACACACACACACAAACATATATGTATGTATGTCTGTCAATCTATCTATCCATATATATACATATATGTATATATACATATATATGGAGATTCTGTCTGTCGCATCATTCTGTTGGATGTACACTCTCACCCTCATACACAAACACACACACACATACACACACACGTATATATATATATATATATATATATATATATATATATATATATATATATATATATATATACATATACATTTATTTATTTATTTATTTATATATACATATATATATACATATATATGTTTATGTATTTAGAGATAGATAGATGTGAATATAGATATAGAGATATATAGGCAGGTAGATAGATAGATTGATAGAGAGATAGATAGATGTGAATATATGTACATGCATATTTCCACACACATGTAAAACACATGATTTCCATCTGCCTATCAACTAATCTAGATACACAAACGTATATAAAAAGGATAGAATCCTTCGCCATCTTTGATAGTTCATCATCATCATCATCATCATCAGTCTTTTATTGTCCATCATTGGACATAGATTTCCCTAGGATCTGCCAGTTCTCTCTATCGTGGGCATTGCAGAGTCAATACTTTCTGAACTTCTCAAGCTTCTCTCCATCTTATATTCTGCCACTGTCTTTCTCGCAACATGACCAGCCCATTGCCATTTGAGTTTTCTAATGGTTTTTATGATGTCCTGGACTTCTGTTTTTCTCCTGATATTCTGTTCTATCTTGTAATCTTACCATGTGAGTATGGTTGTTCAATTCGAATCCTGATTTTAATGCCAAATTTGAGTGAGGGGATGTTTTTCGTTGCAGAAGGAAGGTGTGATCTCTGTGATCAAATACAATTCAGCAGTTTAAAAATTTACTTAAGTAAATATCATTGTGTACATATATTGATTAACATCTATACAAAATCTTTGTAGCAAAATGTGTATATAACAATAAAAATGTGTGTAAATTTTGTTTGTCTAGTAGCTCTCAGACATCTGGAGTTTCTACCACATGGCTCTTACATTAAGCAAGTTTAGAGATGTTAGTATATTGGAATTGGCAAATGTTCATAGAGGAGGCCAGCACCCCTGTTTTTACCCCAACTGACTTCTTCAACATCCAAGTGTTTTCCATTTTCTGTCAAATTTTCAAATCAGCTATTTCAAGCTTAAGTTTAACATGTATGGACTGCAACACTACAGGATCGAAATGTAAATTTAATTATCATTGTCAGTAGAAATATTTAAAAACTCACCATTGAAGTCAATAACTGAACAACCATAGCATCAAAATTTGGAGTCATGTAAAAGAAATTCTACTGAAAAATTAGTATGGTCAGAATGAACTCTATTTATAACATCACTGATGTTTTCCACTGGAAAACATGAAATAGAGTAAAAAAACATCAAGATTCCAGAGAATCTGGAGGTTATTCATAAACATGTCAGCTCTTCAATAATAAATGTAATTTCTTATCTTAGGGAGGTACAGAGTGGTGCAATGATTATGGGTGCAGAAAAGAGAATCAGCGGAACCAATTCTAGATTTTTACTTTACGTTTGTGCCCTTGGCTTGAAACCGCTCCCTCATCCTCAACTAATATTTGTAAATATGGTTACGAAAAGAAGATTACTCAGAAAAAATCCTACGACTACCCAAGCCTGGTTAGAGGAGGAAGGTTCAGCATGGAGCTTGCAACTCCACCCTGTAAAATCTACTTGATACTGAAACCACATCAGAATGGTTGTGGCCCTATGCTCCACAAAGAGTCCACGGGAATAATCAGATAACAACATTCTTTTTATAACAAGGCTGTGTAACTTTGTTCATTCAGAAAATGGATGACTAAAATGTGTGAAAAAAAAAAGAAGGAAGTTACGATGCTTAGTAACTAAAACAGTTCATCTAGTTTTACTATTACAAACACAAAATTAGTGACCTTGAATTGAACTACGTACCATCTTACTAGTTCTGCACAAAGTTGAATGCTTTTGTATGTAAATCTTATGTACCATTCTAAAATCAAATTATGAAAATTTATATTGTGGTGTATATCACATGAATCCCTCAATATAGAATGGTTCTCTATTCCAATATTCATAATATAAGGCTGGTGGATGGTGCTCCGGAACATTTATGCTTAAATTATTGCTCACTAGTCTAGGAGACTGCAAATAAAAACAGAATTTCATCAAAAGACTTACTTTATATTCATATCTCACATTAAAATGCATTACCATATCTTGTGTGTATACTAGAACTAATTATCTAAAACGTTATTGAAAAAATTGGTCTTTGTCTAAAATTATATAAAATAAATACTAGCCCAAAGTTTGGGAATTTCTAGTCTAAAATGACCATAAAGACTTTTTTGAAAAAACAAAAAAAAGGTTTTAAACATTTTTTTAGCGGTATACTCTTGTAGATTTTCAAGGTTAGGGCCTGAAAAATGTGAACTGGAATGCAAGCAGAGAGAAAAGAATCGGTAGATCTCTTGGCTGGTGTGTTGAGCAAGCCATATATGATTCAATAAGACTAAAATATCAGATTTCTCCAATTTGCACTCAGTCAACATGAAATAACATTGTTTTATACGAAATTTCTTTGATTTTGTGATAAAAGCAACACTTTCATATACTTGTTTTGGCACTCATAAATCAACTTTTGATTATGCATGGTTGAGTTATAACACGGTTGTCTTTCTTCGACCCCAACACCCACATTATAGAAGGGAATTACTGTATGCAAATTACAGAATCTTGTATCCCATTTGAAAATCAGCTTATGAAAATTTACATTCTGGTGCCAGTCATCAAATTTACCCGTGTCAATTTTTGCAGTTTTCGTAAATTTAATTTTGAATAAAACATCTGCACACTGTCACCGTCTTGCTCTTTGATAAGAAAGCCTAGGCTTCATTGTTTTTTCTTTTCTGTTTCAGTTATAAAATATTTCACAGTTGCTTTTATACATCTTTTTAACCACTTATGTTTCCTTGGGGCTGAGAGACTGCATATATTTTTTATGTATCCATTTTACAAACGCTTTTACAAGATATGAGAAGCCTTTTGGGTTTTTTTTTTTTTCAAGTGATATATGGCAAATAAAAAAAGAACTTTTTTCTGTCGTATCCAGGCACTGATTTCCCCCCACCAGCTGGTAATATTGAAAAATGAATAATTGTTCAAGACTCCTTAGCTTTTTTTTTTTCAAGTTGAAAAAAATATTAAGATTCGAAAAAACTCAGTAGATCACAAATTTGGGAGGGAGTATTTTATTTTATTTCAATTTTTTTTTTAAAAAACCTTCTTCTTTGGAGCATGGCTTTAGCTTGCGATAAAGTCTCACCCATTATTTTCCTGCGTCTTTTTTCTTCCTTTTTTTGTCGTTGGAAAAATAGACGTAATAAAGAGAATTACAAAGTTATCTTTTCAGGCAAAAAACCCAGAGAAAGACGTGAAATCTTCGGAATAAAAAGTGTTCGTGTTACAGAGAAGAACTATACAAAAGCCACTGATAAGGATGTACGAAGCAGGTGCTCTATTGATGCACTCGCCGAAAAAACATGAAGTTACGAAAAAAAAGATCTTTCTTCTTCAGGGGGATTTTTCCTCCTTTTTTTTCCTTAAAAAAGATAACAGCCCTTGAAATTTAAATTTCTTTGCATTTTTTTTGTAATGTCTGTTGTGTCTATCATTTAGTCATTTTGGAATATCATGGTTGATGGTCATACTCTAAACAGAAGTCTAGCTAGAGATTTTGGGGGATTAGGAGTCTAGGGCTGTTTAGCTCGTTGAGTGACCCCTCCAACATTTAGTGAGTTTTGTCAGTTGAAATTAACTAGTATTTATAAAGCTGTTACCCTCCGTTGGGGACCCAAGGAGCATCTTCAGGAAAAGTTAACCTAAGAAATTTATCACAGAACCAATAAGTAAAAAGATGTTATAAAGAATAAGTCAGAAGACATCTCACTTTTATTAGATGGAAAATAAAATAATAAATTTTTGTTATCAAGATAAATCAAATCTCAATTCAAGGGCGGATCCAGGATTTTCAACTGAGGTGGGGGCTGGTCCAACTAGAAGCAATTATTTTTAGTTTTTACAAAAAAAATAAATGAAAAAGAATACTAATTTCAAGCAACAAAAACAAGAAAGTAATGCGTGATAAAGTAAACCAAAGAAGTTTACCACAGAACCAATAAGTAAAGAGAACTTACAAAGAATAAGTTGGAAGACGTTTCACTTATATTTGATGAAAAACAAAATATGGTTTTCAAGGTTAATTCATGATTATTTGTTGGTTCTTTTTTATCTATAAAATTTCTTTATCCAGATATTTCATTGAAAGATTTCAATTGTGTCTTATCCAGGCAGGGAAAGGGGTCCAGACGCCTCTTTAAGACCCCCCCCCATACCCCTGGATTTGCGCCAGTGAATAAAGGAAAAAATTCCACTTGTTTTTTTGCAATATTTTCTATGTTCAAATATCTCTCATTATTTCTATTATCGTCCTTTTTATTTACTTGAAATACGAAGAAATGAAAACTTTAATTCCAATATTTGAACGATTGTTAAAGAAGAATACTTCTTTTTATATTCCATGACATTTACTCTGCTATCAAGACGGTTTTTTTCTCCTATTGAAAGAATCGTTGTTCTGTTAACCATGTTGTATTTAAAATGTAAAAAGATCAAAATCATTTCTATATTTTTATACTCGTTTCTATCATTAATGCTTTTGTTTCTATTTATAAAAATAGATTTTTTGAACAAAGGAAAGATTGAGTTTTCTGAATTGGACATGTCAAATATGGAACAGCAGACAAAAAGAATTTTTTTTGTAATGGTTAATTCTATGATATGGATGCTTATCCTATTTAAACCCGCCTTTCAGGGAGAGACAAAAATTAAATTTGAAGTCTCTTTATCTATCTACCTATCCATCAATATGTGTTCATATCTATCTATCTCCCTATCTATCTATCTCTGTTCATATCTATCTATTTTTATTCATATCTATCTATCTATCTATCTATCTATCTATCTCTGCTTGTATCTATCTAGCTATCAATCAATCTTCATTCATATCTATCATTGTCTGTTCATGTCTATATATCTATCTATCTATCTATCTATCTATCTATCTATCTATCTATCTTTCTATCTATCCAAGTCTCTTTCTATCTATTTCAGGCTATTCATGCCTATCTATCTATCTATCTATATATGCTCAAATCTATCTATCTATCTACCAATCTATCTTGGTTCTTATGTATTTATCTCTATCTATCTATCTATCTATCTATCTATCTATCTATCTATCTATCGATCTATCTATCTATCTATCTATCTCTGTTTGTACGTAACTATCTCTGTTCATATATATCTATCTTTGTTCATATCTATGTATCTATCAATCTCTGCTCATATATCTCTCTATTTATATCTACGATATCTCTATTCATGTTTATCTATCTTTCTATCTGTGTTCATATCTGTCTATCTTTCGATCTGTCTGTTCATATCAATCTATCTATCTATCTATCTATCTATCAGTATGTATGTGTGTGTGCATGTGTATGTGAACCTAAGATAGAGTGAAAAAGAGAGAAATTTACTAAGCTTAGCTTAGTCTGACACAGAGCCACAAATGCGGAGCTTCCATCGAGTATCAAATTCACCCTCTTTCTCTTTGAGATTTCAGGTTAGAAATGACAGAGATAGCGCAATTACAGTCGTCATGGAAGAACAATGGGAAATTCTTTTGACCAGCAGTGGACTTTTAACAACTGATGATGATGATGATATCTCTATATATATATGTGTGAGTGTGTGTGTGTGTGTGTGTGTGTGCGTGTGTGCGTGTGTGTGTGAGTGTGTGCATGTGTGTTGGGGGGTACAAAGTGGATTATATATTTGAATATTTTCTAGAGGTTGGTGTTGGGGCATGTGTATGTATGTATGTGTAGGTATGTATGTATGTATCTATGTAACTAACAGACAGTCTCCTGAGGGTTTACTCAGTCCGCAGTCATACCATTCCATACTGTCTGACTTATTCTTCTTTACCTGTGCTGGATTTTGCATGTGTACACCAATAGGAACTAAAAAACATTTTGTTGTTTTGTCGAGGTCTTTTTTTTGGTCTCAATAGTCATTTTGAATCAACCCTACCCAAATCTTGTGCTAGTATTTTTTTTAGATAATTTTAGATAAAAGATCAATTTTTATTCAAAAAGATTTATTTTTTTAGATAATTTTTTAGATAATTAGTTCTGTTACATGCGTGGGCAAAGGTGATTCATTCATGGAAGGTGCAAATATTTTTTCATTAATATCATTAGTATTAAATGACTGGATACTTACCTTGCTTATGTTTTTAGATGTGTTCACACATATATCTATACGAAAGTCTGGATAAATAATTCTCATAATAGAAAAAAATATCCACGGTTTCCTTTTCAGTGGTATGTTCTTTATTTTTCTCCGCATAAAATTGTTTTTTTAGAAATGATTTATATAATTCATTGTTTCCTTTCTGAACCCCCCACCTTAATCTGTGGTTTCTTTTCCAGGGGTCCCCCTGACTTATTTACAGCTTCCTTTTTGGTGGTATGTGAATACTTCATTAAAATTTCTTTCTTGACTGTTTCAAAATCTTTAGAGCCAATCAAATGAAATAAGGATGTTTTTTCAATTTGTTGTATCTTAGACATAGATCTTTTCATAAAGATATAGCATGCCAATATCAGATGATGATCAAGGTGAACATAAATAATTAAATGAACAAATGAAATTGAACATTAGTTTGCATTCAATATACAATTTATGTAAAGTTCTATGTCCGAATTGTAACATACTAAAATTTCAGCTCTTGAGGTCAGATTTTGAGGGGTTTAAAGCAAAAAACAAAACAAACCAAGGCAGAATTCATGCAATAAAAGTTTGCTGTTAGTGCTTATTCTTGCTTACGCTAATTTTGTAGCGATCTATTTGTTTGGCGTTTTTGTTCACTGTGCCAACCACCATTGGTATTGAAGGACATGCCTTGACAGAAAAAAATGAAGGAGATAGATTCATTTTATTGCTCCGAAAGAGACGGTAGGGATTTATTGTTTTTTGAATCAAATTCTATTTCCCCTTTGTGAAATGGAAAACCAAAATATATTTATTTTCAGCAGTTACTGGTTCTAAAATAAAAAAAATAAAAAAAACAAGGAAGCAGTAGAATACTTTCTTGAAACAAAGAGGAAAATTCATTTGTCCTTTTTTTTGACTCTGTCTCTCTCTCTCTTCATGAATAAAAGAAGCTTCATCTTTGATCTGTATGAAATTGAATTTTTAAATTTCGACATCAAAACAACTCGAGCATAAAATACAACGAAATCAAAGGCAAGCTCCATAGTTTCACCTTTGCTTCTCTGATGTTTCAACTTGCAATATTCTTCAAAGGGTAAAAAACAAGACATGAAAAATAGGTTGTTTCACTTCTAAAGAACCAGGAATAAATGGGATCCAGTTATATTGATTGCATTCTCTGAAATACCAGAATTCTCTTCAAGGTTTAAGATATGTGTTTACACCATATAGAGTGAATAAGTGCAATGCCATTAATGCAGAAAAAATTTCAGGAAACACTGATGGTTGATTCCAACATCTTGAATATCTGATATAATTCCGTTTATTCAAAAATATTTTGTAAATGATATCCATCAACTTCAAACATTTTTAAATTGAGTTTGAAAAGTGCCGAAATATCTTTTTTTTCCAGAATATAATGTATTAAGTGACATTTTTTTGCCATGTTATATATCTGCTGTTTTCTCAGTTGCTTATTGAATCATCATAGTCCCACAAATGGCCCGACCCACCAGCAAGCAGAGTGGGCTACAGATTCTTCTCTCTTTCTCTTTGCTTGTGTGTGTGTGTGTGTGTGTGTGCATTTCCAGTTGTTCCTGGTCACATTTTGGGGGCTACAACCTTGAAAATTTGCTTGTGTACATTCCTATGATCTGCCTGACAAACATTTTTTTTAAATCCTTGTTTTCTCCAAAAAAGTGCTCTTTGGGGTCTCTATGATCATTTTGAACCAACAATTACCTCAATGTTATGCTGGTAATTTTTAGATAATTTTAGATGAAAGATCTACAATTTTAGATGATTTTTTAGATGGTTCATTGTAATTCATGCACAGGCTAAGAGGATTAATTTACGAGATATTTCACATCAGCTCATCCTGGTTGGCCGATTATTGTGTACAAATATATATATATATATATATATATATATATATATATATATATATATATAGTCCAGTAACTGCTTAGGACAACAATTGCTAAGGGGCTCTTGTCAGGTGTCAGTAGGACTTCTCATATACAAATAGAAAAAAAAGAAAATGAATAAAATATGTAGAATAAAACCAGTAAAAATAACCTCAACTCAGGAACAGCATTTTCAAACTCTAAGAGTTGACTTTACTATCATGAATTTGTCAGGCTTTAGAATTTCAGATCTTGGAATTTCAGACATCGGAATTTGAGATTTTTTAATTCAAAACATGATTAAGAGAGAGAATGGAAAAAAAAGAATGTTGTCATGACATCATTTCTTTTTTGAAAAGTATTATTTTTGTGAAATAACAAGAATATGTATTTTATTTATTTTTCTTTTCTGAAAATTACCTTGCAACCAAGGAAGTCATTAAAACAGTTAATATAATCACAGAACCATTAAACAATAAAAAAACCCAAGATTTTTACGTTGATATTCGTTTGTGATTTTGGATTTTTTGTCAGAAAATTTCATTTATGATTACCAATAGATTTTAATTTTCAGTAGTTTTTCCGTGGTTAAATGGTCTTAAGCATTCTGCTAGTGAATCAATAGATTTTGGGATCAAATCCAACTGGAAACAAAACTTTTTTTTTTTTTTTTCCTGGCTTTTTGAGGTCAGTGGTAGATTAACCATTAGGCTGAGTAAGGTGAAAGTGAGTTGGGGTGAAACTAAGAGAAACAATTAACAAACAAAATTATCATGACTTACAATAAGCTCATTCACTTAAGGTATTGTTATTTGAATCATTGATATTTTTTCATCAGTCAGTATAATAAAATACCTATATGAATCGCTATGTATATTTATTTTTTTTATGCTCTATATTCATTTTCCTCTTGTACTAATTCTTAATTGCAAAGATAAAAATTAATCTTAGGATTTCCACAAGGTCAGCTAATAAAAATAATCTATTGTGTATTTCAAGAAAGCAACTCAAAGTATTTAGCAGAAACTAAATTTTTCTTAATACTGTGTTTTATAAATTTGTATTCAAATTAAAAGTCATAATAAAAAATTAGTGCGAAGGATAATTAATAAGATATTGGTCATTTTGACAGCTTTCTGTTTCTTTGAAAAAAGAATCTATCTAATACATGTGCATATGTGTATGTTTGTGAATATGTAAGTGAAGTCAGATATGTAGAAGTAGATATTTATGGACATTAAAAGACAACTGGTATACATATATATATATATATATATATATATATATATATACATATATATATATATATATATATATATATATATATATATATATATATATATATATATATATATATATATATATATATATATATATATATATATATATATATATACAAATCAGAAATACAAATTGATATAATATAGTACAATATCCAATGGGCTTATTTCATGAAGTGCTTGATACATTCAACATAAAACATTTTGTGTAGAGCTCAAAACATGGTGAAGTAAGATCGTTTGCCTGAAGAAGCCCAAACAAAGTAGAAACATATACATGTTTGTGCAGCAAATCCTCACTTCATCATATATATATATATATATATATATATATATATATATATAAATATAAATATATATATATATATATATATATATATATATATATATATATATATATATACTAGAGTATGAATGTATGTATTTACATGCAACACCAGTCAGGATTATTGACTTGAATGTATTATATAACCTGTACAGAAATTAATTTGAAATCAACCAAATTTTCATCATTAGAATATCTTAACAGAATGTCAAAGTAATTCAACAAAAATCTTTTCCAACTTACATGTAGTAATTTCAAAGAAGAAATTGGCGTCCTCCCTCTATATTTGGTTGTACATCTTCTTCGGCAACAATCACTCCCTTCAAATATTTTTTGCTGACATCTATAAACTTCTTTTACTTGTCAGCTGGTAGTTTCTCCCACTGTTTCTTTGTAACTTGTTCAAGCTCTTGAATGAATACAGGATTTCTGTATTGTGTGGTATGCATTGTAGAAATAACTCCTGATTTCTTCTTTCTACCAAGTTATCCATTTTAAAACAGTTCATTTTTCCCTTTTCAAACATCATTGAGTATTTTTGGATGCATCCTTTTGGTTTTCATCTTGCTGGAGTACTCATGATCTTTGGACCAAACCTAGTTATCTTAGACTTTTGCCCTGGGATCCCCTTTGTGATTTTCTGCTTTAATGATTCCTTTAATACAGTACCAGAAGACAATCCAGCTCTATAACATTATAGATCCTCAACAATGCTTAACTTTCGGTTGGGTGTTCAATTCCTTTCAAGCCAAAGAGGACTCATTGCTGAAAGAAAATGACTTAAAAAAGAATGACTGATGTTTGTTAAAGAGAACCTGGACAAATGACAATCCTTTCAGATAAATATTCAGTGGGCAGATACTGTCAAAATAGAGCTTTTTGGCAATGCACACCAATAATTTATTAATAGACAATAAAATGAAGCTTATAAGAAAAAGGACTTCTTTCCCGAACTGAGCATGGGGCTGTTTTGCTGACCTTGGTACTGGAGGCCTTGACTATATTAAAGAAATCATGAAATCAAAGGACTACTAGAATTACTATATATATATTCTAACTTACATTTTAAAAAATAACAGCCAAGTTCTGTCTGTTAGATTTTGTTATTTAATTTTTCAAGTTCGTATACTAACCTTTTATTAATGTCATCAAAGTTTAAAAACGCTCCAAAGTTGGTGGTTCTAAATCTTTCGACTGTTATAGGTCATTATCAAGAAAATATGATAGAGAGTAATTAGCATTTTTAATTCTGCTTTGTTGAACTCTTTGTAAATTTATATGTATATGGAAATTTTCGCTTAAAAATGTGTTATGTGGACCAACTACAAAAAAATTATAATTTGTTACGCATTAATTCATTAGTTTGTCTCAAAGTAATTTTAATCATATTTGATCATATACATGTATGGAAATCTACCAATATATATATATATATATATATACAACGATGTGATACAACGAAACAGCTGTCTGTGGATGACAAAATAATTAATGCTCCTCTATCTAGAGTTGAGCACTATTTAAGTGAGGTAACTCCTTCATTATACATTATGCAATGCTCTTCCATAGGAATAGAGTATTCTGGTAGATGGGGAATTTAGTCTAAATAAATATATCGCTTAAATTCAGCCTTACTGATCATCCAGTCTGTGGCTCAGTGGTAGGATACTGCCCTCTGGGTCTGAAGTGAAGGTGTCAATCCTGCCTCGTGGTACTGGATGGGATAATGAATTGTCTATAGCCACACTGAAGAGTTGTAATACAATGAAATAGGTGTCTGTGGATGACACAATAATACACATATATATATTTAGAAATGTATATATATTTACTGCCAGTAAAACACTTCATATATATATATATATATATATATATATATATATATATATATATATATATATATATATATATATATATATATATACACACTACTGGTTGCCACAATAATTTGTTTCATGAATAATGGATCTCTCACCACCAGATTTTGAAAATACCATACGAAACGTGGTCATTAAAAATATTTTGTCCACTGCTGGGATATCAGGAGTACTTGTCAGTTAGTGCACAAAGTAGGCTGCAGACCTGGCAGTGCACCATGCCTCTTGCCTGACCTTCTTTATTTACACTTCTAGTGGAGGCAGTTTTTACTAATTTGTTTTCTTTATGTCCCCCACCATTTATTGTACTTTTTTTATGTTATCACTTACAATAGCTTTCAAAGAG
The DNA here is from genome assembly GCA_963457665.1 of Thysanoteuthis rhombus. NCBI lineage: Eukaryota > Metazoa > Mollusca > Cephalopoda > Oegopsida > Thysanoteuthidae > Thysanoteuthis > Thysanoteuthis major. Next base: position 7,473,693 of record OY735231.1, read on the forward strand.
AGTGGTGGCACTGGTTAGAAATATGTGGTGTTATCAGTAAATAAAATTAGTTTTATCTCCATTATTTATAATTCTTTTGTGACGTTATATTTATACAGTGTTATGAACGAATTTATGTTGTTCTTAAGTTTTGGGGGCGATTTTTTTTTTACAATACCTAATTCAGTAATATTGGACAATTGGCGCAAACAGACACCTGCTTCCCCTAATTATTCCGTTAATAAGAGGGTTTTCAATACATACATCTGCAAATAAACAGAAGAATGTTTACATCGAACTTTATATCAATAAATTCAGATTCCTATACACACATGTATGCATACCTATCTTTTATTCATTTTTGATATCAAAGATGCAGTTTGATGGAAACAATATGGCTCCCATTTTAAGGGCATTTTTCCTTTTTTTTTTTCATTCACTCACTTTATCATTAGAAACTGTCAACCAAAACTGTCAACAAAATTGTCAGCATAGGTTTCTTTAGTTTTCAAGTACTTCAGTTTCTGGCTGGTTGGCTCGCTGGCTATGTATGTATGTATATATACATTACATGTACTGGCCACAACAATGGAGTTAGGAGGCTGAAAATTCTAACATATACCACTTATCATATCTAGCATTCACACTGGTTCATTGAAAAATTGGACATTTTCTTAAACTGATCACTGCTCAACAAAAGGCAAGAGGAGTAACTCATTAATTGATCACCTCTTTTTCCAATTTTTTAATTGATCACTCTAAACATGACCTGCTGCCAAAAAAGATTTGTCAAGTGACAGTTTTTATTGAGTGACTGAGCAGAGCAGTTTTTTTCTGCTTTTTTTATTCTGTCTTTTCTCGTATAATATAAACATCTGAATATAACGAGATAATCTCCGAAGCTGCAAAAATACTTGCGTCAGATATATAAGTGCAAATACAATTTGACTGAAAAATCTTCCACAGCCTGAATGTTACACAATACAATCTTTGCTATTCAATATTCATTTTTTACTTACATAAAACGTTTCTCTCTTTACAATTATGGCGTTTTGAATGTGTATGTGTGCGTGTGTGTGCGTGTGTGTGTGTATGTGTGTGTGTGTGTGATTATGTGTCTGCGTTTCTGAGGATGTTTCTCTGCATGTATATGTGTAATTATGTGACTCTGTGTGCGATTATGTAGCTGGGTGTGAGTAATTGTGTTAACTGTGTGCATGAGTATGTATCTGTGTGTATGAGTATGTTTCTCTGTGACTGTGTATGTGTATGTGTATGATTATATGACTGTATGAGTGTTTATGTAACTGTGTATGAGTATGTGTGTGTGGGTATATGCATGTGTGAGTATGTGTGTGATAGTATGGATGGGTTTGTGTGCTTGCGTGATGGTGTGTGTGTGTGTTATTGTGTAATTGTATCAGTATGTTTCTGTTTGTGTGAGTATGTTTCTGCATGTCAGTATATGAATGTGTGTGTGTGTGTTTGTGTGAGTGTGTACATGCGTTTATGTGACTCGGTGTATTTTTATGTTACCGTGTGTGAGTATTTGTGTCAGTGTGTGCAAGTATACTCCTGATTGACTGTGTGCAAATGTGTGTGTGTAAGTGTGCATGTGCAAATGTATGACTCTGTGTATATGACTGTGTGTGCATTCATGTAGTTGAGTGTGAGGATTTGTGTGAGTGTATGTACAAATGTGTGACTGTGTGAATGTGTGACTGTATGAGTGAGTTTGTGTGTGTGTAAGCGTGCACAAGTGAAAACTCAAATACAAAGAAAATGTTTTGAGTAAGATAATGTAAAGTTTTTCAGGGAACCTGGTCCACATATTTTTCGATTTTGACCAAACTTTTCGGCAATATTTTCAAACAATCTATCGTGTTTATTCATGTACAATATTTGTGAAAAATGTGATCAACTATCTTTGTATACACAAAACAATATTCTATTTCCATGTAAATCACTTCTTAAATTTGCTTGGAAGGTGTGAAGCAATGCATCGTCGGCATTGATGAAGGGAGGTCAAGGAAATCCAGACCACAATAGAGAATCTTTTTTTTTATATCTATATAAAGTATTTTTTATGAATAAAAAATCCCAAATAATCCTAAGTAATCATAGATTAACAATAAGTTCAAAAATTTATTATATCCATTGTCTAATCAGATAGAAATGGTAGAAAGGAAAGAAAGAGACCAAAAAGACTTCCCAAATATCTATGAGAGTGGATCTGCATTGCAAGCTGTTCTAGTCAAGTAAAAACAATAGTGTACTCTCAAGTTTAGCTGTTTAAGAGAGGAACAGTTTTTGAGTGGGACCACTGTACAAAGCAGTTCATTGATTGATACAAATAAACAGTATTGGCAAAATGTTACACTCGTTTATAATGCAAACAAAACTTTACTATGCACGGAAGCAGGTGCATACCTAACGATTTTTATTGGTGGGTTGAGGCCTCTAATTTACCCGATGGCGTGGGCATGCAGGCCACTAATTTAATTACAGAGTTGACATGCAGGCTGATTAAGAGAAGGAACCAGGGTCGCCAAGTATGTTTTGTCATTTGTAGCTAAAACTGTGTCTAGAATAGGCTAAAATTGGCTAGATTTTATATATTTTGAATGTTATGTATGTACTTTAAATAAAATAAAAGAGAATAACTATAAGCTACGACCTACCATCACAGTCAATAACTGGACAACCATATCGTCAAAATTTCGGGTTATGTAAAAAGATTCCATCAAAGAATAAACATGGTCAGAATAAATTCTATTTATCATACCAGCGGTGTTTTCCGCAGTTGAACTTCTAAAATAATGTAAGAAAACATCTAAATTCAAGAGAATCTAGATCTTATCATCAAACCCATCAAAATATGGTTCCAAAAAGGTCAAAAAAGCCTTTTTCCAAAAATAAACATAATCTTTTTTTTTACAAAAGGCTTAGTGGAGTACTGATGTCGATTTTCAAGTTGGTAGACAAAACGGTATAACCAGGAGCTCTGGAACACACAAATACATAAACATACACACACATAAACACAAAAACACATGCATATATAAAAAAGGATAGAACCCTTTGCCATCTGTGATGGCAATGGTGGTTCAACTCCCGAACAAATTACTAATAAGAATTGAACTTTGATCAAACTAACCAAATTCAATTGGCTACCACAGATTTTTAATGGCTAAATTTTTTTTAAATCAGCCAGATCTATGAAAAAAATGGCCAATTTGGTAACCCTGGAAGGAATTTGCTAGCAGAGAGCTCATTGGGACTAGGGGTGCAGTAACCTGCCCCCACCCCCCAAGTGTAGCAGCTACAAGATTCCTGGCTCGTCTGGGCTTGAATCATTTATGTTTTCTGACCGAGAAACCTACACAATAATACCAAGTGGGAGGGAATAGAGAGATAGGGTAGGGTGGGGGCATGAAGGGAGAAAGGTGAGTGGTAAGAAAACTAGAAGTAAACAAAAAGAAAAATCGGTGAAGAGAAAAAAAGTAAATAAATACAGGGTGATTCAAAAAATATGGAACGATTTCAATTGTTCATTCTTAGAAAATGACGAATCGTACAACATTAAATTGTGAAAGTTTGTGAAAGGACTTATCATTTGAGGACAGTAATTATGAAATGAATAATTCCACCCAATGGTAATTAAATCAACATTTATGCAAATTCCTTTTAAATCACATCCTCTATATTCTCAGGACTGAACTGATGAAGGGCCACAATGTACAATTTGGTCTCAAACCACGATTCAATCATCTTTATTTCTATTCGGTTGTAAATATCATTTCATCTACAAGCACAATCTGAAAAGAAAAAGCGTGTGAAATAGATAATAAAGAAATAACATTCATTTCAAGTAGTTAGACTTTTTAAATCATCACACGTGCTCACACACACACACACACACACACACACACACACACACACATATATATATATATATATATATATATATATATATATATATATATATATATATATATATTTAGCCGTAAATATCATTTCACTGAACCTGTGACTGATAGCACAGCTGCTCCAATATAATGTTACTCTTACCATTGGGCTTACTTATTTGTTCTCTACAGCAGCCACATTTTCTTTAATTGTTTATTCTATTTACGTTGTCTTTGCCAAATGATACTTTCACCGTGTAATAACAGGAGATCATTTCAAAAATAGTTTCAATATACTATAATGCAATTCATAATCATTCTGTCGGATCATATATCAATTTTATAATAACATAGATAGAGAGATAGACATAAATGTCAGAACACATGAATAACCTAAACCTTACAACAGTGATTAAACCGGTCAGTTGTAGATAGCAATGATATTCAATCTCTCCCTTTTTGTATTTTCATATCTCTTATTCTATTTTGCATTTTTTTTACTTTGGTTTCTCATTTTATCCTTTCTTGCAACACAGAACTTTTCATTAATCATAACTGTCACAAAATGGCTGCTCTTTGTTCAACTTTATTTTCTTGAAAGAGCCGTTCAGCCTTTGAAGAAAGTGAAATTTATCAGTAAGAATCACTCACAATGACAAAAAATGCAAACGGCTTTAATATCGCTTACTCAAAACTATCTCAATTCTTTATATTAGAAACCGTCAACCAAAACTGTCTACAAAACAATCAGCAATGGTTTCTCTTGGTTTCTAAACTGGTCTGGCTAGTCTTGCTGGTGTGTCTATGTATGAATAATGTGTACAGGCCAAACTAATACAGCAAAAGCAATTAAAATCCAAACATTCACTTCCTACTATATCGAGAAATTTTTTTTTTGTTTTTTTTAACCCCCCCCCCCGTGGGTTTTTAGTAGGGGCTCAATTTCCAATTCAGGTCCATGCTAAACTGATTCCTCAGTTTGTACCCATCTGTTTTTTTCTTTAAATAAAGACTCTTTTCATGATTACTACCCAAAAAAGGCAAGAGAAGTAACTAATTCATTGACCACCCCTTTTTCTGATTTTTCTTATTGATCACTCCCAACATGGTATGGTTCCAATAGACATTGGTCACATGATATTTTTTATTGAGTGAGTAAGCAGACTTGCCTTTTTTTTTTTCTCCCTTTCCATTTATTTACATGAAAACCTTTAAGTTTTCTGGCTTGTAGGATTCAATATTAAGCATTTTCAGAGCTAAAGTAGATCTGCTTGTATGCTGATTGTGTTATCTTTCAAAACGAATTTTAAAACCAATAACTGCTTTCTACTTATATTCAAGAAACGTATGACCTGCTTTTAATGGTATGCGTTTTTTACTTTGCTTTCGGGAAATTTGGTAAACATGGCTTTTATTTGGATGAGAAAACAGTTCATGAAAGGATGTCAGCAGTACTTGTCTTTTTTTTTCACTCTTTTTTTCTTGAAAGAAAGAAGGTTCAGAGGATATCTTCCATTTTCATAAAATAAATAAATGTTTCTTTGCAACAAGAGGACATAAACTTGAAAAGAGTTTAATAAAATGTGAATGTTGGAACAGATCGATTGAACCTGAGTGAGGGGCAGAATTTATTTATGATTGCTTCAAAAGTAATTGAAGTCTGTGTACAAACTGGGATAAGAGTTTGTCTTCTTTTTAGAGGCCTCCTTTCCTCTTTATAAGAGGCTCTGTTTTTCAGTTGATTTGTAGGTCTGTCTCCATATTGTTTCTCAGCTGTTTCAAGTCAGATTTACTTGAAACTTGTTAGAAAAGTGTCCCTTAATGGGATGCTACTTACGAAAAAAAATCTCCCACTTGGGGTCATCTGACCAAGCAACAATGGCGTTTGAATTTCATGTTTAAAAAATTATTTTCTCAGATGCTGTGCATCAGTTTTACTTGAAACTTGAGCAAAAGGTATCCCTTGATAAGATACTTCTTACCAAGAAGAATCTTTTTTTGTGATCTGGCAATAATAATAGCATTCAAACTATGTTTTGAAATCAATTTTCTCAGCTGTTTTGTGTCAGATTTACTTGAACTTTGATAGAAAGGTTTTCCTTGATAAGACGCTTGTTACCTAAAATCAACGTTCTATTCTGGGTCATATGATCTGGCAATAATGGTGTTTAAACTTTATTGTGGAAGCCTCATTAAACTTCTGGTTCTTGTTTACCTGTATCTTTATTTTCTTGTGGCTTTTCATTCAGATAAAAATAAAGTACCTGTTGCTTTGGAAACAGTATATCTAAGGTGAGAAATCTGAAGCACTTCTGTCATGTGGGTATGGGAACTCTTCAGTCATGAGAGGCAATAGGCTTGATTTATAAAATGAATTACAAAATTTTGCCCGAATTGCATTTCATGAAAATTTTACAGTTTTGCCCCAATTCAATGGGATATTTGTTAATGAAGCATGATACCTCCAAAATTCCCAAATGGATTTCAATAAAATTTTGTGGAAGGGTGGACAATAGGGTAAGAAGAAGTTGATTGAATTTGGGGGCAGATCCAGCAATTTTTCCCTGACTGAAAGATATTCCTAGTTTTTCTTCATACATTTTTGTAAAAGCTTGTGACTGTCCACATTCTATATCCAAAAGTTCTCAATTAATTACTTCGAAAATCTTTAGAAAGAAGAACATTAGGCTAGGAAGAAGTGATTGAATTTTGAATAAAAACATTTTAATGGTACCCATACATATTTTCTTCATTTTATTTCACAGTCAGAACTGGGTATTTGAAAACTAAAAATGAATAGAATTGTTTGTTGATATAGGCTCATGCCATCACATTTAATAATATGGGAGAATCACAATGAATAATGTATAATGTATTAGTATAAAACGATCACCAACATTTTAGATATCCTGGGGAGAGCGCAAATTCTGGAAGGGGGTGGAGATGATGCTATGAGTTCCTGTCCACGTGACATCAACCATAAGCCTGCCACAGCCTTGAAATATCATCATCATCATCATCAGCCTCTCTGTGTCTGTCATTAGATGTAGACCTTTCTCAGGATTCATCATACCTCTCTATCGTACACATTGCAGTGCTAATATTTTCTGAACTTGCCTAGTTTGTCATCTCATCTTGTATTTTTTCCGGCCACACTTTCACATATGATCTCTGGAGATCCATACAGTCAGTAGTGATATCCAGCAGTGGTCTGTCATTCTTACAACATGACCAGCCTATTGCCATTTGAATTTTCTAATGGATTCTATGATATCTCTGAATCCTGTTTTTTTCTCTTTTATACTGTGCAGTTTTGCGATCTCTCCATGTGATGATGAGCATGATTTTCTTGTGCACGCATTGCATGGTTCTCAGTTTGAGGGTCATTTTTTCTGGTTAGGTTCCATGCTTCAGCTCCATAGATAACTATCGGGAGGATGCATTTGTTGTACACACTTCTTTTTTGGACTAATGGGATTTTCTTGTTCTTAAAGGTTGAGCTTGCTCTACTAAAAGCTTGCCATCCTAGAGTGATTCTTCACTTGATTTTTCCTTGTCCTAGGTAGATGTAGTGGTTTACTTTGCTCAGGTCTGTATTTTGATTTGGATCTTTCTGTCTTTCTCCTCAAGATATTTGTTGTACATGACCTTTGTTTCACCGCATGACATACCACCCCTTGTCACTTCTCCAGAGTGCAATCCATTGATATTTGCCTTGCTTTCCCCGCAAAAAAACAACATTTCAAGCCTTTCTACGGATTGAGGGAAAACAGCATTTTGTTGGAAGATGCATTATACACGATTAATATTTTACTTTTTTTCTCATATCCTGATATAATGTGCTTTGCCATAAAGTCCTTTACTTAAAGGAGTAAAAAGTTTATCACAATAAATCAGGTAAAAAAATCAGTTCCAAGACTGCGTCAGAGTTTTAGATCATCATTCAATAAATATAACAGATACATAATTATGATGAGGAGTGTCCATTTACATAACTGATAAGTCTCAGACATGTAACTGGTAGTATAAGCCAGCCCTAAGTGATACTAATTGTAGTAATATGTGAGATTCCATGATGAAGAATTTTTATTGCTACATATATTATTTGAATAGTATCTTCACGTTTGTGTTGCTTTTTGCCGCAATGTTTTTGGCCAATCAATTTTTTAGCCTTCCACTTTCAGGAACTTGGAACAAAGAAATAGCACCAGAAAAGACTCAAACTTGTCCCTTGTACCATGAGAATTTGCTCTGTTATGTAGCAGCTTCTATAGTATTTTGGTTATTAAAGCTACTAAGAGCCAAATGAAGTCTAAATTTATTCCTATTGCTTTATTCCCTACTTGCTCTGTACTACTTTGGAGACTACTTGATAGTAGCAGTAGTAGTAGTTGTAGTAGTAGTAATAGTAATAGTAGAAGTAGCTGAAGTAGTAGTAGCTTTTTAAATTGTCTGAAGCTTTGAAGTGAAATATTTTCATTATTCAACACTTTGCATTGGGTTTTTTTATTATTATTATTATTGTTGTTTTTATCCCAGTATTTTAGAAAAAAGGAGATTGTTTGAATGAATTATACTTGGATAATTAAATAAAAAGTATTTTTTTTTCAGTTGCTACTTGCTGTTTGCATTGTTGAACACAATGTTTCAATACTTTGTCCATGTTCAGTAGCGGGAACCGCATTGGGTTGAACTGTGTACCTGTTTGACTTCTGCTACTCATTGAGGACAAGGTATAGAGATCAAAGCCTACCAAGGGATATCATCCAAATCCAACATTATATCAATGCTACCATTGGAGAAAGGATTCTTTTTACCACCATTGCATTTGGATAGCATACCTGAAGAAGACTGTAGAATAGATTGGCCAAATTATCATGTTAGAAACGCTAACAACAAAAAAGAGTTGAATTGTCCATAAAAAATCTCTGAATGTTAATGATGTTTCTCAAATATAGACTGTATAGAGTACACTAGTCTCCTCAAGCCTTAAATTTTAAAGACTCACTTTTGTGCAAAGTCATGTTTTGAGTGAGCCTCATTCTGGAAGCAGAAGTCAAAGTTGTACTGAACAGAAGTGAAAGAGTAAACTTTTGTGAATAATGCATGGTGAATTAGAGTTATAGTTCAAGTAACCAGAATTCAGACGACCAGAGAGCAACAAAGGATGCAAGTATGTACAATGATTGCTTAACCTGGATTACTCCAATATTAAGGTAACAATCGAAAGAGAAGGTGTAAAAATTGCACATCAAAGTCAAGTTACATTCTTTTTAAATACATAAGTGATTTTATTGTTCTTTATTCAAACTCACCTTCCTGAATTATAATCATTTTTTTATCATTAATTTTTTACTACAATTTACTATTATCTTAACTTTTCCAGTTGATTTCACCATCATCATCAGTCTTTTATCATTGGTCATCGGACATAGAACTCCCCACCGGATTTGCCAGACTTTCTGAACTTGTCGAGTTCATTTTGCCATCTTTGCCTCAGTTACACATGTGATCTTTGGTTCCATCTTGAGAGTCATGATGTCTATCGTTTGTCTGCCATTCTTGCAACTTGACCAGCCCACTTCCATATGAGTTTTCTAATGGATTCTTTGATGTCTCGGACTCCGTTTTTTTCCCCCGATATGTTGTGCTGTCTTGTAGTCTCTCTATGTGAGGTTGATCATGATTCTTCCCCATGTACGTCGCATGCTTCTCAGTTTGAAGGTTAGTCTTTCGGTTAGGTTTCATCGAAGGTAAATAGTAGCCAAAAAAAAAAATATTAATGGTTTGCAATACTTCATCTAATAAAAGATAATCAGAAAATTTACTTACTGCCTAATGTTTTTTAATGAAATATTTTTTCCAGAAAACTAATAAGAAAAAAATAATTCACTGTTTTTGTATCTTTGTTCCATGAGTAAACAGAAAAAACAATATTGAGCCAACACTACATTATCCAATCAAAATGCAGCATTTAACCTCACCTTTTGATTCTCATTGTTTGTCGCCATAAGAACCAGGTTTGTGGTTGTTATTGAACGGGTTTGAATCATATTGAATTTCTGCTTCTAAACTGAAAGCTAATTAAGATGAACAAAGGATTAATGAATAACTTTGTGTTGTTTGATTAGCCATTGATTAGAAATCAATCGCAACATAAATAGGAAGTTAATTAGTCACACTGATCAATCGTGTGAAGCGACTGTGTCACTGGACTTAAAAGCTTTCATCTACAGATTAAATTGGATGAGCCATACCCTTCATTTGTCAAGGCTGACAATAGATATAATAGCCATTTACAACAATCACCTGGTATATTATTGTACATTCAGATTTGCTAGTCAAATGTTGGTCTCTACAATCATATTTTAGAAGGTACTGAAATGTATATATGAGATGCTACTTAAAAGTTCAGAGAAATTGGGACAGGACATGGCTTCCTTTGAAAGAAAAAAACTGGTTGATCACTCAATAGAAACCATCATGTGACAATCATTTTTTTTTCGCATGGTGAGTAATTAAAACATTTGAAGAAGGGGTGATCAATGAATAAGTTACTTTTCAGGCCTTTTGTTGGCCAGTAATCACAAAAAGTCTGAATATTTAGAAAACAAGTGGGCACGAGGTAGGGAACAAATTTATCATAAACTTACATAGCAAACTGAACCCCCCTGCAAAGAACCTATTTAGGTAGACAGAGAAAATTTTTAAAAAAATCTTTTTTGTAACCATAATGACATAATAAGGAGTAAATGCTAAAATTTTTAGCTCTAACTCTATTGATGCAGTCTGTATGTATAATACATAGATAGCCAGCCAGTGAGCCAGCCAGACTAGCCTAAAAACTGAGAGAAACATTACAAAGAAGTTAACAGAGATGAGGAAATTTGTCTGAATTTTCAAAAAACAAGCGTGAATGCTACCAGACACAAACCAAGGGACCAATTTAGAATAAACTTACATTGCAAATCAAAACCCACTAAGAACATATTGGGGTGGAGGAGATTTTCAAAAAACCAAAATTTGTGTACTCATGCAGATGATACATATATACAAACATAGACAGCCAGACCAACTCAAAAACCAAAGAAACCTATGTTGATGACAGTTTTGGTTGACAGTTTCTAACAACCGGATAGAGCTGTTGAAATATTGTTATAAAGACAAAGAAAAAAACCAGGGAAACCATCCTAAAAGTATCAATGTATAATAGTAATAATTTTGTGTATCAGAAAATAAACAGGTCGGTACAGTTGTTAAAACATCGGGATTAAGACAATGAAATGGAAATGGTTCAAATGAATCAATGTATAATAGTAACAACATTTTGAATCAAAAAGAAATCTGACAGGTACAGACATCAAAACATTGTGTTTAAGAGAATAAAGTCCTTATAATCCAGCTGAAATGTAATGAATTCAACAAAGATGAAGATACTAGTCTGACTGATGAGTGGAATAACTGTAAATCCAAAGCTGATAAAAAAAACTTGTGAAGGACATTTTCCTTTCTTCAATTTATAACCAGTTACAGTTTTGAGTCACGGTGCCCCATTGCACATCAGGCATAATTGTCCGTTCACACATGCAAACCGATTCAAAGAGATGCATTTAATATCAATGCTAATGTCTCACTAATTAACTGCCATGTAATATTCATAAGGATGTTGACACGAATATCAGGCCCTTCATACTAAATAATAAATAGTGATGCATGGTTCAATTGCCTGCTCAATTCCCACCACTGTGGGTTGCCACCGTAGGGTTTGACCAATTAGCTGACCGACTGTCTTTGATCCGTTTATTGCACTGCACTTATGGAAATATAAATGACATGGTTTGAGGGTCCATTAGTTTATGTATTTAAAAAAGGCACCAAAAAAGAAAAGATATGCTGACCACTCAGTATCATGATGTTTAACCCTGTTCCCTCCATAAGAAAGTGGAGGGTTAATGGCAGCACTTGACGATACGGCCAAATTGCGTTGGAAACATTGGTTCTCATGAAATCACTGGAGTTAAGCATGTTAAGCAGGGTCAGTAGATGGGTGACCATACGGGAAATCCAAGTGCTGTAGGCAGTTGAGGATCATGTAGAAAGCCTCACGTAGCAATCCCATTAAAACTCCTAAAAAGGAGATCGATCTCTACATTACACTCAATCATCATCATTAGCAGCAGCAGCAGCCTCTTAGCATCAGTTGTTGGACAGAAACCTTTCTCAGGATTTGCAAGATTTCTCTCTCATTGGCATTGCTGAGCCAATAATTTCTGAACTTGTCTAGTTCATCCTTTCATCTTATATTTTGCCAGCCACAGTTTCACGTATGATCTCTGGGGATCCATGTTGTGAGTTGTAATGACCATTGGTTGTCTGTCATTCTTGCAACATGACAAGCCCACTGCCATTTGAGTTTTCTAATGGATTCTATGTCATCCGTAAGTCCTGGTTTTCTCTGATATACTTTGCTGTTTTCTGATCACTCCAATTGGCTCTCTCTTATGCATGCTTCTCAGTTTGATGGTCAATATTTAGCTCCATAAATGAACTGCAGCTCTTAATATCCTGTACTATGAAATGTTCTCAATACTTATAATATCACTTCTTATTAAATCCCCTGATGGTTTGAACTGAACACAGGTTTCACTTGGTTTTTGTAAAGTGATGTATCCAGGATTTTTTATGTATTCCTTCTTTGTGAGTATAAAAATAAAAAGCCGACCATGTTTAGGAATGTCAAATGGTTCTACATGTTTATTTCTATTTGATTGGTTCAACAGCTACATCCTTTATAACATAGACAAACTTCCCTTCCATAGACCAGAGGCAGCATGTGGGACACGCAGGCCCTGCAATTGTGGTGGGCACCAGAGCTCCCAACGCATGATACACCTGAAGAACCCTGAAAAATCTTGGAAATTAATCAAAAGAAATCTTAAAGAATATCTAGAAAAATTTTAAAATACTCTTTAAATATTAGCCGAGCGGAACAGTCGGACCAAGCACCATCCCTGTGTAGACTGAACATAGAGTATAAAATGAAAATTAATTATCTTTACAATTTAAACAATTTCACCTTTCACCAAAACTTTTTTCATAGATTGATACAGGTATCTCTGCTCAGTGCAAATTCACTTTATACCACCCGCTTCTTCACTTTTGCGAAAATAGATCGAAAACAAACAGTGTTCAGTGTTTGTTTTGCAGTTGGTCATTTAAGAGACAACGCACAACATCTCTCTCCTACATCCGTACACCTCCTACCATTCTAACCTTCAACGGGAAAATTCTTCCCATATAAATTAAAGATAAATATGTCTCTGCTCTACACCATTTTGGCTTACACAAGGTTTTTATATGAATGCTCTACTTCCAGATAGAAAGGAAAACTTATCAGCAAATCACTGTAGACTCAGAAAAGCAGGCTAGAGATTTTTTTCTCCCTCGGTATATGTATCTATCTATTTGTGTGTATATGTATGTGTCTAAGTGTTTATGATCCCAGGTCACTTTTGTGATGGTATTTTTGATGATTTTGAATAGAAGATCAATTTTTCAAATAATTTTAGATAAATGAATTTTTAGATTAAAAAATCATTTTTTACATAATTCTAGAAAAAAGATCTAATTTTCTTGGTATTTTAGATAAAAGATCTATTTTTTTATAATAATTTTTGATTTGATTATACTTTCTGTGATTTTTTGTAATTTTGACATAGATATTATCATTCAATGAGTTGTTTGGACCCGTAATCTTAGAAATCAAACAAAAGCTTTCAACATAGGTCTCTTCAGTTTTTAAGTTGGTCCAGCTGGTTACACATGTATGTATCATTTGTAAAGGCTGCAAGTGTTTAATTACTGGGCAGAAGATTTAAACATTTACTCCTTAGAAAAAATTTTACTCCTAGAAAAAATTTTTTTGAAGGGGTCCAATTAGCAATGTAAGTTTAAAAAAATTCAAACTTTTGTGATTACTGCTGCACAAATGCCTAGAGAAGTAACTTATACTTTGATCAGGCCTTTTTTCAATTTTACAATTGATCATCCTCAACGTGGCATGTGGCCAAAAAAATGTTGGTCTCATGATGGTTTCTATTGGGGACTAACAAGACCTGTTAGTCATTTGGCAGCTTTTAATGTCACCAACGTGTTTTGGCAGATTGATTCTACAACCTTTCTGAAGTGCGCAATCCATAAGGAAAGGGAGGTTCTTTTTTAAGAAACTAGATTGTGGTAAAATGAAGTTAGCTTGATGAAAATAGTACCAGTATGGTTTGAACTGTAAATTTATTATTTAAAAAAAAAAGAAACATGGACATAAACTGAGGTATCATTTTGGCATATTTCTTCTTTTTATTTTTTTGATTTGTTTCCTGTTCGAAATATTGAAAGAGCAAGGGTGTGAAACTTTACAGTTTTCAATCGGGACTCCCTTCACTACATTGTACCAAAAAGACTTCCATTCTCTGTTGCTTTTTACAGATATTTTTGTGTTTTTGTGCATCTGTGGCTAAGCGGAAAGTTGTTCAAATTATCCCCATGCAGTACTTCTTAACATTTTCTGACAGGTCATCCTCTAATGAGTGTCAGTCGAAACAAATTTTTAAGATTTATCTCAAAATACAAATTAGAACTTTTTTCTTCTCTTTTATGTTTTACTAAGCAACCGCTAATTACAGAGATTAAAATTTTGTACCACTAACAAAATTTTCATTAATTCAGGAAGTGTGTGAAACTTTTCAATTTACAATTGGGACCTTATGTTGCACAAAAATGACATTTACTGCCCATTGGTTTCTACAGACATTAAAATATTGTTGCATTTTTGTGCATCCATAGTTCAGAGTACACTCATGATATCAAACACCATACTCACAGGTCTTTCATATCATCAAATCAGTTGGGTCAGAAAATAAAACAAGTAGGTTTGAAACTTTTGTGTGGGAATTTCCAATATTCTGATTTAAATAAGGCAATACTGTTTAAATCATGGAATACACTTCTTGTTTCCATGAAATCCCTAACATAGGAAATTCTACTTCATTCAGTTATATGATATTAAGAATTCCTTTTTCACATAGATATATTTATATACAGATGCATTTTTGATATTTATGTATGAATGTACAAATGAAATATTATTTTATTTGAATGATATATTTGTTATTCAGTATAACATAAATCTAATCATTTATAGTATACACACATACACATGTATATATACATATATATTGTATGTATATGGATTTTTTATGCATGAATAATATATATATATATATACATATATATATATATATATATATATATATATATATATATATATATATATATATATACACATGCACACATGCATTTATATATATATTACTTTGTTCAGATTCGTGTTAATCAGAATTTCTTTTGAAGGTCAGATTGTCTTCATGTCTCATCAGAGTGTCATTATTCTTTTTTATTCACCTTCCTTTTCACTGCTTTTCAATCCCATCAAACAAAAGTGCAGAAAGAAAAGAGAAAGAAAGAACCCCCCCCCTATAAAAAAAAAAATATATGAAAAGCACAAAACCCAAAAGATACAAGATTGAAAAAAAAAGAAAAGATAATGCTCCTCCTCTTAGGTGTTACAACTTTCTCATTAGATTCTATTCACTCACCTTTTTAGAACATATATATATATATATATATATATATATATATATATATATATACACACACACACACACACACATATATATATATATATATATATATATATATATATATATATTTGTTTCACTTTCACTTCATTTTAGGTGGTGGATTTTTTTCTCTTTTTTATTGTTCTAGCTGTTGTTCTTGTTATTATCATCATTCCTCTCCCTCCCGCCGACCGATTTTTTTCTCATTATTCGGAGCTTTTACCTTGGCAAGATTAGGCGTGTCTTTTTCCTTTCAGAGAATTCAAAGGAAATTTCATCTTTCAGAAAAATTATTTAAAAATTAATCCTATGTTTTTATTTCTTATTTATTCATTTTTGTCGGGCAGGGGAGGTCGCTTCAACTAACTAACTTTCAACTGCATACACACATATATAAGCAGATAAGCACAGTTTTAGCGATAAATATCTACATGCACATATCCAACACAATTTAATATAAGTACATAAGTATTGGAATAAACATATAAGTATAATAAGTATATATATATGTGTGTGTGTGTGTGTGTGTGTGTGCATATGCATGTGTATATGCATTTACTAGTATATATAATCTTGAATATTTTTCTTGACATGATATGTTTCATAGTTGCATGCATACAAATATTTACAAATACATACATATCTATCTCTATATCTAGTGTATATATATATATATCTATATAAAATGTATATGTGTATAATGTGCTTATATGCATCATGTATTTATATATGTATGATGAATATATTAGTATGGATATATGGTTAATCGGAAAATATAAGAGTAAAATGACAATTTTGGAAAGCTTTACAAGACAAATGATTTTTTCTATTATGACTTTTTGCTCATATCAAGCATTGTAAAGAAAATAAGGCATGACAAAAAAATGGGTCTTTTATATACTTGGTCTGTGAGTTGCAGTAGGAGTGGTAGTGTGTTGATAGACCGTGTGAGTCGTAATCTTAGTCATGGTATGCATGTCATGACCTTAGGGGGATCATTTCTAGGCTTCAGGATATTATCTATGTAGCTCAAGTTATCGGATGTCAGATGTTTGTGGTTTTGAGTAAGGTTAATTTAAAATTTGATAAATCGAAGAATTAGGATATAAAGGGGAAATTAGTTCAGTTTGGTATAATTGACCTGATGTTTGGAAGGTTTAGTTGAAAGGGTAGGATTCAATGATGTTATTCTGGCGATGTGTATTTGTTGGTAGGTGGCGATCTGTGCAATTGGTGAAAGAAATAAATGTGTGTGTGCTCAAATGATTATGTGAGTGTGTTTGTGCATGTAAGTAGTGAGTAAAATGACAATGTTGGGGTAGTCGTTGAAGTCTTGTGAGGAAGGGGCTAATAATATGTCTGAACAATTTGTTTTGCTGAATGATGAGTCTTGCTAAATGTAGACTGAGTTTGAGCTATCCTGGTGTCTGGATAATTGTATCACTTTGGTAAATAACAGCTGATTCTATGCATTTACTCCAGTGTCATTAATGTTCATTTTTTATAATGAAGGTGTGCTGCAAGATGAAATTGTGGTCTAATGCATTTGTATATGAAATGAATGCATTGAATTGATTGTCTATTTTGAATGCTCTTCAGAGTTAATAGATTTTTCTGCGTATTGGACTTGAAGTTTCACCAATTAACTTTTTAGGGCAATCCTGTCAAGAGATTACATAAATGCATACCTCAGAGTTATTTTCTTCTTGTGTTTTTTAATGAGGTCTTCGATTGTTTTGGATGTACTTGAGGTGACATGTATATTGGGATCTGTAATGTTGTTGGTGACAAGAATGGGGCAGCCAATAATAAGGATATCTGGGACCAGCTCTTCAATGGTAAGACTCAACCATCACAAAGCTATCAAAAACATAAATATTGTACACAGACTTCTACCATACATTCAGATTCAAATGAATGTCATCTATTTAAAATGAAAACACTTTTTAAATGTCAAAAGTTGCCTAACATTGTAGTTCATTAATTCCTGTTTAAAATTAATAGCTAAAAAATGGATCAGTCAGAATTTTTTTCAAAACCACTGGTTTATATGGTCTAATTGATCCAACAGAACTTGTGCATCTTCCTGGAGTGTACAGTTATCATTTATCATTTTGAATGTATTTATGTGATTAATGAATGGTTAGGTTAGATCCAATATGTCACAGATTGAGTGAATAAGTATTCATTCACGAACATTTCGCAGAGGATGAGACGAAAACACCCAGTAAAACATCTATGAATGAATATCTATTCACTCAATCTTTGTTTTCCTCATTTTCTCATGCATTTGAGTATTTGTTAGGGTGTTCCACTACTCCTGGTCATACAGTTTTGTCTACAGGCTTGAGAATTGGCATTAGTACTCCACTAAAAATTGTTTTTTTTTCTAATTTTGAAAAAAAAAAAGAAGGTTTCTGATCTTTTGGGGGCCTTATTTTGGTGGGTTTAATAGTACCATCTTGATTTTCCAAAACTTAGGTGTTTCTTCATGCTTTTTTACTTCATTTTAAATGTTTACCCGTCGGAGACACCACTGATATATATATATATATAAATAGAATTTACTCTGACCATATTCATTCTTTAATGCAATTTTTTTTACATGACGTCAAATTTTGACGTACCAGTTGTTCAGTTATTGACTGTGATAGTGAGTTATACATTGATTTACTCATCTTGACTGTTATGGTCAGAAAGTATCAGCTATTGTACTCTTCTGCTACTTTCATAACCATCATAACTTCTGGAAACAATTGGGAATTTCAAACTGAATCCTTTATTGTATCCAATGTTTATTTATTCATTCAATGAAAGCTTTTATCAACTTGGTTAAGCAGATCTACTAACCTGGCTAGTAGTCATAAGTTCAAACCCTATAACTGGTAGTACAAAAAAGTTGTAGTCCAGTGGAAGATACAGACAATTGACATTGCAGGGATGAATCAATTGTAAAGAATTAACTGATATGAGATATCCTCAAGCATGCAGTACCTGATTTCAAGGGGGAAAAGGGGCCATTGCCCTGGAGTTTGTGCCCAGCTGCATTCACATTGGTTTTTTAAAAATTCAGACTTTTTTTAGTGATCACTGCCCATCAAAAGGTCAGAAAAGTAATTTACTCATTGACCATCCCTTTTTCCAATTTTGTTATTGATCACCCCCAACACAGCACACTGCCAAATGACATTGTTCATATGATGGTTTCTATTGAGTTCTCATCCAGACATTTGTATACATTAATTTAACAAATTTAATTCCCTATATTTGATTTGATAGTTTCAGAATCAATGTATGGCAGGACTGAAGACACAATATAAGTGAAACCGCTTTTGTCGATTGTAGGTTTCTCCAATTGAAAGAAGAACTTTCTCTGATTTGCCTCTTTCGGGTTGACTCACATTCTCAGCTGAGATCTCATACATAAATATGTATACAATATACTTTTAAATATAAGTTAACTGTGTCTATGAAATGAGATCAAATTTAAGTAGAAAAGCCAAGTAAATCGGACTCAAATAAATGTTGAGCCCGAAACTATCATCAAAGTTGATTATTCTCTTGGTGTGAAAAAACGAAATAAAAACTAACTCACTAGACATTTTAAATTTCTTAAATATAATAATATAATAATTTGTGAATGGAATCTTTATCTATTCAAAAAGTAGCAAAAGAAAAATGACAAACCAACATAGAAGCAGTTCACTCAAATTCATAAAAGTCTTATAAAATAGTTATATATGTATATATATATATATATATATATATATATATATATATTTATATATATATATATATATATATGATTTTGACATTTTAAGGACCGAAGTATGGCTGGACACATGAAAAGTGAAAGTATTTTTGTCCATTCCACTTGAAAACACAAAACACACGGATGTTTTTCTGTCTGTCTCTTTCCTGTTGACCCAAATCCACAGAATCTTAGCATAAAATCAAACTCGGATTTTTACTTCCTTTTCAGAGAAAAAAACGATACTTAATTATTATTTTTTTTTTTTTGAATATATTTCCATGAAATCAAGTCGACATAATTCTATGCAAAAACAGAAACCAGTCTGGTTAGTCACTTAATTGAAACCATCAAGCGAACAATGTTTTTTCGGAGAATGCAGTGTCGGGAGTGATCAATTAAAAAAATTGGAAAAAGGGATCATCTATGAATAAGTTACTTCTCTCTCCTTTTGTTGGGCAGTGATCACTGAGAAAAGTCTGAATTTTCAAAACAAAAAGCAAGAATGTTGAACTAACTGAGAAAGCAGACACAAACTAAGGCATCAATTTAGCACAAACATACATTACAGATTGAACCCCCACTAAAAACCTATTTAAGGAGGGAATTTTCAAAAAAGCAAAAACTGAATTTCTTTTCTCTGTACATAGTAAGGAATGAACAAAATTTTGAGCCCTGTTACTATTTTTGATAGCCATCCAGCCAGACCAACTTAAAAACTGAAGAAATAAGTTTTGGTTGACGGTTTCTAACTCATGCATATGTGAACTCGTTTATGTTAATGATAAACAGAGCTAAATATAAAGTTACATGGACTAACCCACTTCAACCGAAATATACATGTGCATGTGTGTGTGTCTGTGTGCATATGAGAAAACATGGCAACAGGCTGTCTTCCAGGCTATCTCCCTATTCAAGAGAAACCCCAGAACCAGCGCTGAAGAGAAGAGACAGAACTGTAAAACCTAATTTCAATCTTCATCTTACTTCTCAAACATTCCTCTACAGCTGCCGTGACAGTACATGTCTGTATTTTATCAGCCATTAGCATACCTGCACTAACAATACAATACCTCTGATACATAGATGCACACACTAATATATATATATATATATATATATATATATATATATATATATATGTATATATATATATATATGATAATCATAGATAATTAGAGAGAAAGACTCTACACATCCATTTTTCAAGGAAACATGCATAGTGTCCTTCTCTTGAATTGTTGCATAGAAGAAAGTGGGTATAAAGCACTCATTTGGGCCTTTGCCTTCTGTAGGGCTGTTTAGCTCATTGATAAGAGCAATGCAATGTTAAAGCGACTATTTGATAAGTCACAAGTACGATTCCTGCAGCAGCCCCATTTTTCTTTGATTGCTGATTTCTGTTTATGCTGTCTAGGCTGACTGATTTGTTCTCCGTGTTACAAGGTCATTTCAAATAATGTAATGCATTCATAAATATATATGTATATACCTAGTCTAGAAAGCTTTACAGCTAAAACATTAAATGCATTCAAGAAATTTTTCAAAATTATTCTTGTGTCAATTATTTCTCAATATCTGTTCATCTATCAATTCTTCAAACCTGCCATTGTTGAGAATATCACTAAGAATTCTGTGTACAATAGAATCTAATTGAATTTGCTCAGATCCATGAGAATATATATATATATATATATGATTATAAATTGTGTTATATTACACTGAAACTCTATTAGAAATGATCTACTGTTATTACACAGTAAATGCATCATCTGGCCTCGACAGCATAAATAGTATAAACAATTAAAGAAAATGGGGCTGCTGCAGGAAATCAAACCTGCATCCAGTAGGGTAATAGCTTCAACATAGCGTTTGATTCCTGCAGCTGCCATATCTTCTTTGATTGTTTATTCTATCTAAGTTGTCTTGGCCAAATGATACATTCACTGTGTAATAATGGAGGATCATTTCAAATAGATTTTAAGTATGATATAACGCAATTTATATTAATTCTGCCTGGTCATATTTCTATTTCTTAATGACATACGTATTTATATATATGTGTTTTTCTTTTTTGGTAAGATTTGTTGTCTTTAAAAATATAATGCTTGATATAGAGCTATATAATTAAATAAATAAAAGATATGTGCAGATTTCCCAAAAAAAACTTGTTTAGTACTTTTGATGTAATTCTCAATGAAAAAACATTTTATATTGTTATCTTCAGTATTTCATTCCTTTGAAATCTAAAGAATGTACTCTTGGTTATTATTTGTTTTCTTCACATAGCAAGCAGTGGGCACTCCTGTTGCATGGAATGATTAACTTGTTTTATTATATATATATATATATATATATATATATATATATATATATATATGAAATGATCTCTTAATTGTTTATCCTATTTATGTTGTCTAAATTGAGTGATATATCAACCGTGTAATGACAGGATATCATTTCAATAAGTTTCTATATAATATAACGCAATTTATAGTTCATGCTGTCTGACCAAATATGTCAGTTTCTCAACTACATAACTGTCGTGTTGAAAGAGACAAATAGACTGAGAATAAACGAGATGAGAATTTTGGTTGAAAGCAGTTATCAGTTGTATATAAACAAAGTCTCAAAATAGACCATAAGAATAGATGATAAAACCTTAGGAGGAGTTAAGGTTTACATTTTTCTCGGTTAGGCAATGAAGCCAAAGATAGATCATGGAAATGAAATAATTTAGCTCATAATGATTTGATGGAAAGCATTTGGTATCATTAGAGACATAGTGAAAAGCACATTGCCAATATGGTTAAGATGTGAAGTATACATCAATGCATTATACCAGTTCTGATGTACTGGTGCAAAACCTGGAAAATTACAAAACAACTTGAGAACAAACTCACAGAAAAGCTGTGAGAGCAATGGAAAGAGCAATTTTAGGGATAACTTTCAGAGATAGAAAAAGATCAACATTTATCTTAGAGTGGACCAGAGTGAAGGATATCATTAAATAGTTAAGCAACAAAAATGGAGATGTGCAGGGCTCATAGCGAGAAAAAGGGACAATAGATTGAGCAAAAGTTTGACTGATTGGGACAGTAAATGCAGTAGGAAAAGTCCGGACACAAAATGAAGAGACGAAATAGAAAAGTTTGCGGGTAAGACGTGGCAGAGATTAGTGCATGGAGGGAGATGGGAAAGGCTTTTGTCCAGCAATGGGCTCATAATGGCTGATGATGGTTAACTGAATGTTTGTGTATAGAGCACTTTATGAAGTAAACCTACCACACTTTGGATATTGAATTACTGATTTGTACTTTGGTTTATATACATATAATATATATATAACTTTTATTGAATTTTCAGTGTAGTAGATGGTTTTATTTATTTCATCTGCTTAGATGGAACCTCACGCTGTCACACAAAAATAGCTTTTATGCTGTTTGGAAACTTGCTAAGATGTTGTTGTTTCTTCAGATTTCTGTGTGATTCTATGTGATTTGCACAGCCTACTTTAAAAAGAAGAGTACAGCCACAGACATCACACTTTCAGTACTGAACATCCATGGCAGTAAACAGGTTAAACTCACTATGATTTTACACTATGGGGAAAAATGCTGCAAGTTGTGATATCGATCGCTTGTTTGCCAATCTTGCAACATGACCAGCCAATTGCCATTTGAGTCCCATAATGGATTCTATGATATTCCTGACTCCTGTTTTTCTCTAATATACTGTGCTGTATTGTGATCTCTCCATGTTATGTTGAGCATGATTCTCTCATAAGCATGTTCAATGGTTCTCAATTTGAGGGTCAATCTTTTGGTCAAGTTCCATGTTTCAGCTCCATGAGTGACTATCGGGAAGATGCATTGATTGTATACTCTTCTTTTTTGGACTTATTGTTCTTAAAGGTTGAACTCACTCTTCTGGAAGCTCAACCTTAGTGTAATTTTTCAATTGATTACTCCTTTTGAGAGGTTCACAGAGATTTGCTGTCCAAGGTAAATGTAGTGGACTATTTTCTCAGGTATGTGTGTTTGATTTGGATTTTTGTGTCATTGTCCTTAACATGTCTGTTGTACATGATATTTGTCTTCTGAAGTTCATGTGAAGACCAACTTTCTTGCTCTTTTCATTCAGTTTGATTGATATTACTTGGAGATTATGAAGGTTTTTTGCAAAAAAGACAATGATGTCAGCAAATCTATGGTTATTTCGGTAATTGCCGTCTATACTGATTCCTTTATATTTCCAGTCTAGGTTCTGGAAGATCATCGTGAGCAGCTCATTAATATCAATATAAAGGTAGATTAAGGTAAAATGTGATGACTTTCAAGAGACAACTCCTAATGAACTTTATCCCTACAAGTTTTCAGGACCATCTCTTTGGAAGGATGCAAGTTCACTGAAGGGATACTTCCACCCTAATCACACAGCTTAGAGTTTACTCAATTAGCTGCTGAGTACACAGGGAAATTTTTCCTTATGAAGAGTCTTCCACACTCTTTACTCACACTAGGAATTAAACCCAGGACCCTCTGTGTGTGAGGTAGACGTGCTAACCATTACACTATCTGAGCTGACTAATATCAATGTATTGGGAATAAAATGTTCTATTTTCAAGTACAGCTGTTTAAAACTTGGACTTTTTGCTTACATTTATCATCATCATGATCATCAGCTTGTTAACCTCTGTCATTGGACAAGATTTGCCTGACCACTTTATCATGGGGATTGCAGAGCCAGTAAGCTAGTGTGATTCTTCACTTTATTTCTTCTTTTTTTTTGAGACTAGCTGTCTTAGGTATATGTAGTGGTCTACTCTCTCTAGCTCTGCATTTCTGATTTCGGTTGTTTTGTCATTGTCACCAATTTGCCTGCTTCATCAAACATCATTTGGAGATTGCGATGGTTCTTAGCAAAGAGGACAAAGTCATCAGCATATCTGAGGTTACTTAGATATTCGCCGTTCATCCTGATTCCTTTGTGCTCCCATTCCAGGTTTTGGAAGATCATCTCAAGGCAGGTTGTGAAGAAATTGGATGAGCTGGTATCATCTCATTCTTTTTCTAGTTGAAAGGGCTCAGAGTCTTTATGTAGCCTCCTGAAGGAGCTGCTGTGTTGGTAGATATGTTGCAGTACTCTGACATATACGGGGTATACACCTTGTTGTATTATTGTGCCAATGAGTTTGGGGTTTCCCGTGAATGAAAGGTTTCTTTAAAGTCAACAAATGCTACAGTTTATGGCATTCTATATTTTGCGGTTGACCAAATTGTATGTATGTATCACGTGTTAAATATACTGGACAGGGCATGTTTTACACATGAGTGATGGACATCCCTTGAAACAGCTTTTTTATGGTGAGTTTGCTCTGCCCACATAAAGACTGCATAAAGGATAATCTCAAGAATCTTGGAATGAGCATGGAAAACTTGAAGGAGCTGTCACTTGATTGGAGTGAATAGAGGCGCTCAGTTAAGGAAGTATGCAGTGTGTTTGCGAGAAAAGAATCATGCTCAACCTTACATGGAGAGATCACAAGACAGCACAGTATATAAGGAAGAAAACAGGTGTTTGTGACATCATAGAAACTATTAAAAAACTCAAATGGCTATGGGTAGGCCATGTTGCAAGAATGAAAGACAACTGATGGACATCACGTCTTACAACATAGATCACCAGAGATCTCACAAGAAACCGAAGCCAACAGAACACAAGATGGAGAGATGAACTTTACAAATTCAGGAAATACTGGCTCCGCGATGTCCATGATAGGGAATTGTGGCAAATCCTGGGGAAGGTCTATGTCCAACGACGGACATTAAAAGACTGATGATGATGATGATGAAATTAAACATGCTGAACTGAAACGGATTTTGCTCTAAAGTGCTTCGGTAGATCTGAGAAGTGAACTGAAAATGTGATGTCTTTGGCTGTACCCTTCTTTCAAAGGCAGGCTATGTAAATCACATTAAATCACACGAAAATCTGAAGAAACAGACTGCATATAACAATCTTTCACCTCCTTTCTGAACAATACAATTCATGCAGTATGTTGCAAGGTATCAGAGACGAGGCCTGGACTGAAAAGACGTATAAAAGTGCAGGACTGCCATTTTGCAGACAGATTAACTCAGTCCAGTGAGCAGTCTGGCTTTTGTCTATGACGTGTCCTTTAGACCTTGCAGATTAGCTGTTGGACTTAGGAACCACCTCTGAGCGCATGGATGTGCTAGAACTAAGCAGGGTGACCAGGTAATGTGATGGAATGTCTATCATCTGACAAAATTAAGTAATCATTATGTATCACACATATAGACCATACCAATGGAGCTAGAACACTGAAAAACTAAATATTTACTTTATATTAATCTCTTAGTTTGTGTCTGGCAACATTCATTTTTGTTTTTTGAAAATTCAGATTTTTTAGTGATTTCTTTTTGCAGCATGTCATATTAAGGGTGATCAATTAAAAACTTGGAAAAAGGGATGATCTATCAGAAAGTTACTTCTTTTGCATTATGCTGGGCAGTGTTCACTACAAAAGTTTGATTTTTTTTAAAAACAAGTGTGAATGCTGCTGGACATGAACTAGCGATCAATTTGGCATGAACTTAAATTGTTAATTGAATACCCCTACTTGAAACTTATTTTGGAGGAGAATTTCTTTCGAAAGCAAAAACCCTTTTTTTTCTAAAAAATAATGAATAGTGAATGTTTAAATTCTCAGTCCTCTAGTTCTAATGGAGCGACCTGTGTATGTGATACGTACACACATACATTGACAGTTCTTAATGATTTAGCTAGCTTTTAGTTTGGGCCTTACATTTGTTAATATAAAGAAAAACAAGCAAAAAAGAACCAGATAAGGTATAAACATTTAAGTACTTGAATATACTGGAATGTTGTAGATATGGCATTTTGAAGTAGTCATCTGGCCAGAGAATGGTATTTCATGATACCAAGGTCATTTGTAGGAAGCTAGTAGGTGGTAGTTGACACTGGTAGCACCTGGACTGTAATGGCAAAAAACTTAAGAGGTGTGTCCTACATTCTCCAATTTACATTCATAGTCACTACCAACAACAACGCCATTTCGCTCAACACTACCACTAGTAAGTAATACTAGCACAGGGCCAGATTTAGCTAAGACAGGGCCAGCTGTATATGTTAGAAAGTGACCCAAAATTGGGAAAATATACACAAATATCAATACTCATTCATTGCAAAATAATTAGAAACTGTCAACAAAAACTGCCAACAAAACTGTCAACACAGGTTTCTTCCAGTTTTCAAGTTAGTCTAGCTGGCTGGCTATATACATATGCATGTATCACACATATAGGTCACACCGATGGAGCTAGAAAGCTGAAAATTTAAACATTTACTTTTTATTATGTTAAGAAAGTTGAAAAAAATTGTTTCTCCTAATTGCCCCAATAATTAGAGAAGGTTCAGTTTGTAATGTAAGTATGCTAAATTGAAACTTTTTTATGACAATTGTTTTTTTGAGACTTTTCAGTGATCTCTGTCCAACAAAAGGCAAGTGAAGTAACTCATTTATTGATCATCTCCATTTACCAATTTTTTCTGATTACCCCCAACATAGCATGTTGGTGATAGACATTGGTTACCTGGCAGTTCCTACTGAGTGACTAACCAGACCCGTTTATTTTTTTTTCTATTTGCTATCCAGCTAGATAATTCGTCTGACATTTCAGTAATAGTACTTCTTAGTTTTCATTTTGATCTTTGCTCAGTGGCTATAACTTCGGTTTCAAATACCATCCTATTCATGCGTCATATACGTTTCGCACAGATACCACACACCCATTAGAATAACTGAATCAGGATTGATGGCTCGCAAGCATTGAGCGCGGGCCCTTGAAATTGCGGAGCAAGTAACATATGCTAGTTTCATTTGATACATAGTTAATTCAGCTCTATACTAGAAACATACAAATACAGCTACTTTTTCCAACATTTCCCATTACTGCGAGATAATTACCGCAGGACCTTGTACAGTAAGAGTAAAAGAGAGAGGTCATTTACAGAGGAGGTGGTTGGTTGATGCCAAGTAATGAACACGCAATGTCTACAGCTGCTACCAATGGCCCTCGAACATCACGAATTTTGCTTCTTCTTATGTCGATGGTTGTTGTTTCATCTGTTGCCATGGTAACAAAAGAGTCCAATGAACAATTAATTACAGCAATAGTTTCCTATGCAGTCTCCACTGCTTATGCTATCAATAATAATAATAATAATAATAATAATGATGATCATGATAATAATACCACTGGCTGGACTGTCAGTGTTTGTCTTTCTTTCAACCAAGGCGCATGTTTTTAGAGGACTGCTGCCCTCCCTTTAGAAACTTGGTTATTAAATGACGAGACCTTATCAAGAAAGAATTTAAAGAGAGAAATTCTAAGAAATTTTCTGTTTGTTACCTGGTGCCAAGAGAGAAGTAATCTCATTTGCATTCGGATTTGATTGTATTAGAAACTGTCAACCAATTCTGCCACCAAAACTATCATTTTTCTTCAGTTTTCAAGTTGGTCCCTATATGTATGTATCATGCATGCAAGCCACACCAATGGAGCCAGAGGGCTGGAGTTTCAACATTTACTCCCTATGTCTAAAAAAATTTATTTCTCATTTTTTCAAAATTCCAACTCTTTTATTGGGATGGTCCATTTACAATGTAAGTTTGTAATTGATTTGTCCAAAGTTTGTCTGACTTTGTTCATGCTCATTCTTTTGACAATCCAGACATTGTGTTCAACAAAAGGAGAGGGAAGTAACTTAATCAAGGATCAACCCTTTTTTCAAATTTTGATTCATCACCCCCAACTCAGCATGTTGTCAAAAGACATTGGTCTTGTGACGGTTTCTATTGAGTGACCAGATCTGTTTTATTTTTTCTCTTGTTCAATTTCTGTCTTCTTGTAAATTGATTGAGACATTTGCATTGGAATCACTTCTCAAATAGCCATCAACATGAATAATATTTAAATTACATTGCACAAAAACATATATAATGTCCTGTCCATTTCAGAGAAGTAATTTATTCATTGATCACCCCTTTAGCCAATTTTTTAATTAATCACCCCAAACATGGCATGCAAACCATTGTCATTGATGAGCATAAAGAGATTGAATTGTTCTGCCACAAGATCTATGTCTGAAGCATTTGACAAGACAGACTTTCACTTGTGGTTCTTGTAAACTCTAACAGAACACATTCAACACCAATACATAGTCACCAGCTTGCATAACACCCCACTGAAAGGCTGGATCCATAACCTGTCTTTTCCACACGCCAATTCAACTGTCTGCTTGCGAGATCTGGGAATACGACTCTTCTGACCAGGCCTGTCTTCTATTTCTTTACTGAGGAGCAGGTACCAATGTTATGGTTTCAATAATGTTACCCTTGTTGGTCTATGACTGCAAAACCTAGGGAAATACTTTGACTGATGGGTTGAGCAGCACTGATATTGAATTGGGATGTGATTTGATGCAATATTTACCTTTGTAGGGCGGTCTGGTTGCAGAAGGTCCTATTCTTACACCAACTGTGGGTGCTTGCAGTTGCCACCTTGGATGAAGTGCCCCATCTTTCTGATAGCAACAATCATTCCTCAGTCAAAGACTGTTAAATCCTCTAAAAACTAAAGAAGATACGAATGTTTTGAACCTAATTGCGATTTGGCATAAACAGACATCACAAATTAAATCCCTGACTAAAAACCTACTTTGGAGAGGAATTTTCAAAAAACAATAGATAAGTATTTTGTAGAGGTACATAGAATTTCAGCTGATCCATTCTATAGGCTCCTTCAGGTGTACAGTAAGATATTTCTACTTCTCAGGTACACATACATACATAGCTAACCAGCTAGCCAGCTACACCAACTCAAAAACCAAAGAAACTTATGTTGACTATTTTGCTTGATTTTATTCCTAATTACTGCTATAATCTTGATTTTTATATTTTTAATTTCTTATGTTAACCATTTTATGTTCAAATTATATAAGTTACTTCTCACACCATTTGTTGGACAGTGATCACTGAAAAAAGTCCGAATTTTAAAAAAGCAAGAGTGATTGTTGAAAATTCCATGTATGTGTGTATGTATGTGTGTGTGTGTATGTGTGTGTGCGTGTGTGTGTGTGTGCGTACATGTGTGTGTATGTATATGCATGTGTGTACATATGTGTGTACATGTATGCATGTGCGTGCATGTGATTGTGTAAGTGTGTGAATATGTATGTATGAGTGTGTGTGTGTGCTTGAGTGTGTGTGTGTGCTTGAGTGTGTGTGTGTGCTTGTGTGTGTGCTTGTGCGTGTGTGTGCGTGTGCGTAAGTGTGTGTATGCATGTGTGTGTGTGTGTATGTGTGAGTGTATGTGTGTGAGTGGGTGGTTGGAAAAGCTGCTCTCTGAAATTGATGTTGATAACAATCAGGTGTATCGGTTGAGTATTACCTGCTGAGGATGTCTGACTTCTCTCTATTTCTGTTTCATTTCTTTGGCCTTTGGAACTAATTCTGAGTGACAAGCTGCTGTCGACATGGTATGTCCCCAGTTACTCCTGGCTTCTTCTTTTTTTTCCTTTCTTTCAAAAGTCATTACTTCGCAATACGCTTCCCTCGGAATTCTTATCGATTGCTTCGGGACAACTGAAATAAAAGATGCGTCTTACCGCTGAACTCGTTCAAGTGGACTCTCTCTCAATTTGGAATCAATACTTATTTCTAAAAATAAATAGATAAATAAATACTCAATAGAAACCGTCAGATGACCGACAGATTTTGGCAGCATTCTGTTTTGGAGGTGATCAATTAGAATTGGAAAAAATAGATGATCAATGAATGTTATTTCTCTTGTCTTTTGTTAGGCAGTTGTCACTAAAAAAGACTGAATTTAACTACTATTTATAAGATTTTGGTAGTCCCTCATCTGTTGGGGATGGGAGGGTGTTTTCACGAACCTCGGCCTGCAAATTTGTTTCCCCACCAAAATATGGTGTGTGAGTTCAAAAAATAAAGAAAATAGTCACTCACTAGAAACCGTCATGTGACCAATGTGTTTTGGCAGTATACAATGATGGGATGATCATCAAAAAACTAGGAAAAAGGGGTGTTCAATAGATAAGTTACTTTCCTATTGTTGGACAGTGATCACAAAAATCTTGAAAAACTGAAAAAAACCTATGTTGACAGTTTTGCTGACAGTTTTGGTTGACAGTTTCTGATTGTTTCTTCTTTGATTTTTGGATTTGTTTATTTTTCTCTCACTTTTTATCTAATAAGCAGTAATTGTAAAAATATTTGCTGCAATCTTAGGAACATTCTTCCTTCCAAACTACTTATGGGTATAAGCTTTAATTTGTTTACGTACACTAGTCTAGGATAAAGTTCAAGGATGTCAGGAAGAATGCAGCTTGATGCTCTGATTATCTACTAGGACATGGGATAATTTGATTTATTTAACTCTTAATGACATAAACTGCTGTAAACTGCTCCTAATTGACAGCAGAACTCTTATGTGGTGGAAATAGAGATTGTTGAACTTATTTCGTCAGAATAAAAATGATTAAAAAAACTTCATCTAAAGTTGGAAGGGAAGTTGACTTCAAGCATTAGTTATTCCCCTTGTTATTAACAGAGAAATTAGCATTTAGATTTTCCTATATGGAACTAAGAGTTAAGAAACATAAACTACAAAGCAGCATTTTCAATTGTGAAAGACTTTATTGCAAATGCAGATGCTGCTTTGTCCTCTTTTGAACCCTGCACATCTGATTCAGGATGTTTTCATGGAGGCATGAACGGAAGAGAAAAAGGCAGATATGAGGGGAAGTGCACTGGAATGATTGATGATTGAACAGTCTTACAGACTTTGCTTTATCATTTCCGTTGATTCTATTCAAAACAAACCTTTCCAAAGACTGGGGTGACAATCACCCTGTCTTGTTCACAAGTGTAAATGGTTGTCTGAAGAATCGTTTGCTTTCTGCTCAATGCAAGTTTGAAATTTATTCATCAAAAGGTGTTTTCCAATTCGGGCAAATGAATTGTCTGAGAAATTTTACAAGTTTGGTGAATCTGACCTTGTCAATGTCATAATGACTCTTGACATAGGACATAACCTCCAAAAAGAATTTTATAAGGCAGTCCAAAGAAATTTTCTCTCCCTCCCTGCATACACTGCACAAACACCCTCATCTTTTATCCATCCTGTTTTTCATCTGCTACAACCCTTTAAAATGCCATAATATATTTACCTACCAGTAAAGGATTATCAATTTATTTCATTAATGAACATATTGCATCGACTTTGAATTTTCAATATACAGTAATACCAAAGAAACTCTCAGGCCCCCTCCTTTGACCCCCTTCTCCCCTTTGGGCTTTCAGTGCAATGCATCAGCTGCACATCCCGTCTCAGACACCCAGACGTAGGGTATCTAAGTACCAGAAATTCTGACGATTGAGGTTGGTATTTAAGGCTTCAACTTCCCACAAATTGCCAAGGAGCATGTGCAACTACATTTTTTTCTGTTTAGTTAAAACAGGTTGTATGCAAATCATGATATATCCTGTCCATACACAACTAAGGCAGAGTGGTAATTTAAGCTAAAACAACATTTGTGATTTGTTAAATAGATTTACCGGAACTGAAGTATCACATTGCAGGTGCTGCTCCACCATAGATATTTACCAGTATGTTAGGTGTAAACTTTGGATGTAAACTTACTATATATACAAATATATATATATATATATATATATATATATATATATATATATATATATATATATATGTATGTGTGTGTGTGTGTATATATATATATATATATATATAGATATATATTGGAAATAGATATATAATCTGACAGGAATATTTATAAAAATGTTATATTACTTTGAAACTCTATTTGAAATAACCTTCTGTTAGTACACGGTGAATGTATCATTTGGCCCAGACAGTATAGATAGACTAAATGATTAAAGAAAATTGGTTTCTGCAGGAATCAAACTGATAACTGATAGGTAGACTCTTCAATGTGGCACCACTCTAAACTACTGGGCTACTAGAAAGTCCCGTTATTTTGATTTACTTATGTCCTGGAGGATGTTGCGGATTCCAGTCTGGTCTTGTATTTACTTTGCAATCTTGGTGTTCCTCTAAATAATGTTGCTCATACTTCTTTTGTAAGCTTGTTGCATTGTTTTAAGTTTGCAGCTGAGCCGTTTTGTCTGGTTCCAAGATGGTACATGATGTCAAGTTAGTTCAAATAATACGAAGAATCAAGGATAACACAAGGTTTTCATGCATCCAAGACAAGGCTTTGAATTTGCTCCCCAGTTGTTCTATAACAACCATTTTGTTCAGTTTTGAGTGTGCCCCCGGGACCTTCTTACCGTTCGTGACTGCCTAGTTTCACTTCATGGATAGGCTGGTCCTGAGAAGAATTATGTCAAAATTGGGAAAGAAAATAAAAAGAACAAAAAAACCCAAAATTTCTGATTTGTAGATGAAACTGATTTGTTATCAGAAGACAAGAAATAAATGCCAAACATGCAGAATAAAGAAAGCTAAAAAAAAAACCCCAACTCAGAACGAATCTTCTGAAACAAAGATGATGTGCAAATGAAAAAAACAGACAAGAAAAACCAGATATTGAAATTGAGAATGTAAAAATAGAAGTGAGAAAGATGTATCTACTTGTAGCTCAGCAATATGATAAGCACTTCAGAGAAAAGGTGCCAGCTTTGTTTTTATTGGCATCATTCGATAAACACCCGTGCCCGACAAAAATCATAAAAATTCACTGTTGCTGATATTGAGCTACACTAGAGAGACTTGGATGTTATTAAAGGTGATATGAACAGCCAACCCAAAACATAATAAAATATGGTTTCTTAAAAAAATGGGAAGAAGTTCGAGATTGAAACTTATAGAAAAACAGGTCAGGTTATTCCCTCAAGACAAACCGTCACATGACCAACATCTGTTGGAAGCATGCCGTGTTTGGGGTGATTGATTAAAAAATTGGAAAAAGGGGTAACAGAAAGAATGAGTTCTCTTGCCTTTTGTTGGACAGTTATCACCAAAAAAGACTGAATTTTCAAAAAACAAACATGAATGATGCTGAACACAAACCAAAGGATGAATTTATCATAAACACACACTGTAAATTGATCTCCGCCACTGGAAAGGTATCTAGCAGGTAAATGAAAAAAAAAAACAAATTGTTTTTTCTTGGCATCAGGAGTAGATCTTTGAATGTTCAGGTCTTTATCTCTATTGATACAGCCTCTTTATATATCATATACATACATATGTAGCCAGCCAGCCAAAATTAAAAACTGAAGAATTCTATGTTGACAGTTTCGGTTGACAATATATATATATATATATATATATATATATGTATATACACACACGCATACATATATATATATATATATATATATATACATACATATATACATATATATATACACAAACACACACACACACACACACATATATATATATATATATATTATGTCTTTAACTTTACATGCACATGTAAAAGGAATATTCATCTGGAAAATTATCTAAGATTATCTGAAAAAAATAGATCTTCAATCTAAAATTATCTAAAATAAATGCCAGTACAAGATTTGGTCATTGTAAGTCCAAAATGACCATAGAGACCCCAAAAAGTACTTTTTTTTTTGAAAAAAATGTTTTACTTTTAAAATATATATGTATTTTCAAGGTGGTAGCTCTAGAAATGTGACTGGGGTGCCCAAAGATGACACATACACGCACAGACAAGCAAAGAGAAGAGAGAAGAATCTGTAGCCCATTTGATGGTTGGTCAGACGATTTGTTGGGCTATGGCAATTCGATATCTATACGTATGAATATATCCTAGCAACCCCTCACCTACGTGCATGCCTCTGGGTAAAAAAAGGCAGCAAAAAATACATGTCAGATTGGGAATTTTACCAGATGGTAAGTTTTTAGGGACAACCATAGTATGATTTATTGCTTTATAATCTAACTGAATATAATCTGTCTTGGGAAGGGGAAAAGAGGAGTTGCTAGTTTTCTGGAGGTGTATATTATATACATGCCATCTTTTCATCATAAATATGCAATGACCTTGGTTATTTGCTATTATCGAAATAGCACCAAAATCTCTAACTTACAATATATATATATATGTATATATATTTTAATATTCATACATGTATATAAAATCTTAAAAGTTAAAAGTATGTATGGGTATACAATACATTATGATAATACCCTTCATAAAATTGCAAACTACATGTATGACATAAGCTAAATTTTAAAACAATAGCTGAAAGGGAGGTAATGTTTGATCAGTACCATTAGAGAGCGATGTTGATGTAACTGTTTTGTTTTTAGAATCCCTGAAATAGTTACATGGTGAACAACTGATGATCTCAACAAGAGAAAAATTTACACATTGTACTATAATAACACAGTATATGTAAAACATGAAAAAAACATGGAAGAAAATTATATAAATTACATTAAAAGTTATTAGGAAATAAGTAACTGAAGTGACACAAAAAAAATTTTGAAGAAGTTTTTCAATGTTTAGTGTTTAAAGCTGTAAATTTTTTGACATATATATATATATATATATATATACTTTTAACTTAGATCTTAAATTATAAAAATATTCCTATCCCAGCTCCATGGTTGTTTGCTTTATTGCATTTGCAATCTGAGCATAGGTGTTTCCAAGCAGAAAAATCACTGGTTGAGTTCCTTGCCTAGAAAAAAGTATTTCCTGTTTCTATGTGTCATTCAAACAAGCCAATTGGTTACCGTACCATTGTGCAGATTTAACATAATTTTGAATCCCATCAAATAGAGAGAAGAATGTTTTTTTCCAACAACCAATTCTGTCTGCGTTTTTAATTTTGAAGCCTCTTTGTTAGAGGCACCAATTTCATCGTTTTGGATTCTTGTGAGAAACAAGAAGAAAGAATGACAGGTCTAATCAGTCACTCAATAGAAAACTTCTTGTGACCAACATCTATTGGCAGCATGCTATGTTTGGAATGATTATTCAAAAAATAATTTATTCAAATATATACATATGTATTTATATATATATATATATATATATATATATATATATATGTACATATATATAAATACATATATATATATACGTATATATATATATATATATATATATATGTACACATATATATACACATATATATACATATATATATACATATATATATATATATATATATATATATATATATATACATATATATGTTGGTTTTTTTTCAACTGTGGCTTCATCTAAAGTGATAATGCTCAATATCTAAATAAATGCATAATTAAATAGATCTTTACAATTCTGTTGCAACTGATCAGTTTCAAGCAGCCACCATGATCAAAGATCAAACAGTTATCTGTACATCATGATAATTGCATGACATTGTTCAGTGAAAACAAAATTGTAAAGAGCTAACAATCTATCTAAATGCACTATATATATATATGTATATGTATATATATATATATATATATATATACTGATGAAATAAAATTCATCATATATATATATATATATATATATATATATGTGTGTGTGTACATATAAAATTTATATAAAACTTTGTGGTAACTCTGGGTTTCATTCAGGTGATGTAATCATCAGTCCATCAACTACTTGAAACTACTTGAATAATATATGGTCTGACAATTGTACCACCATCATGAAACTCAGAGTCACTGCAAAAAACAGAATGTACATCTATTTACATATCTCTATCCCTGATATTGAGCACTCTTCATGCATAGATAACCCTAAAAAATAATAACAATATATGCATGAGTAGCCTCTTCAAGATAGCGTTGCTATTACCATTGAGCTGAGCAGTCGCCAGTAATACAAAGGCCTAATATCTGTTTAGACCATGAATTTTCATTTTTTTTTTATTCACAGTCTATATCTGCTGTTTCTGTTTTATATATGTATGTGCATATATATGTATTGCTCTTTTACTTATTTTAAATGACTTTGTTACATAAAGGGTTAGATCGTCAAAAAATGAATATTAGTAAACAAAAACAGATATTCACTTCACAGATCATAAAGGCCATGTTTTTCAACTGATAATGTATTAAATGCACCCAGATAAGAAATAGTGTAGGAGGTACCAAAAACAAAAAGTTAAAATTCTTGATAGATAATATCCAGAAAATTACATTTTAAATGTCATTATCACATTTTTGTGTTCCTATTTATTCTGATCTTATATTTCTTCAAATGTCAAACCTAAAATAAAACAAATATCTGACTTCATTATGTAAATTCCATGGTCTTGCGGGGAAGAAAGGAAAACCTCCAAAAATGATACTTCACTGATAACAACAGCATGAAAATGATAGAGATAATAATAATAATCATAATTCTTGAAAAAACTTGAAAAAAGATTGTTGCAACGATAAAACTAAATGTAAAAAAAATGAAAGATATCTTATCAATGATAAAATCACAAACATATTAGTGATGGTAATAATGATAAGCATAATTTTTGAAGATATAAAAAGAAAAATAGTAGTCAAAATGAAAATAAATATATAAAAAGTAAATGGTGTATCACCTATAATAACATTATAAAAATAACAATGATAATAATCATAAATCTTAAAAGAATAAAAAGAAATATAGTTGTAACAATGAAAATGAATGTTTAAAAAGTAACAAATCAAGTCTGTTGGGGCATATTCCAATCTTCTATAAAAAGTGAATTTACAAGGATAATTTTGACATTCTTTTTTTTCCTGCTCCTCTTCACCTTTCGATATAGCAGGAAACAGGTAATGTGTTCTCAATTAATGATCTTTACCTATAAAACCTGGAGGAATAAAAGCCGAGAATTGTTCTTTGAAAAAATTCTTCGCACCAATTGACATTCCAGTATGCTGTATGCCAGTAAGTATCCGAAGGAAGTGATATTGTTCTAATTAGATAACAACTTTTGATATTGCTGCAAGGCACAAGTAAGGGTAGAGATTCTGTACATTTTTTTTATATTGCTTTTTATTTTATACGTATTTGCATTTCTTTTTTTCCCTCTCTTCAGATTATAGATCAAAGAATAAAGACTTCTTTTAATGCCAATTTTCGTACATGAAGAATGAGCAAAAGCTAAGAGTAAGACAGAAAAGTTTATCAATATCTGTTGTTTTTATTGCACAAGCAATCATCTTTCTTTTTTTACCTCTACCAACAATGTTTGGTATGGCCATATATGATAAGTGCCCAACGCTCCATTTTTTAAAAAGTTGATATATCCATCAGATGTGTTCTCTCAAGTCTGTTTGTCAGTTTTTCGGTCTTTAGTCTGTGCACTATTTCTAAAAGTTCTCATTGAATTTCAATGAAAGCACATGAAAAAGTGGCTCATGGCTGAAAAAAAAAATTGATTCAATCTTTGGCGGATCCAGGTACGTTCAAAGTTACCTCTCCTCCATCGTAACTATATGTAAAAGAACTGATTTTCATTCTGCTTTTAGTGACGATGGAATTGGTGGTTGCTTTCTAGTTTTTGAAATAAAACAAAATTTGCGATCACAGTCAATAACTAAACAAATGTAGTGTCGAAATTTGAAGTCATTTTTTAAAAAATTCCATGGAGGAATAGATATGGTCAGAATGATTTCTATGTATAGATAAATGATAGATAAGTAGATATCTGAAGATATATATATATATATATATATGTGTGTGTATATATATATATATATATACATATATATATATATATATATATATATATATATATATATATATATATATATATTTGTATCTCACCCTTTGAAAGAGTATTTGAACTCTGTTGGCCAATTCTGTTTTATATATGTATGTATATATATATATATATATATATATAGACACAGATATACATATATATACATACATGCATACATACATATATATATATATATATATATATATATATATATATGCATACATACATACACATATATATACATACATACATTCATACATACATACATATATATACATTCATATATATATATATGTATATATACATTGATCGGTTTCATGCAACCATTACGCTGGACAAACAACTTGGTTTCTTAATGTTTTCATATTGCCCTCATATACAATACATTACTACATAAAAAGAATACCAGACCCAAACAGGGCACCAAAATCACGCTCCACAAAAATACTACTCCATCATGCACCCCATCCGTAACCTGATTGTACACTGATTCAACCAAACACAACCCTACCAACCCCAACACCCACACAATAAAAAAAAAACAACTGTTAAAAAATGAGAGAAAAAGAACTCATCAAGACAACATTCTAGTTGTATTTAGAGGCATGATGAAAACAGAAAAAGACCGTTGTCCATTGATCACAAAGGCAGCATGAAACTGATCAGTAGCAACAAAATTGAAAATATCTATCTATTTATGCTGCATTAAAAATATTAAGCTCTATCACCATAAATGAACCACCCTAAAAAACAGTAAATATATATATATATATATATATATATATATATATATATATTTATAACCTGTTTATTTTTGACTGACAATACTTGATTGCATTCTTGATTCCTAATGATTTTGTTCCTGCTAATTAGATCTCACGATCATATGCCTCGGAGAATTTGGACTCAGTTTACTTTCTACGGAAAAATATACTTCCATAATTTTTACGGGTTAGAAAATTGCATATCATTTATTAATGCTTCTGCATCTGTTCCTAATTACTTTAATGTTTATACAGGTGTCTCTGTGTAGAGGCTGTGCATCGGGCCAGAAAATCCCGCAATTGCAGTGGGCACTGGAGCTCTGAAGTTGCATTTATATCTTAGGAACCCTGAAAAAAATAAAAAATAATGTGAAAAAATCTTTAAAAAATAATGTTGAAATCTAGAAAAGATAAGTTCAAAAGATTTGAAAATTACGGTAAAAAAAACCTGTAAGTGTAATCAAAACAAATCTAAAAATAATCTGAAAAATAATTTTTGAATATCTGAAAGATAATTTTTAAAAATCCAAAAAATGATTTTAGAAATGATGCCAAAAAAAATCTACAAGAATAATCTAGATGAATCCAGAAAATAATGTGAAAAAAAATCTAAGAATACTTAATAAATAATGTCAAAAATTCTAAAAAATAACTTGAAAAAAAATTGTGGTGAGGCACAATATGCATTGTGGAGCCGTTACTTTGTGAATTTGTCTAGCTCGTCATGCCATCTTATTTTGTTTAGGCCATAATTTTGCCTAAGATCTCTGGGGATCCATGTTGTGAGTTGTGATGTCCAGCAGTTGTATGCCATTCTTGTCCAGCCCTTTGCTATTTGGTTTTCAAATGGTTTCTATGATCTCTGGGATTCCTGTCTTTTCTTTAATATACTGTGCTGTATTGTGATCTCTCCATATGAGTTTGAATATCATTCTCTCATATGTACGTTGCAAGATTCTTAGTTTGAAAGTCAATTTTTTGGTTAGGTTCCATATCTCAGCGCCATAGTTGACTATTTTGGAGGATGCACTGGTTGTAGACCCTTATTTTTAAGACTTATAGCATCAGTGAACTGATTGAATTTGAGTTACAGCTGTGCTGATTGCATTCACTCCACACCAATACCCATCGATGGGATTTAAGAGAATGCAACAAGGCAGCTACTGATGATCTTGAAAGAGACCTGAAAAGTGGAAGGGACGCTGGGTTAAGTGTGTGAAGTCCCCAGGAGAGTAATTTGAAGGGGACAACATGCCATTGCCCGAGGGAGGCTATTTTCTGTCCTCATACTAATCAGCCACCAAGGTATGTAATGATTCATTAAGCACTCTTCCCTTACATATGTGGCTTTTACAGCTCAGTCTGAAATATTGATAAATATGCAATTAATCATTACTGTTTTATTTCGTCATCATCTTCATCATCAGCCTTTTTAGTGTCCATCATTGGACATAGACCTTCTCCCAAATTCATCAGATCTCTCTATCCTGGGCCTCACAGATCCAATACTTTC
This sequence comes from Thysanoteuthis rhombus, assembly GCA_963457665.1. Taxonomy (NCBI): domain Eukaryota; kingdom Metazoa; phylum Mollusca; class Cephalopoda; order Oegopsida; family Thysanoteuthidae; genus Thysanoteuthis; species Thysanoteuthis major. The sequence goes on from OY735231.1 coordinate 7,514,115, forward strand.
TGAATTTGTCTAGCTTGTCTCATCATCTTACATTCTGTTGGCCACACTTTCATTCATGATCTCTGTTGATCCAAATTATGAGTCGTAAAGTTCAGAGGTTGTCTACCATGCTTACAGCATTACCATTTGAGTTTTCGAATGGTTTCTATGATATCTCGGAGTCCTCTCTTTTCCTTAATATACTGTGTTGTCTTGTGATCTCCCCAAGTGAGGTTGGGCATGATTCTCTCCTAAGCGCATTACATACTGTGACGATCAATCTTTTGGGTAAATTCCATGTTTCAGCTCCGTAGGTGACTATCAGGAGGATGCCTTGGTTGTATAGCCTTCTTTTGGGGACTAATGGGATCTTCTTATTTTTGAAAGTTGAGTTTGCTCTTCTTGAAAGTTTAAAAGCTTGCTGATCTATATTCAATATATTTTAATTGTTCTGAATAATGCATTCTATTCAATAGAAAGCATTTGGTAAGATTTTCCTTGAGTAAAAGGATTATTGAGAGGAATTCAATACAAGGGTGCAAAGCTATTTTTGCCCCCTCCCACACATTCACTGCACAAATACCTCGTCCTTTAGCCATTCTCTCTTTATTTGCTTTAATCTTCTTAGTATGACATGCTATATTCTTTCACGGGTAAATAATAGACAACCTATTCGGAGCAGTTACCTAAAACTGTCAAAATAGGTTTCTTTAGTTTCCAAATCAGTCTGACAAGCTTAATATGTATGTACATACAAAATATATATAATATACAACAATGGAACTAGAGCCTGAATACATAAATACATACTCCTTATATCTACAAAAAACTTTTTTTTTGTTTTTATACCCTCCCCTCAGGGGGTTCAGTTTGTAATGTGAGTTTATGCTAAATTGGTTCCTAGATTGTATCTGCTTGTTTTTTGAAAATTCAAACATTTAGAGACAACTGCCTAACTTCTTCATTGATCGCACCTCCTTCCTGGGTTTTATTTCATCCTCCCCAACACAACATGCTGCCAAAAGATGTTGGTCACATGACAATTTCTATTGACTGACTAACCAAACCTGTCTTATTAATGGACGTATCGTAATATCAATGATAATTTCTAATTTTTCACAATTTATTCTTGGAGGAAGTATTGTGATATTGCATCATAATTTCATGTCAACTTAGAAGTTCTGATACGCAACTCTACCCAAGACAGTCTGCTCCCCCAGGCCGATCGGGAACTATTGCCATGCACTGGCTGCACCTCTCATCCTCTCCTAGGTCCTAAACATTTGAGATGATTTGATTTTTTTTATGACCAATCGAGATAAAAGATTGGCGGCAAACTCAGCCATATTTTTTTCTTTTCACATAAAGGATTTCCATTCCCAGGATTCTTACTCATTTCTAAGAAATATGTTTTGGGGAAGTTTATCAATGTTTATACTGCATTTTTTTTAAAGCGGAAATAAAGATCTTGGAAGTAAAAAATGCAAGGAAAGCTGTCTTGTTGGCTGACATAAATCACTCGGAGAAACCTACTCTCTATTAGTCACAAATGAACATCAGATCAGATGTATTGGAAAACCTTCAGGAATAATTCACTGTTTATTGGTACAAATCTCTTTTAAAATGGCCAATCATTTTTCACTTACATTCATGAATGTACACAGCTGAACAACATTTATTCATTTTCATAGATCATGATTCAGTAACGATACTGGCTATTCTTTTTCAGGCTCAAATGTCATAGTAGCAACAATAGCCTTTTGATTTTTCCTCCCTATTCCAAGATGGCTGGTGCTCTTGTGCATGAAGCAAGGAAATAAGTTTATAAACGTACACATTCTTTATTATTCTATGTTTCATATTTTTTTGTCAGAATCTTACAGAAAAGTGGAACATTTTATATCCTTTTAAGAAGCAAGTATAATGTAAGTTATATTTATGATATGAGTAACATAGATATTGGGCAGTATTTAAGATTGATGGAGCCCTGTTTGTAACATTTCTTGGTAGCCCTTCTATTTGTGTGTTTGCATATTTTTCTCTAACAAATACAAATAAAAATGAAATATTTATGAAATCATTGTTTAATTGAACTTATTGATCAATAATCTATCTCTATGTATCTTTATTTAAATTGAAAAATATTTTTTTTAGCCTGAATTTTTTTGGTGGGGCCCTATAATCCCTTGGCCCTATGCAGCTGCAGTGTTTACTCTGTATTAAGTAGAGCCAAGCATATACGAATACATATCTGATATTGTTGAGGGTGTTGTTTTATATGATCTACACAAGCATTTTACAGGAATTTGAATAGTTACAGAATAAATTGTAATTAGATAAAAGACATTAATAGCTGATGATATATATATATATAGATAGATAGATAGATCAAAGTATATGATGAAATGAAAAATGGTGAGAAAATATCATTCTTAATAAAAAAAAACAGCAAAAATAGCTACTGTATCCAATATCACTGATGACTGAAAGATAAAATTAATTTATTCCCAGATTGTAACTGTTTATCTTGGCTTTAAGACAATTTGGAAATACACTGAACTGGTCTGGTTAGTCACTCAATAAAAACCATCATGTGAATAAAACGTCTTTGCAGCGTGCTGTGTTGGGGGTGATCAATCAAAAAATTGATAATAAAGAGGTGATCAATAAATAACTTACTCCTCTCGCCTTTTGTTGGATGACTAGAAAAAAGATTGTGAACATTGTACAACACAAACAAACTAAGGGACCAATTAAGCATAAACTTACATTGTAAAACAAAGTTGGGGGGGGATTCTCAAAACATAAAAGACTTTTTTCCACTCATAATAATGAACGAATGTTTAAATTTTCTGTTCTGAAGCTCTGTTCATATGGCCTGTATACATGGCAGATTCATACATAGCCAGCCAGAATCACTTGGAAAATGAAGAAACCTGTGTTGACTTTGTTGACAGTCTTGCTTTACAGTTTTTTGTTGAGAGAATAACATATCAAATCACTCCAACCATTGGGTGAAACCATAGGCAAATGGGCTGGGGGGTTAGGTGCAATCACCTATCTAAATTTGGGCTAAACTGTGTGAAATTTGTGGCAAATGAAGTCCTTTACTCCCCCTAATGAAAGAGTTCCCTTACATCTGGGGGGCAAACTGAAACAGAATGAAGAAAAAAAAAGCAAATATCAGGACCTCTCCTGAGAGAGTAAAACATTAAAGTGGCATTCTTATGCATTTTTATGTTCACTTCATAATCTTTGAAGAAATATACATTGGTTCTAAACGTGTTCAAACCTACTGTCATGTTCCATGATTCCATTAGTTCTCTTGTAAGGTCCTGACAATTTTCCCAATTTTTAGAATTAGAAACTGTCAACCAAAACTGTCAACAATGGTTTCTTCCAGTTTTCAAGTTGGCCTACCTGGCTGGCTGACTATGTATGTTTCACACACACAGGCCTCACCAATGGAGCTAGAAGGCTGAAAATTTAAATATTCACTTCTTGTTATATCTAGAAAAAAAGTTTTTTACCCCCCCCCCCCGCCTCACCAACAAAAGGTTTTTAATGGAGGGAGATCAATTTACAATGTTACTTTTATGTTAAATTTATCCCTATGTCTGTGCCCATTTTTTTTTTGAAAATTCAGACTTTTTTACTGATCAGTGTTCAAACTAAGCAAGAGAAGTAACTAATTCATTTTCAGCCATTTTTCCTCTTTCCTAATTAATCATCCCAATCAAGGAATACAGTGAAAAGACGTTGGCCATATGATGGTTTACTGGTCTCGTTTTGGAATTCTCCAAGGCTCCAACAACAATCAGTATTATTTTGGTTCTGAACAGTCACATTCTACTGATTTCCATTTCAATGTCTGTATATTCTGAGAATTGTTTAAATTCCTTGACCACAATGATTTTACCTGCAAGGACAGTTATATCTACTTGGTGACATATTTTTTCTTTGAAGTCTTTCATCATGATATCTGGTCTGTTTGCATTTACAGTAAGTTCAGTGAAGTTTAACTATCAGTATGTTTGGTGAAGTTCCAAATTATGGTCACATCTTTTGTGTCTGTGACTGGTCCTGGCCGATGTTTGCACCAATTCTTAGTGTATGGGGCATTATAATATTTGCAGATGTTCCACTGTAGATACTACTCAAATCTGTCATTTTTCATCTTATATTCATTTGCTGCAAGGACTGAGCACCCTACTACTATGTGGTCATTTGTTTCGGTCTTAACCTCACTTAGTCTACGCTTAGAATCAGTACCTTTTCTTAGTATGTTAGCCTGGTAATTTTATGTTTTTAGGCAGCCACTGTGAAAGTCTCTGTTTCAGACTTCAATCTTGCACTTCAAAACCACTGGTGGATTTTATTCTGATCTAGATCAGCTCCTTGGGGTATTGGCCATGGAGTGGTTTGTCTTGCTAGCGCTTTTGTGATATTTTCATTCCTTCCTATTCAGCCTTGTCTTTAAACTCTCTTGGCTGCTCTGGTTGGTGAGTCAGCCTCTGGTTTGTTTTCATCCTTGGGGTTGGGTTTTTTTCCTGTACTTATTTGCCTCCTTTCTAATGGCATGCAGTCTTTTGCTACTCTTGTGTTTTTCCACCAGCTCTATCATCCAGTCATTGGTAGTTTGGATGTAGGTTTGAAGATTGATGGTTGTTATCATGTATCGTTACTACTACTACTACTACTACTACTACTACTATTATTATTATTATTATTATTATTATTATCATTATTTGCAATCTCACACCAGTCGCCTGGTGGTTACCGCAGGAGGTTGTGTGACAGCAAGTCTCCTCAAGTCTCCAGTCCTTCACTCCTAGTACTCATAGGCCACAGTAATACTGTGGTTTACAGTTTCACACCAGTTGCCCAATGGTCATTGCTGACGGCTGAGTGACAATAAGTCTCATCAGGTCTTCAGGCAACATCTCTTCTCTCCTTCGCCTATCATGCCAGTGCTGTGGTTCACATTTCCGCTTTCATTTCCCTTCCTTTGTTAGGTCACTGTTAACAATTAGTGTTGCAGTCTTTATATTTCTAGCACTTTCCTCAGTATCCATGCGGTTCCGAGCAGTGCTGTGGTCTGTACAGTCTCAATCCTTCCTTTTATCCCGAGCACCTCCTGTCTTGCCTTCAGTGTGTTTGAGACTGTTCCCAGTGCATTTACTATTATTATTATCATTATTATTATCATTAGCATTATTATTATCATTGTTATTATTATTATCATTGTTGTTGCTGTTGTTATTATTATTGTTATCATTATTGTTATTATTACCTGAATCTGAGGTGGACGTCATTTTCTATAACCAGTCATAGAAGAGAGGATCTGTTATTATTAGCATTAATCCCTTTTTACAATTACAGCTATGGCAACGATATTGATTAGAGATAGGGAAAAATCCCACCCTACAATCAATTAGCATTTTGGATTGAAAATGAAAAATTTGGCCCAATTCTAATTTTGCCAATGATACATTAAAGACAAAACAACTAATTTAAATGTCGATGTCGACTGTTCCATAAAACCATAAGGAATTTGCCAGACATATTCCAGAATATAGATGAACTTATTATTCGATCTAATTTACCAAAAATGAAGCTAATAAATCTCCCTTTGAATAATTTTTCCGACTCTTAATCCTTGGCGAGAGAGATTACCATTTTTAATGAATTTGCTGCTGAATGTTTGATATTTGCAGCCAATCCATCATGTATTAGTAATGATGATTTGCATTCTTTGGGGCTAAAAAATGCACATAGAATTGAAGGAAATGTTAGTCACTTGGTTCTTACAAGAAAAAAAAGAGAGAGAAACAAAAATGGGAAGCTGTTGTTTGTACTGGCTTACTGATACAAATGAATTTCTTGAGTCAAAGGTATTAACTATGAGGTACTTGAAGCACAAGCCACAAGCCTACAGTGCTGATATATGGAGCAGGACCCTCAGGAGGCAATTGCTTAAAAAAATTTTTTCTGTCTTTCATCTTTAGGACAAAATTCTTGGTGTAGTTTTACAGTAGATAGTTACAATCAATTGTCCTTTTCTTTGTGTGGGTTGTTGGGCCCCAAGATAACCTGAGCCCCAAGCCCCTCTATCAAGGGAGTTTTTTTTAATACAGATCTAATCTCCATACCAATATCTTTGAAACTATTTCCAGGGCTCTAATTACTAGAGGTATTTTTTGTTTGAATTTCTGAGTTATTTTATGCTATTATACATTGATTCAATATGGACCAGTTTCCTTGTATTCAACATCATAATCACAATATTTGGATATCCTTACCCCTAAGCCTTTTCCTTCTCTGAAGTGTTTTTATTCAAATACATTTTCTCAGATGAATTTCCTTGTCTATCTTGTCGCCATCAGAATGTCTCAGCCACTGTAATTCTGCACAACCGTCTCTTCTTAAATAGAATTTCTGGATATTTACCAATATTTCATTAACACGTACCAGTTAATGGTAGGGAGTTACAGGAATAAATAAGTACTGCCATATGTGTATCTTGATTAGTGTGGTTAATTTGTTCCAAAATTTGTCCGTACCTTTAAAATCGACCTGTTCAAGGTCTTTTAATTAAGTGGGTTTTTTTCAGCTTATATTTAGGTTCATTTGATTGTACGGCAATACCTCAGGTTTACATGAAAACCTGCATTTATCAAAACCACACTCTTCAAAGTATTGCTATTTATGAATGTATGTGTGTATGTATGTATGTATGTAAGTTTGTGTGTATGTGTGTATATGACTTTTGGTGTGCTTTGGTTTGTTTTTCGAGGTCTTATATGAATTTTGATAGTTGGTTGCAGTACATATATTGTTTGTTGTTATAAGATCTTTTGAGAGCACAGTTCCTTCATTTTCAAGGACCCCTCACCCCAATGTATATTTTATGTGGTTTACCTTTGGATTCATGAGCAACAACCACATCGGAGATAAAAACACAAAGATCAAAATCGAGGACACAGAACTGGAGAAAGTAGATCACTACATCTACTTAGGACAAAGAATCTCCATGAGACCCTCAAAAGAAGAGGAAATCAAGCGAAGAATCACACTAAGATGGCAAGCCTTTGGCAGAGCTAGCTCAAACTTCAAAAATAAGAAGATCCCATTAATCCTAAAAAGAAGGGTGTATAACCAATGCATCCTCCCAATAGTCACTTCAGTCAGTCTATCAATGAACATCATTGGACATTGACTTTCCCCAGGATTCGCCACACTTCTCTATCCTGGGCGTTGCAGAGCCAGTACTTTCTGAATTTATCTAGTTCATCTCTCCATCTTGTATTCTGCCAGCCTCGGTTGTACATGTGATCTCGGGGGATCCATGTTGTGAGTCGCAATGTCCATCGGTTGTCTGCCTTTCTTGCAATATGGCCAGCCCATTGCCATTTCAGATTTTTAATGGATTCTGTGATGTCCCTGACTCTTGTCTTTTCCCAGATGTACTGTGCTGTCTTGTGGTCTCTCCATGTAATGAGGCCCATCACAATTCTTTCATAATTCTTTGCATGGTTCTCAATTTGCGGATCTGTCTCTTGGTTAGGTCCTACGTTTCAGCTCCATAAGTGACTATTGGGAGGATGCATTGGTTGTACACCCTTCTTTTTAAGATTAATGGGATCTTCTTATTTTTATATATATATATATATATATATATATATATATATATATATATATATATATATATAAACTTGCTGCAAAAATTCTGGGGAGATTATTCATTTATATAATTCTATTGTTACATGTGTTAACCAGAGAAACATTATCAAATAAATAAGTAGAATAATTTGCTTTGTTTGTTAAGTATAGAAACAATTGCAGCTGTGAGAAAACTGATGTCGAGTATATCAGAGTCATAAAACAAATCGTGCATTCCAAATGGGCAAGATATGAAGGTGGCAGTGGTATCTGTGTCTGGTTGGGTTATCTTAGTTGCCGTAATAGAACCTAAGCATGGGAGATAAGGTCGTGTTGGACATCGTGAGATATGAATTGAAGCAAACAGGGCTCGTAGATGCCATCAAATCTAATCTATTACACTGCAATGGGATTTTAATGTCGTTCAATAAGAAAAGCCTCCCATTCTGCATATGGATGAGATTAATACACTACACAGGGGCAAGGACTGGGGAGTTCTCCACCCAACGGATGGCGGCTGATCAGCCATTACCTTTCCGATGTGCATCTGAGTCCAAAGACGGCAGCCAACCAACTGGTGTATAATCAAGATTTATGGCAGTTTTTAGTCCTATTAAAGTGAACTGCTCAACAGTATCCGTCGTATGATAGTGTGTGTGCGTGTCTATCCGAATCCGACCTTTGGTATTCAATCAGATCCAAAATGGCAATGTCTGTGAGTTCCAAGGAATGATTGAGTGGGGATATGCCAGGTAGGTGTGCTCTCGGCACCGTCCACTTCCAGGAGAGATCAAAATCAAAACAATGGACAATGAGTTGGATGATTCAGGAGAAGTTATTGGGGTGCCATGTGCTCTACGGTTACCCCCCACCACTACCACCATCATTTGCTTACACAATCCAAACGTTTACTCTTCTCTCTGATGTCATTATTTTAACTAATGTTGCTGCTGACCTTATATGACAATTTGAGTCAATCTTTGATTTATATAGTCTGTTTATATCTATCTATGTTTACATCTATCTATCTATGTATGTCTGTTTATATCAATCCATCTATCTATCTATCTATCTATCTATCTATCTATCTATCTATCTATTTACATACGTCTATGCATCTACCTGTTCATATCTATCCATCTATCTATCTATCTACCTATTTATCTATCTATCTATATATACATACATACATAAATACATACATACATATATATATATATATATATATTCACACACACACACACACACACACACACACATATATATATATATATATATATATATATATATATATATATATGTCTGTCTGTTCATCTCCTGGATTGAGATTGAAAAACCAGAACCTTATAAATGAAGGATAATGGCGCAGTAGAACTGTTCCATGTACCCCCAACCAAATGTACACTTATAAAATTATAGTATTATGATTTGTTGGTAACAGGGTTGCTACTAAGATATATTCCTAATATATCCCCCAACCCCAATATGTATCTTTTGGAAAGCCCTTATTCCCGATAAAGTGGCATTGGACCTCCATGAATTCTACTTATCAAATATATAGAGACATAGATAGTACTGAGAGCATATATATAATGAGTTTCAATGTATAGGATATTGAGGATACCAAAATTTCATTAATACATTTAGCATATCAGTAGATGTTCTAATATGATATAAATACTTGAAAAAGTTGAAATATTTTTTGCCTCAATTGCAGCTTCTAAGAATGCTTTAATTTGGTTTCTGAATTATTCTTTATTTGTCAACATTAAATAAACTCCTCATCAAGGTTTTATGCATATTTCTGAAAGAGTTATAGGGTCTGTCCATGAAGAAATCTAACTTTCAAAACAGCGCACAAATAAGGTGTTTCAGAGTGCTCATGACAGGTATGTTATGTAGCAGCAACCTTGACCTTTTGTTGTAAAAAATCTGCATCAAGTTACATTTGTTCATTTTTGAGCTACACTTGATAAAGTGAATGTATTTAATGCACTGTACTTTTTTTTTCTCTAAATTGAAAAAGGAAGCATCTTGAAGAGCAACACGTTTGTGTGAAATTTCGTTTCAAATGTGGAACAACTTCTATGGAGACATTTCTCCGTCTGCAAAATTAGGCATTTCTCAAAAAAAATGTTCCTTATGGACAGACCTTGACTGCTTGGAGAAATTGCAAAATACCATCTATATATTGAACAGTGTGACTTTTTCTGTTTGTTCCTTTGTTCCACTGTCCTCTGATTGAATTAAGATAAAATCCATATTTTGTTATCTCCTACTCGGCACTTGAAAAAAATGGACTCTTCCACTCAAATGTGGTAAAGAAAGTCAAATAGTTCAGAGAGAGGATAGGAAGGGAGGGGGCAGGAAAAAAGGGAGGAAATGAGAAGATAGAGGTTTAGAGAAGAACAGAGGCATGAGATAATGGATAATCTTAGTTGACAATATCATAGAACTTCCATGGTTTCTGCTAGTTCTGATACTATTCTGCTGAGCATTTTATTCAACTACTGGCTGAGAAATGTCAATAAAGTCCAAGAATCAAGAATGGCTAGCAACCTACCTTGAATTAATACCATTTTCATCCTGACTTAAAATCGATTCCACCTGTCAGTTTCCAATGTCCTGGCGCAGTTCATATCCTGTAATATCAGGTACAGGTCACTACTGCTTGCTCTTTCAACCAGTCTTTTATTATGGCCTAATTCTATTCATCAATACCTTGACCATTGGCTATTGTGGCCACTGTGTTTGAATTGGCACAGATTTGGCTTTGGACATAAGGCTTTAGTTTGGTGCAACTGATGAATATAAACCATGTATACTTATTAATATAATAAATATTTGTGTAGGCAAAGAATTTTAGGCACAGGACTATAATTTCTGGAGTACTATCTCTGATCTATGGTAGATCTGTTATAAAGTGGCTTGATATTATGTGGAATCATTTAAAACTCTGTTGGATTTAACGTGGAACCGCTTATAATGCAGTTTGAGCATAGGCCCCAATTTTCAAAACATTTAATTTTGCTCTCAAAATAATTGCTAAATACAAAAATAGAAAGACCCCTGAGAAATGTTATGCTCAGGCTACACCAACTGTAAAAAAGAAATTAATTGGATAAAAACATTTTAGCTGTCAATAAATTTGAACTAATTGCCCCTCTTCCCTATCATCTGTTGCTAAAAATATTACTGACATACTGTCAAACTCCTACTCTAGAGATGACTTTATTTTTCAATTTAATAACAATGCTATCACCCCTCTCAGCATATAGAAGAAAGAAATGAAGTGATAGGGGAGAGAGAAATGTATTCTTAGTAGTATCAATAAATAACATTAATATTTCTTGGATAATTTTGTTATTCAAACCAAAAGCCTCTCTCTGATAAATTTGTGGGTGGGTGGAATCTTCAGGATGATATTTTTTTGCTGTGTTAATTCCTTTTTGTCACTTTCTTTTCACTACTTTGTTTTCTTTGTCTCTTTTCACTATAACAAACCTTTTGGGGGAGTAAGGTGGATTTTCCAAAAAATGGAAAATTTGCTACGAAGCTTACTAACTTATAATGCAGATTCACTTATGACAACAATCATGGACCTCAACTTCTACGTTATATCGGGTTTACACAGTATAATGAACTGCATGAGTTTTCCTGTTTCTTGGTCCATAACAATGGCCTCTTCCACTTGATGGTAACAATTTTGCTGATAAAAATATCTTCTACTCACCATTTGAAACAATGAACTGTTCTACTGAAACAAGTTCAGTAGTTTCCTCTCTCTAAAAATATTATCTCTTTGGAATTCAATATTTTGAAATTCATTCTTTTCACGGGAAGTTAACTTGTTATTATATTACTAGTAAAGGGAGTGATGATGTTATATTATTTATGTTTGCAATAATAATAATGATGAAAGAATATTACTATGTCACTTTTTTTCTTTTATGATAAAAGGTGAAAAGCGAACAAAGTATAAAGTATTTGTTTTGCAATGAGTTGCTACAGAGGCAGCACTCATTTTTTTTCTTCTCTCTCCTTCACCTCTGTCACCTGTACCCAACCACATCAACTTCTGATGTCTCAGCCTTGCACAACAGCTGTACCATTATTTTGGGTCTGGGAACTGAAAATTTTTTATCATATAAATTAATGATGTTTGCCTCTTTGCTTTGCACAATTTTCAGATTACAAAAAGATTTTATAAGAATGCTCTCCTTTCAGATGGTGGGGAAATCTGTATATCCATGAATTTCTTCATCGGTGTTAAGTTGTATTTCTGAAGTAATACATCTGATTATGATTGCTTTTATCAAATGTATTGGTCACAGAACTGCCATACATCTAAGAAACTATTAAAGATAGAAGCATCTGGTTTCCACCATTTGATAACATGTGTTTTGAAAATTCATTTAATGGCATGGTTTGATATACGATCATCACTATTTCTACAGTCTAGGAATTATAACAAAATCTTTTAAATACAGATAAATGGTTATTGCTTGTTCATTTCACACCATTTGAATTTATGAAAGGTTTCTATAGGAATGCTCTACTTTCAAATAGAGTGGGGAAAGCACTTTATTCATAGTTAAACTACTGAGATAAAGTATTAATAGAAACCATTAACCAAAACTGTCAACATATGTTTCTTCACAATTTTGAGTTGATATTGCTGGCTGTCTGGCTGGCTGGCTATATATGCCTGTATTACATGTACAGGCTGCACCAATGGAGCTAGACGGCTGAAAATTCAACTAGAAAAGAATGATCTTTTAAATTTTTTGACCCCCTCTCCTAATGAGCTTTATCTGGGAGGGGCTTACAACGTAAATTTAAAATAAATTTGTAAGGGCATATGATAGAAAAAAAAGCAAAAAACACATAGGTAGTTGGCAGAGATGTAACCAGAGATTTTGGGGTTCAGGGATCTTGGCTCCTTGGAGGGGCCCTCTCAAACCTTTAGTGAGATCTGTCAGTTGAAATGCAGTAGGTGAACTACTATTTATAAAGCTTTGGCTCCCATGAGCTTGTGTGTGGCATTTTCAATGGCCTCCTCCCCAACAACTATGCCTCTGGTTGTTGGTCAACAGTTTAAATGCAAGACAAAACGAATCTCCATGACAATAAGAATGATTATTACTGAAGCTCGTAACTGAATGAACTGACTCCTACACTTAATTGCAGGGGGCAGGGGGAGGAGAGAATAAAGGAAAGGTTCCCTAATATTCTTGACAGTTGACAGCCGGGCGGCAATGAACGATGTCAATAAGAGAATCAGAATAATTCATTGATGCTGGCAAACAAAGAAAAAAAGAGACGACAATTGTGAGGTGAACGAATGAATAGACTTCCTGTTTATTAGAGGAAAGAGTGGGCTGACGGGGCAAAAAACAGGGGATGCTCGACAACAGCGAAAAGGGATATAAAAGATTCATCACAATTTTCTTGCTGTATTAGAAGCTGTCAACCAAAACTGTCACCAAAATATTTTTCAGTTTTCAAGTTGGTGTGGCTTGCTGAACAGGTATGTATGAATTTAACAGGGGTGGGGATGGGGGGGGTCTATGTAAGTTGCTGCTGTATTGATCCCTTAGTTTATGAGAGGCAGCATTCACTCTTGTTTCTTGAAAATTCTGACTATTTAGTAATTACAGCTCAACAAAAGACAAGAGAAGAAATTTATTTATTGATCACTCTTTTTTTCTAATGTTTTCAATTGATCACTGCCAAAATGGTAAACAGCCAAAAAACATTGGTCACATGACAGTTTCTATTGTGTGACTAATCAGACCTGTCTTAGGCTTTGAATTCGAAATGATTTTTGTCCGCTCCTGAGGGAAACCAATGCCATTTTTCACAACGCTAAGGGAGAATCACCTTTGTATTGATCTGTTTTAGTGGGGTCCTTGACATGATCGTCACTGCGAAGCCATGAAATTCTGGCTTGTATTGTGTAAGGATGTATTCGGATATCTGACTCACGAAACAACACAATCCTATGTTCCCTACCGTCTATTTACTGGCCGGTGAACAATGTGATAATGCTTGCAATCAGGTGAAATAAAAGGTTGCTTTAGTCAGCAAGGAAAATGTCAGGTCCCATGTTACTCGGTTGTATGTAACATTTTGATTGGCTACAGGAGGTCACTTTTATCATTTTACGTAATAAATAATTTTTGATTTTCTATGTTTTGGCATCAGCGGTTTCTGTAGAGATGATGTTTGCATCATCACACTAAATTTTTACATATATTTTCATCATTGTTTGCATTAATACAGAAGCTTTATGACAAATACTTGTTTGTTACATAAGAAATGTCATTGTTTGAATATTAAGATTAGGATAATATTAACAACAAATCACAATGAATATTTAATCAAATCATGACCCATTTGAAGCAATAACGTTTTTCCGATGATCCCCAAATTGATAATATGCCATCTCTATGAAATTCTATAGGTTTAGTGGTCACGAATTCAGTAAAAGCACAAATTATGGCTTCCCTATTATGAACCATTTATTGCTGAAACGAAATATAAAATGTTTAAAAAGAGGATAATCTTTAAGAAAAATATCAGGTGAATATGGAGAATACTACAAACTTCATATCCTAATTCTCTAAGCTTTGACCCTGTCAGCTGCAAAGTTTAGGTTCAGACTCTTACATGACGCATTTCGTTAAGGTCATGTGGAACCTATTTTTCTAACTTTTTAAGTTTTCCTATTCCCTTGGGATGATGTGATATGCTTGCTTTCATGGTCCTTAATTCTCCAAAAATTCTCCCTTTTATTATTTAAAAAAACAATATTCCATATGCAACAACCTAATATTGGCTTTCCTCTCATGTTTTTTAACATGTTCTCTGCCACATGACGTCCATTTGAGCCTTGTGGCATATTGTGTATTATCTCTGGTGCAAATGTGCATCATTTCAGGGTTTTATTTAAGGAAATATAAATAGCTATAACAACGCTTTAGAGCCAGTTTCTGCCTTGCGGCACTGAGCAGCGGACATACTTATGGCTTTAGATTCAAATAGTGAGTGTGATTCCAACAGACCATAGCAACAATAATTCTTTCTCAATTATGTCAAATCACCAAGACGCAAATGTTTAAATAGACATTCAATGATTTGGACAATTCTCTTGTTGGTTGTGTTGTTAACACATTTCCACTGATTCATTCTCTGGCCTTCCTCAGGAGCACTACCCGATTGCGATGGGGGTGAATACAAATTATTTCACTTCAATGATATCAGCACTAGGTAGGTATTGGGTACTTTCCTTTCCTTTCCCCTCCTTGCTGGATTTCCATACATTGACCTTTGAGAGGCCTGCTGGTTTCTCCTTTCTAATTTTTTCCCAATATCTGCTTACCACCATCATATTATGAAGGAGGCTGTAGAATAGATCTGCTGGAATTTTGCATTAACAACACAAACAACAAGAAGTTCAATTGTCCTAAAAATTCTTTAAATGTTAATGGTCCGTCTCAAAACTGTAGATAGAACTTAAATTAAAACTTGAATAGGTAATAATCAAAATCCAATACATAATCCTTTAAGTGATTTCTCATTCTCATACAATGATGCGGAATAAAATCATTTTCATTTTATAATGCCTTTGTTTGAGATTAAAAAGATGTATTTTTTCTATAAAGTTTTGCCGTTTCTCTACATGACCATACAACCTTCTCAGTGTTATTATCTTTTCACCTTGATTAGCAGGACTCTTTTTTTGGTAAAACACAAATGCTTTACATAGCAATATGGATAAAAGTGCCAAGGACACACATTAAGTCAGTCTTTATAGTTTGATAAGTCTAACTTTATTTACTACAATAAAGCCCAAATAAGTCTTATATAGCAATTTCTAACAGCAACTCTAACAGAACATAGATGGTATTATGTGAAGGTTTGAATATACAGTGAATTTGTTAAACCAATTTTTCTTTTCTCCTCAATAAAAAAAATGACATGTTTATATCTGCTG
Source organism: Thysanoteuthis rhombus (assembly GCA_963457665.1). Classification (NCBI taxonomy): domain Eukaryota; kingdom Metazoa; phylum Mollusca; class Cephalopoda; order Oegopsida; family Thysanoteuthidae; genus Thysanoteuthis; species Thysanoteuthis major. Next base: position 7,529,755 of record OY735231.1, read on the forward strand.
ACAAATGATCGTTAAACCTCTACTTGAATAAAGACAATGTCCCTCCTACTTTCTCTAAAATCTCTGAGTCAAGGGGGAATAGGGGCAGGGGGCAGTTTCAAACCTGCTTATCAGATAATAATCTTTCTTTCTAGGTAATTAACTGCAGCTGATTTTTATGGACATGGTTAAATTCTCTTCCTCTCTTAACTCTATCTCTAATAGACTTTTTTTTTCGTAGCAGAAGCATCTATATTTCAACTTTGGACTTGTCAAATGAGGTGTGCTGAGAGATGGGGACGAGGTTGTAGGTTATGTGGGTAGCAAAGATAGTCCCTTGAAATTGGCAATTAAATTGGTGCTGAAAGAGTTAATCATGGTAATGTCATAAACTTTAAAACGACCTTTAAATTTTTACTGATTGGATAGGCTGCATGATGAGTGGTAATTACTTGAGATTGGCTATAACATGGCCGTGAAAATAAAAATGACGATGATTCAAGATACAGTGATGAGATAAGAAGATGTGGTTTGAAGATAAGCTATAATTGCATAGAATAATCTCTCTTTTCTGACTTTTGTCTTGGACACATTTTTCAATGTTTCTTTTTCAAATAGTTTTGTATCTTATTTTTTGATGGCATCCCCAATTTTTTTTTTTCCCATTTTTACCCTTCCTCATATTTCTTTTATTTCTCTACCTGACAGACTCTTCTCCTGTCTCTCTCTTCCTTTACTTTTCTTTTCTACTTACTTCTTCTTCCTTTCTGTCTCTCTCTTATCTTTCTATTCCATCCCAAATGCTTTTCAAATCTTCCTCTCAAACTTAGTTGCTTCCATGTTGATTGTCCCATCTTCATTCCATTTTTCTTTCATTTCTTTATCTCTTCTTTTTCTTCTTTGATTTTCATTCATTTTTCATTACCTCCTCATTTTCTTTCATTCTTGCTTACTTATATTAGTTTTTTCGTTCTTCCTTTTTTTCTTACTTTCTTTCTTTCTTTCTTTCTTTCTTTCTTCTTTCTCTCCACCTTTCTTTCTTCCTTTCTCCCTTTATCACCTGCTTATTTCAGACTTTTTTGCTTCTCTTTAGGTTTTTGATATCCTCCTTTTTTTCTTTTATCTTTCTTCTCTTTCTGTTTTCTGATCATTTATTCCATTCTGTCAGTCTGTCTCTCTGTCTTTGTCTGTCTGTCAGTCTCTCTAATTCTCTCACTCTCTCTCTTCATCTTTCTCTCAGTCTGTCTATCTGTCTACTGATCTGTCCGTTGGTCTGTCTGTCTGTGTCTGTCTCTCCACTTCTTTCTCTCTCTCTCTCTCTCTCTCCTCAGTCAGTCTGTCTGTTTTCTCAGTCAGTCTGTCTGTCTGTCTGTCTCTCATTTCTGATAGATTGCAAAGCTATAATTGATTATCCTCTAAATGAATTGCCTCTATGTTACGGCTTTTTATCCTCCTCGTGTCATCAACAATGGACTGAAGACAAATTCTGATCGATTATATTTGGGAAGTTATGGATAAAGGAAGAGACATTTTGGATGAAGTTTCTGAGAAAGACAGAGAAAAGGAGGCAAAGAGGGTAGTTGAAAGAGAAGGAGAGGATGGATACCCGAAGAAGAAAGAAAAAAAAGGAAAGAAAAAATTAAAGAGAGAGAGAATGAATGATAGAAAGAAAGAGAAGAGAGAGAGGTAGAAAGAATGAATGATTGAAACAAAGAAAGAACTAAAGGTAGAGAGAAAGAATGGAAAATAGAGAAAGAAAGAGAGCAAAAGAATGATAGAAAGAATGAACGAGAGAAAGACAGGGAAAGAAAAAAGAATGAATGAATGATTGAAACTGAGAGAAAGAAAGAATGAAAGAAAAAGGAAAGGAATGAAACAAAGAAAGGAAGACAGAAAGAGAGATATAGAAAGAATGAAAGACAGAAGGAGAGAGAAAGAAAGAATGGAAGACAGAAAAAGAGAAAAAGAAAGAAAGAAAGACAGACAGAGAGAGAAAGAAAGAAAAAAGAGATAAGAGATTGTAGAAGAATGAAACATAGAAATGCAAAAAAATACAAGCTAATGCAAGACAAAGAATGAAACTAAGCAAAAGAGGGGATAGAGTGAGAAAAAAAGAAAGAGAGGGAAAGGTATGAGAGAATGAAAAAGGAATGAAGTATAAAAAAGGAAAAAGACTTGAGAAAGGGAGAGAAGAAAAATAGAAAAAGGGAGGAGAAGAAGAAGAAGAAGAAGAAGAAGAAGAAGAAGAAGAAGAAGAAGAAGAAGCATTTACACATTACATAGTAATTTAACTTTTAGATAAAAAACTATTCCCTTTAAAAACATAGATAACAGCAATATATATATATATATCCTCACCTCACATAAATGAATCACTATGGCCCATGCAAGAACCAGAACTAATTGTTAAAAAAAATTATCTTAAATTATCTAAATTGATAGCTTTTTTATCTAAAGAATTACCAGCACAAGATTTGGATATTTTCAGTCCAAAATGACCATAGAGACCCCAAAAAGCACTTGTTTGAAAAAACAAAGAAATGTTTTAGGTGGTATTTAATGGTGCACTCATGCTAATCTTCAAAAATGTAGACCAAAAAATGTGACCATGAGCACCCAGATACACACACACACAGATACATAGGTAATTACTCTCTGACACTCAAAGAGAAAAGAATCAGTAGCCCACCCGGTTGATTGGTCGGGCCAGCTGTTAGGCTATGGTGATCTGATAATGAAACTCTAGATTCAGGCAGAAGCATTTAGCACAATATTTGGTAAATTAACTTTTAGATAAGAAACTATTTATATTAAAAACATAGATAACAATAATATTTTGCTCTGGCACTGAGGAAAAAGATAAATTTTCTTAATCGGTTTTAAATCAGGATTCATTATTTTTTGTGGAATGACCTACTTGAATGGATGCCCAAGAGCAACTGCCATCATCATTATTAAGCACTGAAAGCCCGTAAAGAGGATTGAACCTAAAATATTGTCAACAAATACAAATCATACACAGAGATAAAGATAAATATGTATTAAAATTTATTGTCTGAAGTTCTTGGATGAACTTGTGTTATTCGATGAAATATCTAGACCAGTATCTTTTTGTTGTCTCAGTTATAACATTTTGGCCAGTGAGCTCTCTTGCCTTCCTGGGGTTGCTCAAAATTCTGAGATAAAGTGTTGCTCTTATTTGATAAATTGTTTGAACCAGTATCCTCACTTTTGTTGTTTAGATCATTATGTTTGGTGTGAAATAAGAAGTATGAACACTTATTTGAATAGTCCATCAAATAATTTAGTTATTATTTCTGTTCTGTTGTCTGAGACTTTGATAAGAGGTATTAGTGATCAAAGAGTTTTTAGATATCTCCACACATCTCTATTCGAAGATCTTTGGTTGGTTGGGTGGTCAGTTGGTCTTTCAGTCAGTCCCAATTATCAGGAATAGGAAGGAAGGAAGAGGTATGATGTTATTAAAAGGTGCTTTGCCATTAAAAATTATGACATCATTAGAAGGTGTGATGTCATCAAAAGAACATCTATTCTGCTTAATTTTTTTTCTACCAGCTGCCAATGATGTCATAATAGAATATCCGACGTCAACATATTTGTATTTCAAAAAGGCCAAAAATAGCCAAAAAATGCCAAAAATTGGCCATTCACAATTTTCATTGAAAATGATACTTGCAAAATATTTCTATACAGCAATATTTTACTAGTATGAGAATGAATTGACTCGAAGTAAGACTACTTTCTTTCCTTTCTACTTCTCCTTCTGCTACTACTACCACTAATGACAGACGCATCATTGAACTTATGCTTCTTGTTAGGACTCTCCTCATCATCAGTTTTTTTTTTCACTCTGTTTCTCTTGGTTTGTTTTCCATATTTCTTTTAATTCTTAATTTTTGTCTCCTTTCTATCTCATTAACAGCAATATTTGATGTGGATCAGATGGAATAAAATTCCTTGAAAATGATTGAGTAAAATTTTTCTTCCTAATCTGGGCAATACTGGGTTACCTTAATTAACTTTCACTTTATTCGCTCTAACGTTGAATTTTATCTGCAAGTGAAGATAAGAAAAAATAATTTTCGATGCAATTTAAAGGGTTTTTCGGTCCTTTGCGTTCAGTAAAGGGGGTGAAGGAGAAATATATTGGAAAAAACATGCATTAAGGGAGGATTTATATAATTCATCTTTCATGGGGACACCAGAAAAAGTCAACTATCCCAGAATCATTTTTTTCTTGAGTGACATTTTATTGTCATGATTGGGAGACAGAAATGTTTACTCACCCCAAGAGACGGAAAAAAAAATTCCTTTTTTTAAAAGTGGAATCCTAAAATCTAGTTAAAAATTATGCTGTGAGTGCATATATATATATGCAAGTGTGCATGCATGTGTGTGTATCTGCAGGTATTGGCACATGTCTATATATGTATATGTCTGTACATGTGTGTATATGCATGTCTATACATATGTGTATATGTATGTATGTCTGCATATGTGTGTACATGCATGTGTGTCTGTATATGTGTGTGTGCATGACGGTGACTGCATATGTGTGTATATGCTTGAGAATATGCACATGTGTGTATATGCATTTGTGTATGCATGCGTGCAAATGCATACATGTCTGTACATGCGTGTTCATATGCATGTGTTTCTGCAAACATTTGTCTGCCCATGTATATCTGCTTATATGTGTATTGCACATGTATGAATATTCATGTGTGTATATGCATGTGTGCCCTCATTTTTTGTCTGTTAATAATGTGTCAGCTCATGTGTGTGAGTGCATGAAGCTTGTACAGAATTATGACGTAATTTAGTTAAGTAGGAGACAAGCGTCTGTTTCATCCACAATATAATTCAAATTGTGATTACATACATATATACATATATATATATATGTACATATATATATATATGTACATATATATATATATGTACATTATATATATATGTGTGTATATATATATATATATATATATATATATATATATATGTATATATGTGTGTATATATATATATATATATATATATATGTATATATATATATATATATATATATATGCACTTTGGGCTTGTGGCGTATTTTAATTGAGCTCCATATTGGAAGAAAACCTTATTAAAATCCCAATGATTTATTAAAATATTTCTAAATCAAAACTAATCCAAAAAATTCTGAGGTAGAGCATTGTTATTATTAGGAAGAAACCATCAAACAGAACTGCCTCTAAAACTGTTACCATAGGTTTCTTCAGTTTTTAAGTTTGGCTGGCTAGCTGTGTATGTATGTGTCATGCATACTGGCTGTATCAATGGAGCCAGGGAGTTAAAAATTCAAACATTTACTCCTTATTATGTCTAGAAAAAATTTATATTTTGTTTTTGAAAATCCCACCCCATACAGGTTTTCAGTAGGAAGGTTCAATTTGCAATATAAGTTTATGCTGAACTGGTCCCTTAGTTTGTATCAGGCAGCTTTTTTCATGATTACTTACCCCCAAAATGTGAGAGAAGTAACTTATTGACTTATCACCTCTTTTCCAGTTTTTTAATTGATCTCCCACAACATAGCATGCTGCCTAAAGATGTTTGTCGCATGATGGTTTCTATTTCTAGCGGCTAACCGAACCTGTTTGATGAATTATCCGGATTAGTATCCTTACCTTTGTTGTTATCATTTTAGGTGCTGAAGTTTGGCTAATATGACAGAATCAAACAGTGAATAATTTCTCTGATGATGCATCAAACTGGAAGTGATTAACATCATAGTTTAATTAGGGTACTTTGTTTCTATGACAACCAATTATGTCATTGGAAGTTTAACTCCCGGCAGACACGGAAACAAAAACCCATTAGTGTTATAGCAATGGAAGGGCAACATCAGTTAAAATTAAAAAATTGTTAAATGAAATAAAAATCAAAAGTGATTATATTCTTGGGAGAAGCATGAACACGATTATCCCTGTACTATGTTCTGATCCTCTGATGTTCAGAGGTTATATCATTTTCATTCTTTCTTTTTGAAAATTCAAAATTTTTTAGTGATCACTGCCCAAAAAAAGATGCGAGCTATGATTTATTCATTGTTCACTCGATTTTCCAAATTTTTAATTGATCATCCACAACACAGCATGCTACAAAGAAACATTGGTCTCATGATTGTTTCTATTGAGTGACTGACCAGACCTGTTAAGTTCTGTTTAAGGGAAATATTCAAAATATGAATTTAGGTGGAAAAAATCATGTTTTATGTATGTTTCATTACATTGCACTAAATCCAGCAAGTGTGACATTTCCTGTTTTAAAATGGCCACTGTTCTCGCCGTAGAATGCCAGGGGCTGATGACAAATTTAGAGTCAAAGGAATAGACAACAATAACCTTAACCTCAACCCTAATACTAAACCTAATGATACTAAACATAACCCTAAAAATACTAACCCTAGCACTAACCCTGAAAATATCAGCCCTAAAAACACTAACCCTGAAGCTAAGGAGGTTGCCATTTTGAAACGGGGAATGTAACAATAGCCCTCAATAAATCCTCACTTTCACTTTCCTTTTGTATAGAGCTCCCAAAAAAAAAAAAGAATAAAAGTATGAATAATTATTAGCCAGAACACACATGCCTAGTTTACGATGAACGGTCGCAATCATAGGGAACATGAAATGTGTCTGCCCGATGCATATAAGTTGCCCTCTTCAAACCTAAAATATTTCATGTGGTTCTATCGTCAACTGACTCTCTTTTTTTTTTACCTCCAGCACCTCCCCACCTCAGGCATTTTTGTATTTTCTCCTGTCCTGTCCTAATCCACACTATGAGCCATACACAACACATTGATGCAAACAAATAACAAACGGGTCTGGTTATTCACTCAAGAGAAACTATTGCATCACCAACATCTTATGGCAGCATGCGGGATCAATTAAAAAAAAGGAATAAGTTACTCTCCCACTTTTAGTAGGATTATTAGTTTTCAAAAAACTAGTGTGAATGGTGAAAAACAAGTAAGGAGTCAATTTATCATAAACTTACATCACAAATTGAACCTCCCACAAAAATCCTATTAGGAGGGAATTTTTAGAAAATATGTACACTGTCTTTTATAAGCATAATAAGGAGTGAATGTTCAAAGTTTCAACCTTCTAGCTCCATTAGTTCAGTCTGTATACATGTTACATACATACATACATACATAAATGCATATATACATGCATACATATACATCTAGCCTGCCTACCAACTAGCCAGGCAGGCTGACTTAAAAACTGAAGAAACCTATGTTGACAATCTTGGTGACAGTTTTGGTTGACAGTGTAACTGTGTAATTCCTGTATCAGTTACAACCTGCCGGCACTTGGACAATCTGTGATGCAAGTACCACTATCCACTTGAGGTAATGAATTCTCTCCCAACACCTGAACTTTCAACCCGATGAGAAGATCAAATTTTTGGGCTGGGGCCATGGCCATACTATTCCTCATGAATCTAATGTGCCCCACTCAACCCAACAACTTTTCCTCTATCCCTCTCATTTGCGTCTTATTCCATACCTTGTCGTCTCGTTCGGTGAATGGGAACATCGGAAAACTCTTTAAGCTTTGCTGCAGGAACTTGTAACTCTCTCTCTCTCTCTCTCTCTCTCTCTCTCTCTCTCTCTCTCTCTATTCATATAGGATGAGAGAATTGCTTATGCTGCAACAGAAAAATTATAAAGAAACAAGAGAGAGGGAAAAAAGAGAGAGAGGGAGGGAGAGAATGAAAGAGAGGGAGAGAGAGAAAAAGGGAGAGAGGAACTGATAATGAGTGAATGTATATGTGTGTGTGTATTTATGTATTTATGTATGTGTGTGTTCATTTGTGTGTGTGATAGGAAAGAGTAAAAGATTTCCTTTCAGTGACATTCATTATCCCCAAATCCACTGGGCCTTGCCTGGTCAATGTCTCTAATTGATTGATGACATTCGTGGCCCTCCCCAACGGGCCACCAACACCACTACCACCGCCAACAACAACAACAACAACAACAACAATGGCAACAATAACAACAACAACAACAGTTCTAGGACAGAGCCAATGCCTTTCCTCTCTCAACCATTCTGCTACTTCCACCAGCTTCATCTCATTCTTCTACCTCTTTAAACACCCACTCTCCCTCACCATTGCAACCACCTTTGCGCCAAAGTGGGTCAAAACTGCTGCACGTGGGACCTCGTTATGCTAATATCGGTATACATATGCAAATGGATTAGCCAGATAGCAAATAATATAACAAAAATAATGCAGAAAAAGAGGGGGATGTTGTGGATCACTTGCAATAGTGAAAGTGAAAGAGGTGGGTGATATGAATTACTTGCAATAGTGAAAGTGAAAGTTAAAATGAAACTGGACAGAGGTAAAACATTAATGCAAATAAAAGAAGAATGAACTATTATGAAATAAAGCCGATAACAGCCTGTGTATTGATGATAGAGATGCTAATATCCTAAATGGTTATAATTATAATATTGATGATAATGGCAGTTTTATGAAATGGGAAATACATCCAATAGTTTCAACCCTTCATTTTCTATTTCTTTTTCTGTCCTGGGCATTCTGAAATTGAATAATCAGTTTGAGCAATTTGTATTAAAATAGTTCTTATATCATGGGCAGAGCTATAATCTTTCTTGAAATATATTTATGTATAGTTATATTTTCATGACATAGTTATATTTCTCATAATAGTGGTGATAGCAGTTTTGTATAGTAATGAATATGATGATTACAATCATATTGCAATGATAATATTGATAATTATGACTACCATGATAGACTTTTTCTATTAATTCATTTATTTATGGAATTGCAAAACTGAATAAAGATATTACAAAAAAATATCTATCCTGATGTAGTTTATAATTATGATATAGCATATAGTTATATACATCTAGAGTGTCACTTATATTTGACTAGCAGTTTGATAAGAATATTTATCCTGTTGTAGTTTGTAATTATAATTACATGTAACTCAAGTGTTGCAAAGTATATAGATGGCAGTTTGATAGAAATATCTATCCCGTGGTAGTTAGTAATTATAATATTAATTATAGTTATATGTAACTACAGTGTTGCTAAATAGATGACTGTATTTTAATGTTGGGAATATACTTTTGCCGTAGTGGGTAATATCAGGTTTCATCATTTTTAGTTGCTCATACTTCAGCTGTCCCATGAGACATTTATAAATGTAAGTGGGCTCTTAATGCCCACTTCACCTTTGAATTGAGTTGTCCGGTGGTGAAATTTTAATGTAAAAAGTCTGGGATCATTGCTATTATTTTTAATGTTTTTGGTGTCTAGTAAGCAGCCAGAATCAGAAATGAAAACTAATCTCTAAATCATATAAGCTGTAGGGTTAGATTTAAATTACTGTACCCCAGTTGGTCTTCGTAGCCTAATTGGTGAAGCAGCTGCCCTGAAAAAGCAGGCTTCCTGAGGATAATGAATACAAGTTTGTGTGTTTATTTGTGTGTTATAGCACTCTTAGCCATACTGTTTTATCTACAAACTTGAAACTTAACTCTTTTTTAAAATCATATTTTTATTTTTTGAAAAAAAGCGTTTTTGACCATTGCTAGTTGTTTATTTTTCATCTCTGATCCATGCTGTTAACTATTGATTGTAGAGTAACATTCTGAGAGTTGCAACAAAAGCAACAGGAATATGTTGAAAGAAATACTAGTCAAAAACTTATGATAATCAACAATGCGTCATCTAAGAAATTCAGACAACTTATAATTATAAAAACTCGAACTAAAAGCAACAAAAATAAGGTATAAGAAAAACTAGTCAAACATTAATGATAATTGAAGATGCTTCATCCAAGAAATTCAGAAAATCTGAGACAATTACAACTTTGTTTAAAAGCAACAGAAATAAAATGATAGAAATTTGGATCAAAAATCAATAATTGTAATAACTTCCGTATAAAAATTTTAAAAAAATTCTTTGATTAAATTTTTAATATTAAGAGAAATTTGCCATTACAGTCAATAACTTGACAACCATAGCATCAAAATTTGAAGTCATGAAAAGAGATTCCATCGAAGAATGAATATGTTCAGAAAAAATTCTATTCATGACATCACTGATTTTTTCCACAGGAAAACATCTAAAATAGATAGAGTGAAAAATCATCTAAAGAAAAATAATTGATCAATGAAGAAATATGGTCAGAATAAATTCTATTCATTAATTGGTGATTGATAAACCCATTAAATAAGGCTCTAAAAGGATCAAAAAAAATTTTTTTTTTCCCCAAAATAAAACTATAATTTTTGAAAGGAGTCTAGTTGAGTACTGATGCCAATTTTCAAGTTCATAGATTAAACAGTGTGGCCAGGAGTGCTGGAACACACAAACAAACACACAAAAATGCACATTATCATCTTTTCAATCAACAATTTTCCAGCTAAGAGATTTGGAGAACCTATGACTATTACCACTGACTTTTTTCATTATAACACAGAAATTGGTGTCAATGAGCCGCAATTATTACGCTATTGGTATGGCCGATGTTCAAGGACAAATGATAATAAGTGGAAGACAGTTCTTCATAGATTATATTCCCCGATCACAACTGTTTAATAAAAAGATCTTCATTTTTCTAATAGTATTCAACTCTCATTACTTCCATGATCTAACTATATAAGCCAATTTACCATCTCATTGGTAGTCTATAGAAAATGGTTTGCACACTAAGAGATTAACTATAAAAAATGAATAGCATTAAAATGAATACAACCAATGCATCCTCCTGAAAGTCACCTGTGGAACTGAAGCATGGAATCTAACCAATAAATAAGTCCTTGAAATTATAACGATGCAACGTGCATAGGAGAAAATCATGCTTAACATAACATGGAGAGATCACAAGACAGCACAGTATGTAAGAGAAAAAACAGGAATCAAAGATATAGAATCTATTTGAAAACTCAAATGGCGATAGTCTGGTCATGTTCTTAGAACATCAGACAACTGCTGGGTATCATGACCCCCAACGTGGATCTCCAGAGATCATATGTGAAACAGTGGCCAGCAAAATATAAGATGGCATGACGAACTGCATGAGTTCAGAAAATATTGGCTCTATGATGCCCAAGATAGGATGGTCTGTCGAATCTTGGGGAAGGTTTATGTCAAACAATTGACGCTAAAAGAATAATCGTGATGATGATGAAATTCTTTTTATTTCTGTTTTGTGGATGAATAGGTGATAACATAAGTAAAAACTTTATATTGAAAACTAAGCTATAACAAACCATATTATATTGCTGGAGACTTGTACTAAGTTTAAAAGCAACAAAAATGAAATAAAAGTAAGAAAATTAATAACAAGTCTGAGAAGTCAATCAATAGAGACTGTTACAAGACCAACATCTTTTGGCAGCATGCTGGGTTGGGGTATTCAATCAAAAATTGGAAAAAGTGATGTTCAATCAATCAGTTATATCTTTGGCCTTTTGTTGGAAGGTAATCGCTGAAAAATACCAAATTTTCAAAAAATAAGCTGTGAATGCTGCCAGACTAAAAGAATGATTAAGCATAAACTTACATTTCAAATTGTACCACCATTTGAATTCTAGAGCAAAAATTTTCAAAAAACAAAAAATAAGTTTTTTCTTGACATTTCAAGAAGTAGATGTTCAGAATTTGCAGCACCCCAGGTCCATTAGTGTGCTCTGTATGCTTGATACACACATACATAGCCAGCAAGACCAATTTAAAAACTGAAGAAACCTATTTTGACAGTTTTGATGACAGCTCCTCATTATTTCATCTCATATCAAGTCACTCTTTTGGCTTATTTGCTTAATTTTGTGAAGATTGATCCAAATGTTCTTAGGTTATTTTGTAAACATACATTTCAGTTGACAGACCAACAATGATACACTGGACTAATTACAATATCCCTTTTTTTTGTGAGACCTGACAGTGCAGCAAATAAACATACATCAAAGATGTGTTTCTAAAAACAGAAGATGACAGAACAATTTTTTTTCGACTGATGAAGTGGACCAAGGGTTGATTAAATGAAGCAGGAGATCAGAGTTCACTTCCTTGTCCTGCTTCCGAAATCTACATTTCATTGATGTTTACCCTGTGAACAAAATGACCCCAATATTTGGCTGACCCATTTCTCTCGAGAAAGAATCTCCTGACAGCACAGCCGTGAATATTTCTCCTGGATTTTCCTTGCTTTGACATATTTGTGTCATGCAACGAAAAAAAACCCAGATCGAGTGATGCATAATTGACAAAACTGGGACACCTTTGATTTGTGATATCTTGAGAGTCACCCTGAAACAACGGAAGGATGTAGGTGGTATTTGTCATTGAACTTTTTTCCATTCGGAAAAATCAGAAGACAAAGATAAAAATATCCTTCAACCTGGCTCTCAAAATGTCCCTTCAGGAAAATCTGGTTCTAAAAAGGGTTTTTGATAGTCTTCTAAGGTTTGCAATATCAATAAATCAGTAGAACATATGAAGAGGAAAATGAGTAGACAACAGACCTAACTTTACCCGAGTTGAGAGTGTATGAATATACATGTATGTGCTTCAAGGCCTTGACACATCGATGTATATGAATTGGTAACATTGAAATATCTTCATTTTCTTTTTTATAGAAAATATTTTATGTAAAAATGTCAAGTGTTTTTTGGTTCATTGTCATATTGCGATCAAGATATACCAATGAACAGCTGTAGCTACCAAAGATGGTGAAAGGTTCTATCCTTTTTTATTGTACGTGAATCTCACTGAGTGTTTATGTGTTTGTGTATGCATTGGTATGTTTTTTATGTGTTTGTTTGTTCCAGTGTTCCTGGCCATACGGTTTTGTCTACTGACTTGAAAATTGGCATCTGTACTCCACTAGGCTCTTCTAGACCCTTTTTCTAAAAATAGTTTTGATTTTTTGGAAAAAAATCTTTTGAGGTTTTATCCTGAGGGGTTAATGACATTTAGTTCCCCAAAATATAGATGTTTCTTCATTGTTTTTCGTTCTATTTATTTTAGATGTTTTCCAGTTTAAAAATGCCAGTGATGTCATAATTAGAATTTATTCTGACCATATTCATCCTTAGATGGAATGACTCCAAATTTTGGCACTATGATTGACCAATTATTGACTTTGATGACGAGTTTCTTTTTGGTTTCAGAAGCTGAGCAAAAGTTGTTTTTTAATTTCATCTGGGAGTTATTACAATCAAAATATTCTCATTCTCTGATGTTAGTCCATTATTTACAAACTGCACTGCTTACTAATGATTGTAAGATGACCAATGTCTTTTATCAGCGTGCTGAGTTCGGGGTGATCAATTAATGATAAATGAATAGGTTACTTTTCACGCATTTTGTTAGATCATTGAAAAGTTTGAATTTTCAGGAGATAAGTGTGAATACAGGTGGACATAAACCAGTGACCAATTTTGCATAATTTTGTGAATTGAATTGATATTGTAAATTGGATGGGGGGAATTTTAAGAAAAAACAGAAAATCATTTTTTCTAGACATGATGAGTGAATATTAAAACTTTCAGCCCTCTAGCTACCTTTGTGCAGCTTGTATGCGTGGAAGATATACACATATATAAATACATACATAGACAGCCAGCCACACCCATTTGAAAACTGAAGAAACCTATTCATAAAGTTTTGGTATAGTTTTGGTTGACGGTTCCTCATGAGATTGAACTGCCCTTCAGTTATTTCGTGAACAACCTTAGAATTCGGAAAACTGACATCCAAAAATGTGATAGGCTGGACTAATTGCAATTCCTTTTTCGTGAGATGTGGCCCTACACCAAATAAATATGAATAAAAAATGTGAAACAAAGAAAAGAAAAGGGCAGAATAATCTTTTTTGAAGTTCTCCTAGAATTGATTAAATGATACTGGTGGTCAGTTCACTTCCTTGCTCAGTTAACCAAATCTGCATTTCATTGATGTTTACCTTATCAACAAACCAGAACCAGTATTTGGCTGACCCATTTGAAAAAATCTCCAACAACATAGAAATTTATATTTCTCCTGGATTTCTCTTCTCTTGCCTTGACATATTTGTGACAAGCCAGGAGGCACAATTGGCAAAACTCAGACAACATTGATTTGGATTAGCAAAACCTTCATCTTTTTTAGCTTGGAAATATTCTATGTAAAAACGTTGAATTTTCTTTCATTCATGGCAATCCATGTGGGTTCTACTGTGACTAAAAAAACACCATTTTTTTATTAATGAAAGTTAAGCTAGAGATGGTTTTTAATTTTATCAGAGAGTTATTACAATTGAAATATTGTCATTCTTTGATGTGAGTCCTTAATTTTTGATTTTGTTTGAGACATGAAAATACACTAAATGAACATGATCAAAAAATGTGTAACTGAAAGAGAAAAGGGTAGAACAATTTTTTTTTCAATGATGAATAGCTCAAAAAGTTGATTAAATAATGCTGGAGACCATAGTTCACTTCCACATCTAGTTAACTAAATCTACATTTCATTGTCAACACACTAGACCCATAATTTAGCTGACCCATTGCTTTCAGGGAAAAATCTTCTACAACAAAGCAGTGATTATTTCTTCCAGATTTCTCTTGCCTTGACATTTTTGTAATGAGTACAGAAAAGCCCAGACTTGGGGATACACAATTATCTAAACTGGGACATCTATGAATTGGGATATTTTGATTGTCACCCTAAAAAATATGAATGACTGTGAAATTTTTCATTGAACTTACCCATTCGTGGGAGTCAAAGGAAAAAGTTCTAAAGCATCTGCAGACTGGGGAACTCGATTCCCAGAATTTTCTTTGATTGTCTTTTAAGGTTTGTAATATCAATAAATCAGTAAAAGAGATGAAAAGGGGAATAAGCATAAGATACATTAAACTTTGACCAATTTGGGAGTACATGAATACACTTTAGAGTTTTGACACCGAGGATAAATGAGATGAGAATTCAGTGTGAAAACGGTTATTTGGGCCTTTGCATTACTGGAAACTGTTTAGCTCAATGATAAGAGCATCACTACATTGAAGCAGCTACCCTATTGGTGGCAGGTTCAATTCCTCTAGCCGCCCCATTTTCTCTCTCTCTATATATATATATATATATACATATATATATAGATAGATAGATATAGATATGGTTTGCATAGCAAAACTTTCATCTTTTGTTTTTACTAGAAAATATTTTATGAAAAAATGTTAATTATTGTTTGGTTCATTGACATCCATGTGGGTCTTACAATTTCTTTTAATATCCAAATTTAAGCAGAAGTTTGATTTTGCCCATATATTAAACATTATCAATTGGATTATCATTTTTCTTGGCAGATGGATAGCTGAGGTGAGAAAGATCTGCCCCAACCCTGACTAGTGAGATAGACTGGACCAATTACAATTTTTTTTAATCTGCGAGACATGACAATACACCTAATGAATATACATAAAAATGTCCATTAAAAACAGGCAAGAATACAATAATTATTTTTTATCGGATGAAGTGCTCCAAGGGTTCACAAAATGACACAGGAGGTTGGAGTTCACTTTCTTGCCATGCTTGCAAAATCTACATTTCATTTATGTTTACCCTGTAAGCAGAAAGGACCCAATATTTAGCTGACACATTTCTTTTAAGGAAGGATCACCAACAGAACAGAAATAAAATTTTTCTCCTGAAGTTCTCTCACATAGACATATTTGTGTCAAGCCAAGGAAAAAAAACAAATAAGATGCACCACTGACAAAAATATGATGTCTTTGATTTGTGATATCTTGATAGTCATTCCCCCAAACTCGTAAAAGGAAGAGGTTGAAATTTTAGTTGACATCTGTTTGGGTCATACTACAACTAATGAACATCATGTCTTTAAATATCCAACTTTATCTTTTTTTTGGTGGAGATGACTATCAGGAAATCACAAATTAATGAGGTCCCGCTTTTGTCAATTGCACATTGCAGTAGGACCTCTTCGATGAATGAAATCCTGATAGTCTCACACCAAGAATGAAGTTGAAATTGAACTTAGCCATTCAAAGCCATCAACTTGCCTCTCAAAATATTTTTCTGGACAATATGATTCTAAAAAGGGTTTTTGATAACAAGTAATGAAGACAATAATTGGAAAACAGACTGCACCTTATTTCACACTATGAACATATATGAATATGTCTTGAGGTTTTAACCCATATATATACACACAAACACATAGACACACACACAGACACACACAGACACACACATATATATATATATATATATATATATATATATATATATATATATATATGAATGTATAAAATGGATCACATTGTGCAACCTTCTTTTTTTGCTAGGAAATATTTTTAAAAAATGTTAGATATCCTTTGGCTTATTGATATCCATATGGGTCATACTCTTATTAATGAAGATCATTTCTTTTAATAGTAGAAGTTGAGCTGGTTTGTTTTTCTTTACATATTAGATATTTATTGGATTACAATCCTTCTTGGCAGATGGGAACTTGAGGTTGAGGAAGTCTGCCCCATCCCTGAAAAGGTATTTTTAAAATAGTGAGATAGGCTGGCCTTATTACAATTCTCTATTTTTTGTGAGAAATGACATGATAAACATTCATAAAAAAATATGCATCTAAAACAGGAAAGGAGTTTTTTTTTTCATTGATGAATTTCTCCAAAGGTTGATTAACTGGAGCAGGAGGTCAAAGTTCACTTCCTTGACCTGGTTCCAAAATTAACATTTCATTGACGTTTGACCTAGTAAACAGAAGAGACTCAATATTTGGCTCTTCTTTCAAGGAAGAGTTTCCCTACGGCACAGACATAAATATTTCTCTGTCTTTGACATATTTGTGTCAAGATGAGACTGACAGCCTTCCTCTCCCATTGCACAATTGGACTACCTGAGACAATTTGATTTGTGATATGCTAATGTCACCCTGAAAAAACAGAATGGATGAAGTTGAAATTTCCAATGAATTTTTTGATTCAAGGATGTTGTCGGACTAAGGAAACATTCTGAAGAATTTCTTGACTGCGTTACCTGATTCTGGAAATATTCTGTGATGTTCTCTTAAAACTTGGAATATCAATAAACCAGTGAAAGAAATAAAGAGGACTGTAAGTTGGAAATTGGAAACAGAGTATATATACACATCAGACTTTTAACTCATTGATATATGTATATATATGTATATATATATATATATATATATAGATAGATAGATACATATATATATATATATATATATATATATATATATATATATATATATACATATATATATATATATATATATATATATATATATATAAATACATATATATATATATATATATATGTATATATATATATATATATATATATATGTATATATATATATATATATATATATATATATATATATATATATATATATATATATATATATGGGCCACACAGTACAACCTTCTTTTTTTCTTGCAAGGAAATATTTTATGTGAAAATCTAAAATTTGGTTCATTGAAATCCATATGGTTCATACTTGATTACTAATAAACATCAATTCTTTTAATATTAGACAAAAAACTAAAACTTTGGAGAATTTGAATATACATCAAGATTTTGACTTATTGATGTATATCAGTGGGTGGCATAGCAGGAACTTGATCTTTTTTCAGGGGAAATATTTCATGAGAAATATGAAATGTTCTTTATCATATTGTAACTAATAAACACCATTTTGTTTTATATTAAGAGTTGAGCAAAAGTTCCTTTTTTTCATTTACATTTCAAAATGTATTCTTTATTTATTTATTTAAGTTTCTCTCTTCACAGCAGATGGTCTACTGAGGCTAAAGTGGTTTGCACAAACCCCTAAAAAGATGTCTCTGATCTTGGACCAACTGGGGCAGATACTTTGCTCAGTTTTCAGATGTGTATTTGTACATACTATTAAGTGTGTGTGAGTTTTCAAATTAGAGCAAAAAAAGACGTATTTGTATATCTATAATAATGCAGCATTTGCATGTAAGCCTTGTATGTTATAAATATATATATATATATATATATATATATATATATATATATATATATATATATATATATATATATATATATATGTGTATACCCTGGTATGCGTGCAAACTAACATTTGGTGTTGAGAAGATAATAAAATTTGTTGTTAAAGATAAGTCCGAATTTTCAAAAAACAAGCATGGAGGCAAAAGCTAAAGAACTAATTAAGCATAAACGTACATTGCAAATGGACACCCCCGACTGAAAACCTTATTGGAGAGGATTTTGATACTGTTTCTTCCTATACATAATAAAGAGGGAATATTTTTAGCTTTCCAACTCCACAGCTGTGTGTTTTACACATGATAAACACATACATTGATAGCCAGCTAGACCCACTTAAAAACTGAAGAAACCTATGTTGATATTTTGGTGGCACTTTTGGTTGACATTCCCTATTGTATATGTGTTGTATAATACTGTAAGTATTTATGCATTTCACCTTGAAACTCCATCGTGCATTCCTTTGAAGCTTTTTACATTCAGGCCTTGCCAACTTAAGATCTGGAAAGAAATTGAAAAACCCTTCAAGATCTCAATTCATAGAGCCAAGCCATTATATCCAAGCAAGAAAATAGGCCAATTACATCTTAAAGAAAAAACAATTTCTTGATAACTAAAAAATTATATTCTTTATATTCAGTTATTATTTGATTATTCATATTAAGTTATAACTCTTAAATATTGTTTTCTCAAATAATAGAGAATGAAGCCAAAAATGAAAGATTTATCTATTATATTTTCTGGCAAATTCCATGTAGAGATGTGGTTCATAATTATTGGAGGTTTTTGAGCCCTTAACAGCCATGATGTCTACCCAAGAGGTTAGACTAATTTCCAAGTATAATTTCAAATTATAACATCATGTTCAAGTTTCTGGTTATGTCAGCAAAACATTTGGAATGATCACTACTGCAGTGCAAACTGCTAAGCATTCGTTGAATAGATTTATGTTTAGAAATATCAGTATCAATATTAAACCTGATGAAAAATTATCTACTGCAGTGGCCAAGGGCCCACAAAAAGGTGTTGATTCCTTTTCTGTAGATTTGAAGATTTCAACAGCAATCATATCGTGTCATCACAAGGCAATAGGAAAAACTGAAAAATTGGAAAATAGCTCTTACATAAACTGAATGAAATACACCTTGACAGTTCCAAACT
The DNA here is from genome assembly GCA_963457665.1 of Thysanoteuthis rhombus. Classification (NCBI taxonomy): domain Eukaryota; kingdom Metazoa; phylum Mollusca; class Cephalopoda; order Oegopsida; family Thysanoteuthidae; genus Thysanoteuthis; species Thysanoteuthis major. The sequence continues at coordinate 7,549,027 of OY735231.1, forward strand.
CAATCCTTTCACTGGTCTGCATCTAAGTTTAAAGAATTGGAATGTGTCTTGCAGCTTCCTCTATTTTCACCTGATATTTCCTCTACTGCTTTTCAAGTATTTTGAACTTGATATTTTTGATGAAAGATTCAATAATAGGGAAGCGATAATTCATTCATACATGAACTGAATTTTCAACCAATAAATTTCATGGAAATGACATATTATCATTTGAGGATCTTTGAAAAAAAGTTTTTGCTTCATATTTTGAATAAATATTTACCATTTTTTATTATTTACATCATCCTTCATCTCACTATTCATAAAACAAGATTTCATATATAACATGCTGATATATATATATATATATATATATATATATATATATATATATATACATATATATATATGTGTGTGTGTGTGTGTGTGTGTGTGTGTGTGTGTATGTATATAGTACCATAAAAATAAATATACATAAAATAGAAAAAAAATACTGAAGGAAATTATATGAATTACATTAATAGATATTGGGAAATAAGTGATTATCATTTAAAGCAGTAAAACCTGTAGACTATATATATATATATATATATATATATATATTTGTGTGTGTGTGTGTGTACATATATTTAGAGAGAGACAGAGAGAGACACACAGACAGAGATAGAGAGACAAAAAGAGAGGGAAAGAAAGCAATGAGATTTATACGCTGTGTTTCTTAATTCTTGGAAGTCTGTGAAGGTAGTGAAGCTGATTCTGTATGTATCGTTAAATTGGAAGGGATTCATCTAATATGAGCTCCTTCAAGAGATTCAAACGATGATTTCAAACAATTCCTGCTCCTAATTAGACCAATTGAAGTCAGCAATTAAGGAAAAGTGTCCGGAAATTATTAGTCAATAGGAAGGGTGTAATATTTCATCAGGATAAGGCTTAACTAAATGTTCATTTGATGACCTGGCAAAGATTGTTACAGTTTGGCCGAGAAGTTTTCACTCATCTGCTATATTCACCAGATATTGCGACTTTGGATGACCATCTATCCAGATCTTTACAGAATTCTCTCAAAGAAAAAATCAAATTCCCACTAAAACTGTTAAAGACAATAAGCGTAGTTCTTAGCTGAGAAAGCTAAAAAGTACTTAGTGTATGAAATTATGATATTTGTTGAAAGGTGGCTGATGACAGTGGAAGAAAATTGTGAGTATGTTAGTCAGTTGAGGTAATGTCGAAAGAAAACAATTGTCTTTCGTATCTATTTTGTAAAGCCACCAAACGTTTTGACGAATGTGGCACAATGATAGGAATGTAGCAAAGACCAATATTCCAAGGGGAATTATGAATCACCAACACGCATATATGCTGCTTTTACTTCATAAATTAAGCAGTGGAGATGGTAAAATCAAGTTACCTTAATGAAAATGTACTATTTTTGATCAATAATTTATGATTAATAAAAAAGAAAAAAATCACGGATACAAACTAAGAAACTAATTTAGCATAAATTTCTGTTGTAAACTGAACTCCCAATCAAAACGTTTTTAGGAAAAGGTTTTTTCAAAAAACAGAAAAATCCTTTTCTCTATTCATAGAGAGGAGCGTGTGTGCAAAATCTAAAGTTTCTGCTATGAATGGTCAAGGCTGGACAAAGCCCGAACAGGTATACCCATAGGTACATATAAATGAAAGAACATATGAATAACCTAAATCCATTAAACTGGTCTGTTGTGGGCAGCAGTGATTAATTAAACTATCAAAGGCATTTAATTAGTTACCCAATAAAACCTTCTACATCTGGACATTTATTCATTGATAGATTTATTACATTTCAATATATATGTGTTACGCAGAATAGGTGAAATCCTCTTATAAAGAGAATTTACTTACTTTTTGGTGGAAAAAAATTTCATGTCACTTTGATTTCAAAAACTTTTGATTGTGGAAAATAGTTCTATACTCTTGTTTTGATTGAATGAATTTTGGATCAAATTGAAACTATGGGTTCATCTATTTTTTGTCAAAAAGTGTTTAAACTATGAATATTTTTTTTTAAAAGGTTTGAGTTCACTTCAACAACATCAACTTTTGATTGTAAAAATTAGTTGTTTTGTATCCAAGAGAGAGAGAGGAGGAGGAGGGAGGGAGAGAGGGAGGGAGAGAGAGGGAGAGTCATTTTGTATACTTGGATATATTTGTGTTCTTATATGATTTATGAGTTGATATATTCTTTGCCAAATTCTTCTAACAAAATTTTTGACATTGGTTGAGCTCCCAATTTGGATTCAGATTCATTTTTACCGTTTTCTCAGTCAAAGAGTATAAACCAACAAAAAATAAAACTTAAAACATTCCCATCCAGCCACTTTCTTCTTCATCTTCCAATTTCAGGCCAAACAAAATTTTGATAAATAACACATAAATAAAATTATGAAATTTCATCAATTCTATTTGTATTTATTTATCTATTTATTTATCGAAGCCTGTAAAAAATAAAACAAAACAAAACAATAAGAATTGATAAATAAATGAAAATCTTTTGCAGATAAAATTAATGGAAAATTCGATTTTTCACTCTGTCAAAATATTTATATATTTTTCAACATGCTATTTATCATGATTTGAAAAAAAAAATTCTGCTTGCAAAAGATTCCCTGTCATCTTGAATTCTGAGTCGTTTTTTTTGTTTTTTGTTTTTTGCATTTGCCTTAATGTTTATTATCATTCCTGCAAATCATTAATCCAAGATTTAATCTTTTGGAAAAATTTTTTTGTTTCAATATTTTTTTTGTAAAATCTTTTCAATTTGGGGTGATTATGGACTTTGAAAGTGACAGCCCCAGCCTATTCCACCCCCAAAAGAGCCCATGCAAAACTGTGAAAGAGATAGGATGACCTTGGTCACTGAGTCACCTGTTCACAGATCAGCATTTGGAGATGACTATCAGTATTGGCAAAATCAAGGAGGGTCAGACTCTATATTTTCAGAAAACTTAACTTTTTATGCTGTCGAATGAATCCACAAATTGAGTTAATTGCTTGAATGAAGGAAAAAAAGTGAAAAAGACCAAATTCAAGTGAAGAAATTATTTGTATCTATTTAATGTGTTCAATTTTTAAAAAAACATAGAACCAGAGTCCTGTTCAGAAATAATAGAACCATTTTGAAAATATTGAGAATCGCATGGCTTTGACATAACTTTGTAATCTGCCAAAGTGGACCATACTGTACATGTGCAAATCGACACTCTCCCTCCGGGTTACTCAGTCGACAATGAAATACCATGGAGAGTGCTTGTATACTGCACAAGTTTTGCATTTACAATGACTGTGTCTATCTATTCTTCACAACCTGTGCAGGGTTTTCTGGCAAAACATTCCGTAACCAAGGCAGCTCCCCTCCCCATCAGTCACGATTTGTCTTCGTGCAACATCTGGCTTTTCCAAAAGCTAAAATCAACATTGAAAAGATGAGATTTCCGACCATGGACGAGATTAAGGAGAAAGCAACAAGGTAGCTAATGGCTATCCCTAAAGAGGACTTTTTTGAAAAGTTGTTGGAATTACTTGGATGAGTGTGTGAGGTTCGCAGGGAAATACATTGAAGGGAATTATGTCATCATTGCCCTTCTGTTACTTATTTTTATTTATCTATTCTTTTGTACAAGTTAAGATTATGTTCATAATTTTAGTAACTTACTGTCAGGAATGTTGAATAACCACTTCCAAACTTTTCAGTTTTCATAATTTGAACAATTCACTCCAATTTTTTTTTGTTGTTTAATCATATTCTCTTCTATCAATATATATAAATCAGATAACCTTTGCCTATTGTTCAAATGCCAATCAACCATGGACATCTACTAGGGGTAGTCCTTCTCCCCGAGGGCAAAGGGGTTTGAAAGTAGGAACCTTATAGTCAATAAAAAATAATGGTGCAGTACAATTGTTTTATATAAGTTCAGCTTAATGTTCCCTTATAAAAAGACGGTCTTATCATTCACTGGTAGCAGGGTTGCCAATAAGATATATACCGAACATACCCCCACTCCCACTCGCTAGAAATATATTGTTTTGCCCCCTAACCCCTGGAAAAGTTACAGCAGGCGGATGAGCGAACAACTCATCATTAATGATAAAAAAAATTATTCTATAACCTCCAGATATCCATGTAATGCACTTCTTGGAAATACCAAATAAAAATAATTCACTATAACACTCAGTACGAGTTAGTAACTAGAAAGTCCATTCAAGTATAAAGTGCTCCTACCATTTTCATATCTAAAAAGCCTCATTCAATTTTCATGTGTAATGCATTCCTCTAGTATTATATGTAAAAAGCATCTATATATTTTACTTTTGTGTGTATTGCAACACCCAAATTATTAATGTAAAAGGTATGACTATGTATATTCTATCTTCATGTATAATGCAACTCCATGATTTTCAATGTAAAAGTCATGATTTTGTATGTAGAAATCATGATTATGTTATATTTTTGTTTATAATGTGACCACCACTTCACTATATTTGTAAGGGAGGAAATGATCAGCTTTCAGTTTGTTTGGTGCAAATGTATTTCTTTCAACTTGTTTTTTTAAGTCTCTTCATGGCACTTATACACCATATAATGGAATCCCTATAATACCTGAATTCAGATGGAATTCGTTAGTTTCCTACCAGGCTTTATTATCATTAGATAATGCAGAGCCACAATGCATTTGCCAGAGACTCTCCTCAAAACTAAGAAGAATACACAGTAAGACATTATACTAAGTTAAAACTTGAAATCCCATGGCCTACCTACTGCTTTTCTTTTATAGCAATGAAATTTAATAACATAACAATGAATTCATATCAATGAATGCTAATCATTCCAACTTTTATATTCTTTGCTTTATTCTGTCAGATGGTTATTGTTATCAAAGAAAACCTGTCAAAAAGTGATCACAATAAGCTTTATCTTAAAATTTCCCACATTAAAATGGTGAAGACAAAACTTCTTGACATACTGTCTGGTAACTTTCAAGTCAAATCTTAAGAGAAAGCGATAGAGTATCTTGTTACCTTTTATTAGTGTAAGTTCAAGAATTGGTAACCTCATAGTTCAGTGTCCAAAATTATCATGGTTGCTGTTGGGGCACTCAATCAGTTACAAAAAAATACTAACAAAACAGATATAATTGTAATAAAATGAATGGGTAAAAAATTACACCAGTAAAATAAAAGTAAACACCTCCTCATCTACAGTAGTATTTAATACACTTATATATTTTCATAATTCATTTTTAATTTCTTTAGATGAAGTATAATATATCATCACCATTTTAGATTTAATGATTACTTCTCACCTCCATCTTAATTTATGAGTAGCATTTCATTGCAACATTTTCTCAGAGTGATTTCTCTCTGACAGTGAGTGAAGAGTGTTGATTGGGAATTAGAGAATAAGCTTTGTGTGAGACTTGAACCCATATCCAGGTGAAACATTGTTCAGCCTGGCCTGTTTTACCAAGCAAGCCACTGCAACTTGAACTGGATACAGAAGTTTAAATAACACCCTTAAACCTATTCTTCATTCCAATCATAACCATGTTTGTTAACATTCTGACATTTATGGTATTTGATACTTTTTTCTGGATTTTTCTTTTCATTTTTATTTTTATTAGATGAAGTATTTTACCATGTAGTTGGAAGCAGAATGATTTTTTTTTTAGTTTTGAAAGCTGGTATGTTTTCTTTCAGAATTGGATGAATGAAAATACTAGTAGCAGTAAAGAAATGCTGATAAGGTTGGAAAAATGACTTTGAAAAATGTTTTCATGACATTTGATATATTCTTCGTTGGTTTTTCGTCAGAAGTGACCAAATGCGCTTACAGAAACTGCAATAATTTGGAACGCTGAACTACAAAATTGAGAAGAATTATGTTTTCTCAAAGTGTCCTTGTTTGCAGTAACAAAAAAAATTTTTTTCAAGAATATCTAATAATTTTTGGATTGCGGATAAGATCAGAATAAATAGGCAACTAATGTATTTTGCAAATATTTTGGGACTCTATTCAGTCTTTTTTTTCATCCTCTCTTCTTTTCTTTGTCTACCTCCCAATCTATTCCTATCAATCTATTCCTCTTAAGGTGGTCTTTTCCTTTCTTTCACCTTTCTCTATCTCTCCAATCAACCAATAGATAGATAAACAGAGAATATACATTCTTTTTCTATATTAGATATTAAAGATTTTTAATTTATATAATGTTTTTGAAGTTTATCTCTGCACAAACACACACATATATTTACATATATAGCATTTATAATTATGTGTGAGTATATATATATATATATATATATATATATATATATATATATATATATATACATAAATATATATGTATACATATATATATATGAATAGCATTGAGCACTCTTCATTCATAGATAACTCTACCTTCATGAAATATATATATCAGAAACTGTCAACCAAAACTGTACCAAAAATGTCAATATATGTTTCTCCAGTTTTCAAGTTGGTCCAGCTAGCAATGTATATATGTATGTACGAATGGAGCTAGAAGGCTGAAAATTCAAACATTTATCCCTTATTAAATCTTGTAAAAACATTTCTGTTTTTTTTTGACAATCCCCTCTGAAATAAGTTTTGATAGCAGGTCAATGTACAATGTAAAGTTGACTTTACAATTTTTCAATGGATCACCCCCCAGCACAGCATGCTGCCAAAAGATGTTAGTCATGTGACAGTTTCTATGGAGTGACTAACCAGTCTTATATATATATTTACTGAACTTAATGTTTAAATTTTGGAAGTGGATTCATCATGCCATGATTTCATATAAGAAAATGTCAGATGTGTTTTCCAACTTGAGTATTTCAAATTATTCTGTTTCTGTCAGGCAAATTGTAAAATTAATTGAATATATTGGATGCTTCATCCTCTTCTGTCTTTTCCCTATTTTTTCCCCAAAGAACTCCCAGACATGTTTCCTTCTTGATTTTTTTCCCCAAAATTCTTTTAAATGCTCTAAACCCACATTAAATCATACCTTAAACGAAACATTGATTCATCAAATTCTTCGGTGCTGCAAGATCTTTTTTTTCTCTCTTCATTGCAAAATCTTAAAACTTGAAGAAAGAATTCACTTCATATGAAATCCACTTGCACTTGGAATGACATAAGTCTTTTTTTACTCACACCCATTTTCCTAACTTTTAAATCTCTACTTTTGATGCTTATCTAAATGAGGAAAATCATTTCAAATTTTCCTCTCAATGCTGTTAAATGCTGTATATTTTTTTTTCTTCAGCTGATTGAAAAGTTAGAAGCCTAATATAGCTTAACCACTTGAGACTTTTTAAAAAATCCTTTTAATCCAGGTGTTTTTTTTCCTGGAAATTTCAATGAAAGGCATCGCTTTTTTCCCTAGGGGTTTTTATATACTTTATATGTTAATCTGTGATATCATATGGCAAAATATTTGGTCGGCTACTCGAAATAATGCTAGACAAACTGAACGAAAAAAAACAAGAAAGTTGGTCATCATGTAAACTTCAGTAAAGCAAATATCATGTAAAACAAACAGGTTTAGGACTAAGACACAACTATGAAAATTGAACATGCAGAGCTGAAGAAAGTAAACCACTGCATCTGCCTAGGGCAACAAATCTCCATCAAATCCTCAAAAGAAAAAGAAATCAAGTAGAAAACCACTCTAGGTTGGCAAGGTTTTGATAGAGTGAGCTCAACCTCCAAAAACAAGAAAATCCTATTAGTTCTAAAAAGAAAAGTCTACAACCAATGTATCTTGCTGATAGTTTAATATGGAGCTAAAACATAGACTCTAACCCAAAGATTGTCGCTCAAACTAAAAACCATGCAACCTGCACAGAAAAGAATCATACTCAAATATCACATTGGGAGATCCCAAGACAGCACAGTACTTCAGAGAAAAAGCAGAAACCAGAGATTTAGAAAACTTCAGAAAATTCAAATGCCAATGAGCAAGAATACCAGACAACTGCTGTACATCATGACTCACAATGTAGATCTCCAGAGATCATATGTGAAACTGTGGCCAGCAAAAAATAAGATGGCATGGCGATATAGACATTGGCTCTATGATGCCCACGATAGAGAGATCTGGCAAATCTTAGAGAAGATCCCTGTCCAACAATGAATGCTAAAAGACTGATGATGATGATGATGATGATGTTGATGATGATGATGATGATTACTGCATTCACTGATTTCTTCACATTCTATAAATTGTCTTGAATTGCTATCTGATTCATTCCTAAAGTAAGAAGGCATAGGATAAAGGAATTTGTCACCATATATTTTGCCAGGCACTCCAAGAGATCATTGTTTTCAGTGCCTTAATCACCATCTATGAATTGTCTTGATTTATTATCCGATTCACTGCCAGAATAAGAAGTCCCAGGACAAAGAAATTTCTCTTCAGGTATCTCATCAGCTACTCAAAGACAATCATTACTTCAACTGCCTTCATTGCTGTCTTCAAATTGTTTAAAATCACTAGCCAATTCACTACCAGAGTAAGAAGATATGGAACAAAGAAATCTCTTGCAAGATATCTCATCAGCTACTTCAAGATTACCATTACTTCCAATGCCTTCATTACCTTCTATGGATTGTATTGAATCACTTTTTGGTTCACTGCCAGAACAAAATTACCTACAACTTGCAAAAATATCCGTGTTCTTCAGAAATATATGTACAACATTTCTTCATGGGTTCGTCTATTTTGTACATGAATTTGCTGTCTAAATTTCATTTGCAAATGGTAGGCATAAACATTGCAACCTTGTGAAAATATGTTCATTACCAATGCATGAATAATTACAGGACCCGTCACTATCTAACATCATATAAGTGAAATATTTTTTAAGCCTTTACAGGACAAAGAAATTTCTTGAAATATGTCTCTACTGTCTGTTTCAAGGGGTTAATTGAGAAAAAAATAGATTTTGAATTTCATCATCAATAAAAGTTACTTTGAAATTATTTAAAATAATGTCTTAGGAGAGAGAAAAATTTTGAAAAATTAACTTTTCAACCTTACAAACTTGTAATACTATCAAAATGAAACTTCCAGTTTATTAAGAGTGACGAATGAATTTTGAACATGGCAATAGGCTGGTCGTTGCGAGAATGGAAGACAACCTATGGACATCATGACTCACAACATGGATCCCCAGAGCCCACATGCGAGACCAAGGCCGACAAAAAACTAGATGGAGAGATGAACTAGAAAAATTCAGAAAACACTAGCTGTGCAATGCCCATGACAGAGAGTGTAGCGGATTCTAGGGAAGGTCCATGTCCAATGACAATGATGATGATGATGATGATAATGTGTAGTTTAATTTTTCACAGATATTTACTCCAAAGTATATTTCATGTACATATATAACAACATATATAAAGAATATAACTCTACCATATTGATAACATGAGATTTTGAATGCTGGTGGTCAGGTTCCACTTGGTTTAAATCATCATAATCAGCAAGTGATGGTAATTCACTTCTAGGCTTCATTTCAATGGTCAAGTCACCACCCTCAAAATGCTCAAAACAGTTCTGGGCAGTAAGGTCAGATATTGTTTCTCATTTCCTCCCAATTCATGGATTCTATGGGCAACTTCGGCATCTTTAGAACCAAATTTAAAGTAATGCCTCACAGTTGCCAGAATCTGTTAATTTTCCACTAGGAGGCTATCTTGATGCAATGCCCCTTTTACAGACTGTGCTAAGCAGTGAACTGATCGATCAGAAGCTCAGAACTGTCTAGGTTTGATTCCAGCATCAGCCCATTTCTTTAATTGTTTATCTTTTTACGCTGTTAATATTTTTTCCCATTTACAAAATAAGGAGTCAATGTTGAAATTATTAGTCTTTCTGTTCTATTGTTGTAGCCTGTAAACGTAATACCTTCATAGCTAGCCAGTCAGCTAACTAGACCAACTTAAAAACTGAAGAATTTCTGATGTCAGTTTAGGTGACAGTTTTGGTTGCCGGTTTCAATCATCAGAAGCCTGGCTGCTGCAGGGTCAAACTCTACTCATACTTTGACAGTAAGCCATTGTCTATTTGTTTATTTGTGACATAAATTTTCATTGATATGTAAGACTTATCAGTTTGGCTGAGTTGGTAAGACAGCCACCTACCAATCATTTGGTCATGATAACAAATCACTGTGGAGAAATGCTAAATTTATCCGTCAGTTTGGTTTAACGCAACGAGACAGACAAACAGTGAAGAGTTTACTCCCTGGAATTAGGTGAGGATTGTTCTTGCTATTACAGTGGAAAAACAAAGTCAAATTCAGCCTTCTACTTGGATTGGAGGGTGACAATAACCATGTTGTAGTTAAGATTTTAGGATCACAAACATATCAATAAACTGAAAAAAATGACATTTATATCCTGGGTTATTAGAAACTGTCAATCAGAATTGTCAATATAAACATTTTTTAGGATGGACAAGCTCACTAGCTATGTATGAATCACATGTATAGGCTGCACCAATGGAGCTAGAGGGCTGAAAATTCAAATATTTACTCCTAATTATGTCAGAAATAGAACACTTCTTTTGTTTCTTTTTTTAATTTCAGGTTCAATTTACAATGCATGTGTATGCTAAATTGGTCCCTTAGTTTGTGTATGGCAGTCTTCACACAGGTTTTATTTCTAAATTTAGGCTCTTTCAGTTATCACCACCCATGTCAGCAAAGTAACTTATTCATCAATCATTTTTTTTCCAAATTATTTAATTGATCACCACCAGCATGCGGCCAAAAGTCATTGGTCACATGATGGTTTCTAGTGAGTGACTAAAGAGATCTTGTCAGCCATTGTTTCCCTTGACATTTTGGATTCGTACAGTCGGTTCCAATAAAACAACACTAAAACGACTTCTGTTCAAATCCATCGTTACTCACCAATTATGTCACATTGTTAACGAGAAGAATTAAATCATTGTTCAATTTGTTATGACTCTTGTATAACCCATAGAATACCTCGAAAACAGATCTCGCTTTTGCATATTGTTGATCCTGTCTTTGCAGTCCTCCGTGATTCGATTATAGGGAAATAAATCGAAGCTGGGAAAAGAGGGAGACTTTTGTTCGGACCCTGTATTCAACAACAATGCTTTTGCAAATGAGCAATGACTGAAACACTGTTCGCATGATGACAACACATCTAGGGAGGATATAAAATCCAGGCACAAAGGGGGAACAAAAATGATATAAAAATAAAAAGAAATAGGTCTGGTTAGTCACTCGTAGGAGAATGTCATGTGACCCATGTTGTTTGGCAGCATCTTGTGTTGGGGGTGATCAATTAAAAATGAGAAAAAAGCAATTAAAGTTGCTGATCTCTATAAAAAAAAAAAGCTGCGCAAAACAACCGATGAATGATGTCGGAATAAGGGGTCGATTTAGCATTGGTTTTACATGGCAAATTGATAACCCACTAAAAAACCTATTTAGAGTGGGAATTTTGAGAAAAAATGATCTTCCTAGATTTAATAAAGAGAAAGAGTTAAGATTTTCTGCCCTCTAGCTCTGTTACTGTATCCCGTATATGTGATGCATAGAAAGTCAGCCAGCCAGACGGTCAAACCAGTTTGAAAACTGAAGAAACCTATGTTGACAGTTTTGTTTGACCGTTTCTAATTATACTACAATACAATGCCTTAGAAATATCTTATATGATCAACAATTCCATGTGTGTATAAATGTCCTTGTATCAGTTTCTGAGTTTGTCTTGATGTGTGTGTATAAACCTGTGTGCTCATGTGAATACGTGCATGTATATGTGTGTGCATATATCTATATATATATATATATATATATATATATATATATGTGAGTATATGTGTGTATATATACATTTATATGAATGTGTTTCCTACCACTGTGTTTACATGTATGCATGAGCATTTATATATAATATCCTTACAGAGCTATGTACATTTCTGCATATGTTTGCGTGTGTGTATACATTTATGCGCATACACACATACACTATATATATATATATATATATATATATGTACATATGTATGTATATGTATAAAATTACATATTCTATGTACAGATATGTATACATGTTTTTAAAGTAAATCTAGGTATACCTATTGTATAATCATATATATTTATAAATAAAATACATACGTTCTATATATATATGTTGTGTGTGTTTAGTATAACAATCTATATGTACGTATGAATGTATTTATAAATACAATCTTTTTTATATATGTACATATATGTGCACACACATACATATATATATATATATATATATATATATGTGCACACACATACATATATATATATATATATATATATATATATATATATATATATATATATATATATATATATATATATGTGAAAGAGTGAGCGTGCGGAAGGTATAATTTGTCAGTTTACGTTTTTTATATGAGGACAATATCATCAGTTATTATTTACAATCCAACGACAGTTGTTTATTCTAAGTGCACCTGTTTCATTTGGAACCTGTAGAGTCGATTTTGTTCTGACAATCCATCCTAACATCTGATGCAATTGTCGTTCATTGTGCTTGTTGTCACCTTTTGCCACCAGGTGAATACGCCAATCCAACCACGCTGATTATTCTTCATCTCCCTCTGCGGCAACCATCAAGCAAACCAGCGGTGGGTTCCGCACAGACAAACATCGTCAAAATAAAATATTTCCCTCTTGTTCTAATCATCAAGAGGCCCTGTTGAATATTTCACACAAGCAAACAATCACTCCGATGAGCAAACCGCAGGAAATCTCCCAACAAATAGCCTCATTAGTTAGGGTTTGTTCGTGTGACATGCATAGCTGGCATATCAAAACATTTGCCTTCGACCCGAGGACAAAAGAACCATACTTGACCTGCAGTTCGTGGGGAGGGACTGAAGTCTGACCAGTAGGGCCGGGACGGGACAAGCAAGGCGAGGCTGGATGGGGACAAGTCGACTCATTAAGTCTCATTCCTGAAATTATGAGAGTCACTTGTTGACGACATGCATCGGTTGAATGGATCGCGGACCCTCGGACCAACCACTATCATAGAGAGACATCTTGTCTCATAACATGCTAGGCTGATCGGCTTCGACCACAGCTGGTAATCAATTGGTGTGAATTGCTTGTGATTTACTTATTTATTTTTAATTCTTTTTTAATGTGTATATATATTTATATATATATATATATATATATATATATATATATATATATATATATATATATATATATATATATATATATATGCATGTGTGTGTGAGTGTGTTTGTGTGTATGTATGTTTGTATATTTTGTGTTATTCAACTCTACAATTATGAGGAACAAAAAATATTTTCCAAGGAGAAGCTTTGTTGTTTATTCTGAAAGGTAGTAATATAGTTGATTTACCACCTCAGTGGGTTTTATGAAATAAGTGAAGGAAAAGAGATAAACAGTGTGAAATAAATAGATTCTAAAGAAAGGAAGAGGATTAGAAGACATGTTCAAAGAAGGAAGGAAAGAAAGGAAGAAAGTAAAAGAGGTAATTAATAGAAAGATAGACAAAAAGTCAGAAAGAAATGTACAAAGGAAAAAGCAAAGAAAGCAGGGGAAAAAGAAAGAAGGAAGGAAACTAAAACAAAGAAAGACAGTCAGACAGAAAGTCAGAAAGAAATATTCAAAAGAAAGATTAAATAAAAAAGAAAGAAAAAAGGTAGGTAGAAAGAAAAAGAAAGGAGGAGAGAGAGAAAGAAAGTAAAAGAAAAAAATGAATGGACAGACAGCAAATCAGGAAAGAAAAAAGCAAAGAAAGAAAGGAGAGAAAAAGAAAGAAAAAAAGTATGTGAAAGAGAGAAAGACAGACCTAAAGCCAGACAGAGACATGCAAGAAAATGAAAGAAGCAAGATATTAGAACAGAAGGGAGAAAGAAAGAAAGAAAGAAAAAGGAAAGGAAGACAGCAAAAAGGCAGAAAGTAATGAAAGAAAAAAAAGGAAAGTAAAAATGAATAGTGAAAGAGAGATATAGGACAAAAAGAAGGAAAAAAAGATAGATATGGAAAGGAAAGTAAAAAAGGAATGAATAAGCAACAAAAGAGAATTAAAGGAAAGTAAAGAAAGAGAAAAAGAAAAAAGAAAGTGACAAAGAAAATGGAAGAAAAGAAAAAAGAAAAAAAAAAGAATAAAAGGAAGAAAACAAAAAATATTTTCCAAAGAGAAGTTTTGTTGTTTATTCTGAAAGGTATTAATGTGATTGCTTTTCCACCACACTAATCATTTTGAAATCAGAAAGAAAGGTGAAAAGAGAAGAGAATACAAAGACAAGTCTGTTTCAGCCATTGAAATAGAAAATTAAGGTGAGGATTAGACAAATAAGTAAAAGGAAAAGGACAAACATAAAACTAAAAGAATCTGTTTTAAAACAATGAAAAACTGAAAAAGCCACAAAAAAAACAGATTTACAGAAAACAAATTAATGAAAGTAAGAAAACTGGAAGAGGAAAATAATATTAGAAAAAATAATAATCACTGGTTAGTTACTCAATAAAAACCATCATATGACCAATGAAAAATTAAAAAATTAGAAAAATGAATGATCAATGAATAAGCTTCTTCCTTTGCCTCTAGTCTGTCAGTGATCATTAAAAAGAGTGAATTTTCAAGAAACAGGTGTGAATGCTGTCAGGCATAAGCTAAGGGATCAATTTAGCATAAACCTACTTGGTAAATTGAGTACATAAACTAAAAATCTATGCTTTTTAGCTGTCTTTGGTTGCAACTTACTCTAATGGCAGTGAGAAAACAACTCAGATTGGAAATAAAAGAATGTGGGATAAGCCACAGATGAGACTTGGATTTGCATTCTTCTTACCCCAAGAAGCTACCTTCTGCTCGGTGGGTAAACTTCATCATTGAAGAGAGATCCAATGTCATCAGCCAGTTGATCAATATATGTACATAGGGGTCTGCCAACAGAGGAGGTTCCTTGTGATGGGCACAATAGCAACGTTTCACTCACAAGATCGTCTTTATTGGACCAAGAATGGCCTGCAAGGCAAAATCTTATCTCCTTATCAAGGTAATTAGAGGCAGATCTCTATGTATACATCTCTGTCCAAATACTCATCTCTCATGACCTCAAACAGTTCAATGACGGAGAAGGAAAAGAGATGCCTAACTCTCAAATTTATTTGTTGGAATTCAAATAGTAATTCAGTGGGGGTAACTTCCCTTGCACTTTAAAAAGAAATTCTTCTTCAATTCAATTTACAAATTGCTCCATTTTTTAAAAAACTTTATACGTCAAAGATGGGCACTATAGCAACGTTTCACCTTAAGGGTCAGCAAAGAAGGGTCACACAGCCATTCATCATCATGTCTCTTAATGTCTTTCATTGGACATAGACCTTCCCCAGGATTTGCCACACTTTTCTATCATGGGCGTTGCAGAGCCAGTACTTTCTGAATTTGTCTAGCTTGTCTCTCCATCTAATACTCAGCCAGCCTCAGTTGTGCATGTGATCTCGGGGGATCCATGTCATGAGTCATGATGTCCATCGGTTGTCTGCCATTCTTGCAACATGGTCACCCCATTGCCATCTGAGTTTTTTAATGGATTCTATAATGTCTCTGACACCTATCTTCTCCCGGATGTATTGTGTTGTCTTGTGGTTTCTCCATGTGATGTTAAGCATAATTCTTTGCATGGTTCTCAACTGATCTATTAATCAAGAGTCAGAGCATCATCCTCCCAAGAGCTGGCAGCCCTGAGTTCTCTCACTTCTGTTTTTAGCACTGGACTACCAACTTTAACAGCTTATTTCCAGGCGTGATACTATGATGGTGCATCACCAATAATGCATAAATATTAGTAATCAGATTGTTCATCTTTTCTCACTGACAGATTTAACATCGGATCTTGGATTAGTGGATCATTCATTTTGAAGGTTGCTTTTCTTATTTACTGAGTAATAATTTCAGTTTTAAACCATGGCTATTGATTTTGATCCATAAACAAGCTTGCTTTATCAGGGACTATTCATCTATTTAAGAAACTGGTCTGTTTGTCTTTTGGCAGCATGCTGTGTCGGGGATGATCGACTAAAAAATTTGAAACATGAATAAATTACCTCTCTCGCCTTTTGTTGGGCCATGATCACAAAAAAAATCTCAATTTTCAAAAAACAAATCAAGTGTGAATGCTGCTGGACACAAATTAAGAGACCAATTTAGCATAAAATTACATCAAATATTGACCCACTCTAAAAAGTCATTGGGGAGGGGGTATTGAAAAACAACAATTAAAATCTTTTTTCTAGGGAGTAAATGCAGAGAGTCACAGCCCTCTAGCTCCATTGGCACAGCCTGCACACCCGACACAAACATAGCCAGCCAGACTATCTTGAAAACTGAAAAAATTAATTTTGTCAGTATCAGTGACAGTTTTGGTTGACGGCCTCTAATATATGGCTTTACAAACACTTGAAACCATTAAAATAAGAAAGTGATATCTTTTTATTAAGCTCAAGTGTTGATGATTATATTTTTCTTCTTATTTGAGACATTCTAAAAATATCGTACCTCTAACTTTCCTATGAAGGAAAAAATACATGTTTATATAAAAATATATTCATGCTGTGACTTGAACTGCTTTGGATGATATATTACTCAAGCACAAGCTCCAAGACAGATCATTGGGTATGATTATACATTCATAGTATTTTGTTAGTACATACATTGTAGAAGGAAATAGAACTCTTATACAAATGGTTATCACAAATATTTAGACAGCAGTTGTACCAAGAAAAAGGATAGTTGAGTTCACCAAATTTTGTGTCAGTGTGACACTATGGATTGGTCGACAAACCAATTGTATCATGGGGCTGAGATAGACATAACAAATTGCGTATACATGCTTTCTCAAAAACAAAACAATATTGACTGCCCATACAAAAACAGAAACACCAAGCAAGACGGGTCAAAAGTCATCTATTGTTATGTACTACCTTGAAGTCACGCAAATGGTATGAACCAATCAATAATAAATTGCTACAAATACATTCACCCATTCTAATGCAATGAGTTGGGAGCGAGCATCTGCAAAGTCAACAAATTGAAACAGGGGTTGACAACAACGGAGGAGAAACAGAAAGCCGAAACAACGCAGTTTTCAAACAGTATCTGTTGATTCAACCCTGACAGAAGCTTCATTTGTAAGTAAACTACAAAATACTCTTTTAATCAGAAAGATTTCTACAAAAAGACATTTGGCACTAATTAAGCGAACACTTTACACGCATATCCATGTTAAACAAATTTGTTTTCAAATGAAATAACTCTTTGCAATTATCATCAAAGTTCTAACAATCAATTGCAGTATTTCATAATATTTACTTAAGTTATTTTGTATTTGTTATTTTTGATTTTGCACAATTAAGACTATAGTTATGATTGATTGTAATTATGACAATGAATAATGGATGATTGTACGTAACGGAAATAAAAACACAAGTCTGAGAACTTATTTCATGGTCTTTCATCATTTAAGTTTAGTCAAGTCAAATGTTTAGCTGTCTGATAACAAACAATCCAAGCTATTGCACATAGATGTCAGAAAGCCGTGGTCTTACCTCCAGTTCAGTAAACCAAGGGCTAATCCAGGTATCATTTTTTTGCAAACTCTACAGCATTAAAACTCTGTTGTCAAAAATATGGATGTGTTGCTGTCCAAAAAAAAGTAGACCCCGACGAAAAAAGATTCTTTGCAACAGAGTTTCAAAGCTGTAGATTTTTGTCATGAATGATACCTAATATCCATCTTTATTGTGTAATGTTCAACTAGTTCTCTTTAGAAGAAGATTAATTTTCTGTAAAAAGATGGTTGGGTGTATTCATTTATGGGCGACACTGAACATACATACACAAGCTTCAAGACAAAATAAGGCAAGTGAACTTTCTCTCAGCGCTAAGTCCTAGGAACCATTCAAGAATTGTATATGAAGAACATCAAAGTCTTGCTGTTTGGTTCCAAGTAGCTGGACAATTATTGGATCGAAAGGAGGCACATGAGTTGATTGGACAGCAACATCTATTGAAGCTTACTTGACGACAAAAATCAGTGTCCCAAATGCAAGAACATGGAGGAAGAAAATAAATAAGACCAATCTAGGTTGGCAAGCTTTTGGTAAAGCAAGCTCAACCTTCAAAGACAAGAAAATCCTATAAATCCTAAAAAGAAAGGTATACAACAGATGCATCCTCCTGATAGTCATCTATGGAGCTGAAACCCCGAACTTGATCAGAAGATTGACCCTCGAACTGAGAACCATTCAATATACATTAGAGAGAATCATGCTCAACATCACAGGGACAGATCATAAGACACCACAGTCTATTAGAGGGAAAACTGGTGTCAAAGATATCATAGAATCCATTAGGAAACTCAAATAGCGATGGGCTGGTCATGGAGCAAGAATGTCAGACAACTGCTGGACATCACAACGCACAATGTGGATCTCTAGATATCACATGCAGAACAATGGTCAGCAGAAAATAAGATGGTGTGACAAACTAGGCAAGTTCAGAAAGCATTGGCTCTCTCTCTATATATATACACAGATATTGAAGTGGACACAGCTAATGAGAATGCTATATTGATAAACTGCTAAAAATTTAGCCGGAAGCAAAGATAATCCTCAACTTGTATTATATGAATTTAGCTTCAGTTCAATCTTTTTCTGCTTTAAAACTCTTGAAATGAGACGAAGAGAGCTGAATTTCTAATATTTTATAGATGGAACATAGTGCTTTCCCCAAAATTAAAGCATGCCAATATCAGATAATGATCAAGGTGTACATAAATAATTGAATGAACGAATGGAAGTTTGCATTCAGCAAACAGTTTGTTGGGGTTAAAATGCTAAATAGCAAATGTCTGTAGTACATTGATGGTAAAGTTCTTATGGTGTTACAAACTACTGGAATGCAATTCAGTTTCATCTTAGCCATATATAAAGTTCCAATTTAGTCAGAAATGATTTACAATATTTGTGGATGAGAGATGGTGTAAGACGAGGATATTTCAGGATAAGGTTAGTGATCTTGAAATACTTTTGTGAAATTTGAATATGTTGGTAGAAAATCAACTCAAATAATTTTCTTGATTAGCTACTATTCTCAAAGATGATATCATAAATATTGACTTGCAAGCAATTTGAGATTAAAAACTTAAAATTTACATGGGTAAACACTCAACATAAGAAACACAAACACAGCAAGTCACATCCATTAATATACTTTGTGATACCTAATCATCAAATGCATTTGGGGAATAACGTACGTAAGTTAGCCAAGTGTTTAAAAAATTTCAATGATATGTAGTATAGAATAACATCCATATATGATACATTATGAAAATACCCTATATAAGACAACAAACTACAAGTCACAGTCCTAAAAATAATATAATAGGCTCATGGTTCAAATTGTAGCTTAATGCCAGGAGCTGGGGATCTATGTTAGTAGGACAGTTTTTTTTAAAAATCCCCAAACAGTTACACAGTAAACAACTGCTAATCCCAGCAAGAAAAATCAACATAGATTACTATAATATATAATTCTGTATAAAACATGAAACCCTTTGAAAATCTTACATAAATTGTTTTATTAGATGCATGGAAATAATTGACTGAAATTATATAAATTAGAATAATTTTTTTTATACATCTTTAGTATTCAAAGCAGTAAAGCTTTCTAGACTATAAATATATGTTTATAGATATATACCATTCATAATGTATTTTTTGATTTGTAAGAATACAAAAACACTGAAAGAGAAAATAGTTTCCATCTGTTGTTGATGATATTTAATCACCGTGCCCAATACTCAACACAGTAAATAAAGCTATTTATATATAAAGATAATGATTACAAGTATATATACCTGATGAAAGTCAATGTCCGTAAATGTCAATGTTTTTCTACCAAATGCATTCATCAGTGACGGACATTATGTTTTGTTTGTGCCACAAAAATATATATCACCAAACCCCACAATCCTTCCCTCAGTCATACCCATGATTTTAGGGTATTATTACTTATAATACTATCGAAGAAAGATAAAGAATGATTTTGAACGTTAGATTTGATTTCCCGTCAGCTTTAAAAGCTCTCGTAGCTCAGTCAGTAGTGCAGTCACCTTAGATAGGCAGCTCTGGTAGCGACTATTCTTTATTTCGAATCTGTGCTGTTTACTCAATGCCATAGACTAACAGTCTGAGTACGTTGTGATAAAAAGCATCTTTAAAAGTTCAAGAAGAAAAAAATACCAGGAAAAACTCTTGAAAATAAAAATGTCTCCTAGTAAAAAATGGTTGCTATATAGAGAGAGAGTGATAATGAGTGGTTCATTAGGACTGTCGACCCTGAAATACTCAATTTTTTATAGGCTTAAACAAACCATACGATCAGCTATATCTCTCCAGCAGCCAGACAGAATCTCTACACAAGCTTACATACAAAATTTCATTGAAATAAACTGAGGAATAACAAAGTTAACCAGTTGAGAAAAAGCAGACAACAACGACAACAACGACAGTGAATAATAGTCCCCAGTTGTTTTTTTTGGGCCAGGGACAAAGTTAATAATTGTTAATGGGAAAATGATTATCCCTAACTCTACCTGCAATGATTCAACAGTCATTGCCAAATATCAGATTCATATATTAGAATATATATCTATATATCAAAAACTGAAAACCAAAACTGCCAACATCAAAATTGGTTTCTTCAACTTTTAAGGTAGCTGGCTGGATAGAAGGCTATCTATGTATGTCTTGTGATTTCACACTGTACAAATCAAGCTAAGGGGCTGAAAATTTCAATATTTGCTCCTCATTATGTCTAGAAAGAACGTTTTTCTGTTGTTTTTCCAAAACTCAAACCAAAAATAAGTTTTTATGGAGGGTGGTAGGTTCGATAAGAAATGTAAGTTTATGTTAAATTGGTCCCTTGGTGAGAGTCTTGTAGCATTCATACTTGCTTTTGGGAAATCTCTTGTTGATCACTGCTCAACAGAAGGTGAAATAAGTAACTTATTTATTAATCGCTCGTTTTTCCAATTTTTCAATTGATCACTAACACAGCAAGCTGCCAAAAGACATTAGGTATGTGATAGTTTCTAATGAGGGACTAAACTGACCTATATTTGTTTAATTGTTGCAAAAGTTCTTTTGAAGGGATTCATTATCTTGAGAATGAATAATATGTTCTTGCCCATTGCATCATTAAATGATAGTCAGCAGACAAAGAATTTCAATCTGGAATATAAAGTGACAGTGAATATAATACTGGAACTGCAAATTAAATTTATCTTCAGGGGCTGAGACATGTTTGCATGCAAGGTAGATATATATTTTATCTCTCATTAATTGGGCCATCCATTTCACCTACATTGAACTCTTAATTTGAATTCTCTCCCACAAGCATTATCATTTTCATGTTCTTCTTTTGTCATATCGTAATGATTGGACTTAACCAAAAGATTGACACCAAAACTGAGAATCATGCTCAACATCAAACGGAGAGATCATAAAACAGCATAGTACATTACAGTAGAGACAGTGGTTTGAGATATCATAGAAACAATTAGAAAACTCAAATGGCAATGGGCTGGACATGTTGCAAGAATGCCTGACAACTGCTGGACATCATGATTCACAAGAGATCAAATGCAAAATTGTGGCCAATAGAACGTAAGATGGCATGATAAGCTTGATAAATTCAGAAAGTACTGACTTTGATGCCCATGATAAAGAGGTCTGGCAAATCTTTATGATGGTTTATGTCCAACAACAGACGCTAAAAGGTAGATGATGATGAATGATTTAATTGACTGGAGAAAAATAACTTAAGGCCACACAACCTTCAAAATCTAAAACTTGGATATTAGATACAGTCAACCAAACTGTTACCACAATCATTTGTATAGTTTTCTACAGTTTTTAAGCTGGTCTGGCTAAGTATGTTGTAATAAAAAGTGATTAAGAAGTTGAAAATGAAAAAATATTAGTCAATAAATCTAAGATGTATCGCATGTATTTGCTGCACCAATGGAGCTAGAAGGCTGAAATTTTAAACATTTAATCCTTATTATATTAAAAAACTTTTTTGTTTTTTTGAAGATTCCACTGCAAAATAGGTTTTTAGTGGGGTGACAATTCACAATTCAAGTTTATCCTAAATTGGTCTCTAGTATTCCCTTTTGATTTTTTGAAAATTCTGACATTTTAGTGATTACTCCCCAACAAAAAACATGAGAAGTAACTCATTCTTTTTCAATTTCTTCAATTGGTCATCCCCAACATTGCATTGATTTAGCCAGACCTGTAGTCTTATGATTTAATTGATTGAAAAAGAAGAACTCTAGACCATACTATCTTTAAAATCTAAAATATTTTTTTGAATACATATCAATATTCTGAATTATGCAAAAACTAATGGCAATGGGCTGATCATGTTGCGAGAATAGCAGACAACCACTGGACATCACAACTCACAATGCGGATCCCCAGAGATCACATGCAAAACTGTAGCTGAAAAAATATAAGATGGTGTGACAAACTCGACAAGTTCAGAAGGTATTGGCTTTGTGAGGCCCATGATAGACAGGTCTGGTGAATCTTGAAGAAGGTCTATGTCCAACAACAGATGTTAAAAGGCTGCTGCTGCTGATGATGATGATGCTGATGATGAATTTTAAGAAATATACTATATTTATGATTCCTGATTTAGTGCAAGGATGTTAAACATTGTGCAATCTTCTATTCTACAAGGTAAAAGTTGATCAATCTATGTTTTTTGCCTTTTGACATATCCTTTGCCTAAAATCACTTAATGTTATATTTAATTTCTGTTGCTTTTCTTATTTTAGGTCTGTGCTTCTTTCTAACGATCATAGAATGAAGATCTGGGAGTTGTGATGGAAACAACATTAAAGGAGACGTCTCTTATATTGGTAACATGGTGGACATGACATGTTATGGATATTATATGACCAACTTGGGAAATGTCACCAAGGACTGATGTGGGTTTGACCAGGATGATCAGGTATGGTTTCTCCTGTCTGTGATGAAGATGAATGCAGATGCCATATTTAGTCCAAACTCTTGGTCAGAATTGAGAAAAATGTGGATATTTGTTTAAATAAATCCTTTTGTCATTCAAAGACATGGCTGACATATATCTGGTTACAATAGATGCTAATATATTATGACCTTTTAATCTTCTCTTGTAAATTCACGAGCCACAATCCACCATTGAAATGATTCGATGTTGTCGGGTGAATCAATCATGTTGTGTTGAAAGGCTGACAGGTGTGACTAATTGAGAATGACAACAATGGCACAAATCCACCGAAAGATCCAATTAGCACAATCCGAAATGTGCACTTGGATTTTCCTTTTGGCATCAAGAAAAAACTAACCTCTCTCCTCTCATGTTTGAATCATGGCAATAATATATCTGTGTCGTTGTAACAATTAAAAAAAGATCCTGCATTGAATAAAAACAATCTATAACACTTCACAAGTGAAGCTGAAAAAATAATGAAATCCCTCTCCAAACCTCTGCTTTGTAACAGAAGGAGAGGCCATTCATTATTGCCATGTACTTCTCTCGACTCTATCAACATTGTACAAAATCTCAATATAAAACCTATCAAATTCAAAATGGCTGAAACAGCCAAGTCATGTGACCCCCTTATTCTAAACTTATGTAAGGTTTATGGGTGGTGTTTGTTGGAGAAATGAAAAGACCGACAATAACATGATTATCTCCCTTTGGGGTCCACATGATTTTATTTGTATATGCTATTGCTATATACTTTGTTGAACGAATTGCTTAGTAACCAATATACTTTTAATAATGATAAAAAAATTATCCATGAGGAATAGATATAATAGAGAGAAAAAGGAGACAAGTCTGGTTAGTCAGTCAATAGAAACTGTCTTATGAGCAATATGTTTTGGCTGGAGGCCATGTT
This sequence comes from Thysanoteuthis rhombus, assembly GCA_963457665.1. NCBI lineage: Eukaryota > Metazoa > Mollusca > Cephalopoda > Oegopsida > Thysanoteuthidae > Thysanoteuthis > Thysanoteuthis major. Next base: position 7,573,098 of record OY735231.1, read on the forward strand.
GGGGATGATCAATTCAAATATTGGAAAGCAGGGTGATCAATGTATAAGTTACTTCTCTTGCCTTTAGCTGAGCAATGATCACTGAAAATGTCTGAATTTAGAAAAAAAAACAAAAATCGGTGAATACTGCTGGACACAAAGTAGTGATCACTTTAGTATAAACTTGAATTAAAAATTGAGTCCCCCACTAAAAACCTATCTAGGAGAAACATTTTTTTTCTTGACATAATGAGGATAAAATGTTTAAATTTCTAGTCCTCCATCTTCATAGTTAATCTTGTACGTTTCTTAGATACATACACTGCTAGTCAGCCACACCAACTTAAAAACTGAAGAAAAGTATGTTGACAGTTTTGGTGACAGTTTCTGTTGATAGTTTAAAAAAAGGGGGAAAGGCAAAGAATGAATTTCCAATGTTATATACATATTTAATTTGTTCACCACTGACTAGATTCTTTTAAGAATTTGATTTATTAAAAAAAAGGCTTAAATAAAAAATGTTCAGAAATTTTTACAAGAAAAGCAATGAGACATTCTTCAACTTTTGCATTTTTCCCCCTGCTAAGCAATTTTTCAATACAGAAATGGATGACTGCAAAAATAAAAATGGTTTGAAAATACTTGACAGTCCTTCCAGATGCCTGGAATTTAGTGCAGAGCCTTTCTTGCTCTGTGGAAATGCTCTCTTTTCTTTCGTCTCCTGTCTGTTAAATCTTCTCTTGTAAGTCATTCATCATCTTCATGATATCAGCTTGGAAGCAGTTTCTGTTAATGACAATCTAGATTTAGCTTTGCATTCTAAATAGGTAGGAAATTCTGACAAGGACTTCCCATAATACAATCCAGTGTCATCTATTGTAAAGCTTTTACTGATTTCAATGAGAAATATTCTTTTTTAAAAATAAGAGAAAATTATTTTCTTTCATAAAGAGCTACAGACAATGTAAAATCTAGAAAACGCTCAGAGAGTGAATACTCCTTCCAATGCCATACACTAAAATGAAAATCAATTCATATATAGCTAAGGTACAGAGAGGGTAACTGGGTTTTGATTTCCTATATTTTGGACTATCGTCTGAATATAAGAAAAAAATCTGGGATCTGCTCCAAAATTAAGTGAATTCTTCCTATAACCATGGTCTGTCCTTTCGTGAAATGTCGTTGAAATACATTGAAAATTTTTATATATATTGTGTCAACAGACAGACAGACAAACATTAATGAACACATATACATAAACGAAAGAAATGAAAAATATCTCTCAATGGAAAATAAATTTATTAGATCGCCTCCTGAATCTGATGTATTCTTCCTTTGCCTACCTTTCCACAAAATATCATTAAAAACCATTTAGAAAGATTGGATATATTGTAACTATATCAACAGAAAAACATCTCTCAATCAAAAGGATTTCCCTGGATCCATCCCTAAATTTAAGTAAATCTCCCTTAATTCATAGTTCACCCTTTCACTAAATTTCATTGAAAATCAGTGAGAACTTATGATAGATATCTCACAACAATGTTCTTATAGAAGATATCAGCCAACGTACAAGATGTAGATGAAGGTACTAATCAAATGATACAAAGAGTCTTTCTGGTGATTGAACTCTTTGTTGTTTACGTTGTAAAAACAATGTTTTAGACAATCCATTCTATAGCCCTCTTCTAATGTACTATCCAAATGAGATGATGGTGAACAGATTTTTCTCTTAAATTGTCACAATGGTCATCACATAGGATTAGGGTGTTTTCTCTCCTTTTGCCTTGTTGGGCTTTGATTTCTATACTGTCACTGTTTAGCAGTGGAAGCCACATCTTGTACATTCAGTCAGCATGTTGATTTATGCTGCATTTTTGATTTTTCTCATTTCCCAACATCATGAGATGATCCAGACTTCTTCCCAGAGAGAATGGTGTTCGCCTTTCTCTCTCCAGATATGGTCAGCCATCCAAGATCTTTCTATTTCGCCTTCGATTAAGGCTTTTTTATGTTCCTCAAGCCAGACAGAAAACTCTCAAGACCTACGCTATAAGACCAATTCTGTTTACCACGATTACATTCAGATTGTGTACATGATGTAGGCTGTAGAATGGATTGGCCAAAACTTTGTGTCAATAACACAAACAACAAGGAGATCGATCATTTGGAAAACTCTTTTAATATTAATGGCCCTTCTCAAAACTACAGATAGTCAAAAGATGTGAGGAATTATAAATAATTTATAAATTCCTGGAAACATTTATTGCCATGTAATTTTCTCGACTCTATCAACATTATACAAAATCTCAATATTAAACCTATCAAATTCAAAATGGCTGAAACAAGACATGTGACCCCCTTATTCTAACTATTCCAACAACAGACACTAAAAGTCTAATTAGGAGGATGAGGCTGATGACGATGACTAAATTGTCAAAATGATGGTATATGGTTAGTAGGTATAAAGTCAGATATTATAAAGCAAAAAAATAATGACAATACTATTCAATAAGTACACCATGAATGTAATATAACAGAGAATCTCAAACAAATCAAAATATGAATAATAATACTTGTAGTGATTAAAGGCTTAAAAATGTGGTTAATTTCCAACAGAGAGCATTCCAGTATGCTTTACAGTGTTATTTCAGGTTTTAAAATTATCTGATGAACAATAGTACATTACATTGTAAGTAATGACACGAAAATTGACAACGGGTCAATGAAAGATTGCTTTCTTCATTTTGAATGATGTTAACTGACGTCAAAGACTTGGCATCACAAAACAAGAAATGATTCAAGTACTCCCAAGACAAACGCTAATATTTATAGCCACAAACATCAGTCAGGTGAATGACCCTCATGTGTGGTAGTTTTCGGATGGACTTCAAAGGCCTTCTTGTCGGTCGGGTCACTTGAGAATTATATTTTCACTTGGTCATCTATATAAATCTATATACAAGACATCAAAAACAATGGCAAAAGGAAAGTGTTATAAAGTGTTTATTTCTATGAGCTGGAAAGAGGTCTTCGCAAAGAGACTTTTCCTTTTATCAAGTAACTCTACACTGAACTTATATTTCTATGAGTGGCACCAATGGATAGACGATTGGATTCATCCCAGTGCTAGAAGTTTCCAGTTCTGTCAATTCTTAATTTCCTTTATTGCTTATTGATTACCAATAAAGCATCAAGGTTTTCTGGAAGTAATTGTCTTTTTCTGTGTCTTTATATTCTGGCGAGAAGTTATTTCTTACACTGTTTCCTGATCAATTTAATCCTTAAGGAAAAGACCTGAGACCAAAAATAGTGATGTGTTCATGGGATTTGAAAACATTTTTTGAATGCCAGACGATATTAAATATTATATCATATTGATACCTTACATAAATGAATCACCGTAACCAGTGCATGTACTACAACTTATCATTCAAAAAAAATTATCTGAAAATATCTAAAAAAAATAGATATTCTATCCAAAATTATCAAAACAAAATACCAGCACAAGATCTGAACATTGCTGTTTGGCTCAAATTGACCATAGAAAATTTTTAAAAAAGCATTTTTTCAAAAAAAACAAAAAAAAATTTTTTAAATGTGCCTAGTGATATACTTATGCAAATGGATCTTTTATATAAAATCATTTAAAGAAAATAAGTCTTTAATTAAAAATCATCTAAAAATACCTGCACAAGGTTTGGACTTTATTGCCCCCAAAATAATAATACAAACCCAAAAAAGCAATTTTTTGATAAAGAAAAAAAAATGTTTGTAGATGGTACCTGGTGGTGTGCATACACAAATTTTTGAGATTATTGCCCTCAAAATGTGACCACACAGATGAGCAAAAAAAGAAAGATCTGTAGCCAACATGGCTGGCTAGTTGGGTGGGGCAAATGTGGGGCTACGGTGATTCAATATTATATAGTTATATGGATCCTTTTCTAAAATATAGAGCACTATGTATTCTCTACAAATATAAAAAAAAAAGCAAACTCTATATATAAGTGATAGAAAAATGGATTTGCTATACAAACACATTTATGTGTCTGCCCTTTTAGGACTTCTTCAGGCAAATCTAGAGCACTATAGAGCACTTTATTAAATAAACCCATCACATATTGGATACTGAATTAATGATTTGTACTTTGGTATATATATATATATATATATATATATATATATATATATATATATATACATATATATATATATGTATATATATGTATATAAATATATGTATATATATATATATATATATATATATATGTATATATATATGTATATTTATATAGACACTGAAGAATTGTAATACAACGAAACAGCTGTCTTTAGATGACACAATAATATATATACGTATATATACATATACATATATATATACTGGAGACTGAAATGGTGAAAATATCTACCTGTGTTTCTGAGTCGTCTCAGAAATTTCCTCATATTCTCTTAATCACTGACTTCAAGACTTAATTGTATGAATAAATGATTACGTTCAATCCATATCATCTGGAGTTTTATTGAAAAAGAACTCATTAAAGTGGAAGAGTCCATTGTTTCGAATGTTGGGTTGGAGATATTTTCATAAACAACAAGGTAACTTTCCAGCAGAAGTATCCATGATTACTGACAGAAGAGGTCACACTGTACAATATATCTATACATAATTATGTGATATATTTCACTCCCCACCCCAAACAATAGGTCCGTGTTAAAACAGCTGATGGTCTCTGCAATAAGATTTAATGTACAACTTTAGAATCCAAATTTAAAAAAGAGTAAATTGATTAAATTCTGTATGAAACACAGAATACCCTGAACGCAGTATATTATCAGCGACTGGAAAGTAACTGACTTGCATGGAATAACATCGTCAGATGATTTGGGAGTGTATAAAATTTATGGAATCTCTAAAATAAAGATTATTTCCTAACAGAAATGTGTAAAGTTCATAAAACTATAAATATATATATAATGCTCTTCCATAGGAATAGAGCACTCTGGTGGATGAGGGATTTATGCGTAAATAAATATATCGCTTAAATTCAACCTTACTGACCGTACAGTTCCGTAGCTAAGAGATAGGGTATCAGCCTCTGGGTCTGAAGTGGAGGTTTCAATTCTACCTTGTGGTACTGGATGGGATAATGGAAAGTCCATAGCCACACTGAAGAGAAGTAATACATCGAAACAGCTATCTGTGGATGACACAATAATATATATATATAGAGAGAGAGAGGGACAGAAAGAGAGTGAACGAGATTGACTGACAGACAGAGATAGACAGAAGGGAGCAATCGGAACAGACAAAAAGAGAAAGGGCTATTTACTAATTTTATGTATTTGATTCCTTGCCACTCAGCCACAATGAGTAAACGTCTGAATCTGTAAATGAGAAAAAAATGATAGATGAAAAAAAAAAGAAGATATTCATGATGCACTTGATACACCCAGAATGACAAACATACCACCCAGAAGACTTTCATTGTCAATGCACTTCATTCAGGGGTGAATATTATTAGATAGATTTAACCTTATACAATGGAACATTCAGATCAAAATTTAGCTAATAACTTCATATTTGGCTATCAATGTATCCTTATATATATATATATATATATATATATATATCAGGTCCATGGTAAAAACGGTTGCTGATCCCCACAAGAAAAGTAAACGTACAACATTAGGATCCAGATTTAAATAATAGTAATAATATTGAATTCTGTATACAACATGAAATACCTTTCACACAGTACATTAACAGCCATTTGTAAAGTAACTGACTTGCATCAAATAACATTGTAGGATGATTTGAGACTGTATAAAATTCATGAAGTCTCTAAAATGAAAATTATTTTTCAACAGAAATGTGCGAAGTATATAAGAGTATATATATATTACTGATCCCTCATTGGTAAAAACGTTTTTGGGGTAAGCTATGTAAATGAGTCCGGTTTCAAAAAATAAATATGTAGTTTAAAATAATATCAAAATACAATGCACATAAAACCTTATATAAAATGACGAACTACATGTATGACATAAATTATATTATAAGAAAGGAAGGTGGTGTTTGATCAACACTGCTGGGGTGACATGTGAATATAACTATTTTGTTTTTAAAATCCCCCAAATGGTTATATGACAGAAAACTGATGATCCCAACAAGAGACATTTTATACAGTTCCAGGATAATAAAGTATAAAAGAAACAGAGAAAAAACAGTGAAGAAAATTACATGAATTGCATTAGATATTGGGAAATAAGTGATTGAAGTGACACAAAGAAATCTTTTAATTTTTAGTATTTAAAGCTGTAAAGCTATCGAGACTCAATACATACACATACACACACATACACACTGACACGCACACACACATACACACACACACATACACACACACACACATATATATATATATATATTATGAAATCTCAAAATTCTTTATTATCATGTGGGCATGTCTCCATACATTTCGACAGGTGCCAGCCATCTTTTTCAAGCAACGCCCTTCCTGCACCTATTAAACAACGAAACAACACAAAAATATTCCTATTTCTTTCCTCTAACCCAAATATGTAAACAACCAAATTTTCTCTCAACCACTGCAAGTTGATCTCTGAACCAGATCGCTGGCACCCTTTGAAATGCTTCAAAACATGCTCAAGTGATGATTTTAAAGTTTTGAGGTATAACAATAACTTTCTCTAAAGTTTTTCTCTTCACCTTCCAATTGTCACTTCCCTCAGTGTTTTGTCAAATCACTCCACATCCACAAGGCAAACATATACCAAAGTATAAATTTCACCGTATATATTATCAAATGATGGATTCAAAATATCATCTTGATATGCATGGCTGTTTTTATTTCAACACTGCTTTTTACTGCCAAAAATGAAGAAATCTTTGTTGTTATTGAATCATTCTAAAAGACCCTAATACATGAGTTCCTCGTCTTTGACCATTTATTGTATGTGTTCACAATAAATATTGAAATATTCCTGTAGGGGGAAATATATAGAATTGGTTGCTAGATGGGAGATTCTCTGTGGTTGTCTTATGAAAATGAAAACTAAGGAGAGAATCTTATTCTTCCTTGCATATCCTGGGAGGTAGGTAGGGGAATAAAATAATAAAAAGGAAAAAGATGACAAAAGAAATGAAAACAAACAAGAATCGGGAGATGGAAAGCACCGTTTCCATAGACCCAGCATTCATTGATTCTACGGCAGCAGGAGTGGCATATTTCTTTATCTAACAATGCATCCAGATACACCAGGCTGAGGGTTTATATTGACTATCCAAGTGCCCAACCTAAGCACCAAGTTCTCGCACACTGGTAAATACGCCAGCGATGGGCTCTGGCCATTTGCATCGCTACAAATGGATACTGCTTTGGCATTCGCCAAGCTCCGTCACAATGACGACAGATCAATACGCATTCGTTATAAGGTGAGATGATGCTATGTTTACATTCAGGTCGGGTAGGTTAAGTGCTTTTTGTAACAAGAGACAATTTCAATATTCTTAATGATTTAAGTGCCTGGTATTGTTTAAGCAAATAGCCAGGATAGTCGACAAGTGTAGGATGCTAATCAATGACTTGGTATTGAAGAAAAAAAAGGAAAAGAAAGGAAAGCTCGAATCCAATATCAGAATAAGGTAAAAATAGTTTTATTGCAACTTTGCATTTCCTTACAGAATGAGGTAAGAATTAGTTATCCTAAGATAACTAATTCTTACCTCATTCTAAAGATTAAATTATCCTGATTTTATTGTTAAGATAAAGGAGTAATATTTCTAAATACCATCAAGATATGTTGTAATAAATTGTGTACCTTAATATTATCTCTCTGATAAACTTGTATTCTAGATTTGTACTAGTTTACGGCTTTTGTTTGTTGCATACATAGGTATATATACATAGGTATATCAATAAATCCACAACCTATTCATGAAAAACCTTTTATTTTACAAAACAAATATTTCTTCTTCAAAATAAAATTTTTCTTTGTCGGTGCAAATTGATTCAGTAATGAAATCAATCTCATAGATTTAACATCATTTAGAGAGAATTCCAGAAAAAAATGCACCCCAGTGATATCAATATAGTTATATTCTTCAAGGACGAAGGTATATATTAAAAACAGTCAAATTTGTACATCTTTCAAGATGAAAACATGAATTAGTCAATTAACCTACTATTTCATTACATTAGATGCAATCAGTAAAATCAAAATATACTTATTCCTTTTTAAAAATAGAATGTACATCAAAATTTAAAAAATTTGAGATCTGTCCAAGAGCTAACTAGCAATTAACAAAAAAAATAACCTACCTGAGCCAGTGGTACCTTAATCTCTTTCAAAGTACTTTGGATTTCACATATTTATTTCAAAGTCCTCTTTTAGGATTGCCATTAACTGCCATATCATGTTTTCTTTTTGCATCAATGGTGTGGACTGTAGCAGAGCTGACAAACATGTGTGAGGTATGAAGAATGACTCCCTCAGTCATTGAGAATGCAACAGTCATTCTGAACCAAAGCTCACTCATTAATGTCTCACTTGGTTGTATCAGTTTTTAAAAAAAGGACTTTGAGAGAGAAATATAGGTTTGAGATTCAGTTAGCAGAAACAATAAAAAGATTTTTTATATGGTCTTGTATCATCTAGCAAACAAGGTAAGCTTTTATTAGTATATCAGTCCACCAGTATATGTATAATAGCCCTATTCTATTTGTAAAACTTGCATCAATTTCCGATCTCTGACAATCTCTTTACTAACTGTTTTGAATTCACCGCAGTTTATCATAAAACCAGTAACCATTTCATCTCTATTCCTGACCACTGACAATACTTCATTGGCTTAAAGTGCTGCACAGCCTTTTGTAGCAAATATTCTTTATACTTGAAGTTAACTATAGCTGCAAGCTCTCTATACAGCGAATGGATTTCACCCTACAGAAACTGCTCCACTTCCGCAAGTCAGTGCTTAATACTTGGCATCAAAATTGGGTCTTTAAATCTTGGAAAGTAGAAGAGTTGACTGAAAATGGTCAAATACTATATTTCAACTATGCAACATAATTCCGTATTCAACATTATTTAGATAGGTATAGTACAGCTGAAAAAGTACTAGAAATGTTTTTTATGCCCTGACAATTTTTTGAGAAGTAATACTTGCAAAATGATACAAGGTGAAAAAGATGGGCCATTTTTTTTTTTTTTTCTTTTTGATTGCATCAGATCCTCCTTCATATCATTACTAAAATGTGACAACGGATTTGTCATCGGTGTCACCATTCTATTGATTTTGTGCATAAAACAACGGATGCCTTTCATTGTGAAGGGCATCAATTATATCTGGTGGCATTCGGTTTCATTGAGTTTGTGGATCGCAATGTAATCGTGGATGCCTGTTTGTGTGGCAACAAAGATATGAATTGATTTGGTAAACCTGAGCCGTGACGGCAATAGTATCAGCTATAATGGCCAGATAGTAAATTGGAGGAGAGAAGAGGAAGGAAAGTTGCAGATAAAGAAAGATGATGATTAAAAGAGGGAGACAAAGAGTGAGAATCAAAAAAAAAAAGAAAGAATAATAAAAAGAAAGAGGAAGATGAGATGATGGAAAAAAAACAATAGAGGAAGGTGAAAGAAGAAAGAAAGAAACAAGGATTAAAATGAAAGCAAATGAAATCATAAGAAGAAGAGGTAGAAGAGAAAAAGGAGAACAAGGGGGAAGAAGCAATAATGATTAAGAGGAAGGTGGAAAAAAGGGTAAAAAGGAATGAAAGAAGAAATATAAGAGACAAAATCAAAATAATAAAAAGGAAAGAAGAAGAAGAAGAAGAAGAAGAAGAAGAAGAAGAAGAAGAAGAAGAAGAAGAAGAAGAAGAAGAAGAAGAAGAAGAAAAAAAGATGAGAATGTGAAAAGAAAGAAATGGTATTAAAAGCAATAACAGAACAATTAAATTACAAAACAACAGGAAGATGGAGGAAAAGAAGACAAAGAAAATATTGAATTAGAATAGAATAATGATGATGATGATACCCAATAAAAGCCACCAGATACTTCTGCAGTGAAAATCCATATAATAATGAAATAATGATTTAGATTGTGGCAGTGTTGAAATTGGCAAAAATACTGAGTGGAATATTAGAGTTTTGACAAGACTTGCTGCCACTTTGTCACAAGCAAAAAATGGTGTAAAAATAAAAATTCACTTGATAATAAAGAAGGGACAGGAAAGTGGTTAGCTTGATGGATAGAAAAAAATGACAGCCACAGAAGTACATCACCCATCACCAGGTGAGGATTGAACCCGCAATACAAGAGAATTGACCTTTGAGGTGAGCTTGCTAATGCTGCTTTGTTAAGCACCCTGAATAGAATACATTTAAAAAGAAAAAAAAAAAATAAGAGGCAGAAAAAAATGAAGGAAACAAGAAAAAGAAAGAAAAAAATTCATGGTGGGGGGAGAAAATAAATTAAAGAAAAAAATGAATACCATAAAAGTTGACAAATTTAAAAAAAAAAAAATCGAACTTACTCAGCAGAACACTTCGAACAATGCTGGGAGAGAAGGGAGCTAACTCCTGCAAAAACTGGGCATGTTTTACAATGAATCAAATATAAACACAAAAGATGATACAGAAGTGGCGAGGAAGATGGAAAGAAAAAATCCTTCCCGCCCTGACCATTAAAATATATGAACCGACAAATGAAATTAGAGCCGAGTTCCACCAAGGAAAATAAAAAAATGTCTGCTTCTGTAAGGATCATCCTGAAGGATTGAAATTCTTGTTTCTTTTGTATCAAAGTGACTGGTTTCCTCATTCCTATAGCTTGTAGCAGTTGAGGCATCTTAAGTAACCATTGGTAAGAAAATTGGCAATTCTTGCAAGTATAAAGAAAAAAGTATATTTTTACAATTAAAGCTGTCAGAAGAAATTACCCTTGTGGTTGCAGGGATTCTTTTTTGTAGCTCCAGTCTATTAAACTGAAGGACTTCTGATGAACGTACACAAGTAGACAATAGAATGGTTCCTTCTGGAAGCAGTAGTTCCTTAGAATCTGGCTCCTTCTGAAAGTCAGTTCCTCTTGGAAATTAGTTCTTTTTAGGAGTTCTTTCTTTCTGGAAGCTAATCTATTCTAGAAACTAAATCCTCTTAGAAGCTAATTCATTTTAGATGCTGGTTCCTTCTGAAAGTTAGTTCCTTTGAAAGTTAGTTTATTCTAAAAGCTAGATTATTCAAAAGCTAGTTCTTTCTAGAATCAAGTTTTTTTCTAAAAAATAGTTCCTTCTGGAAGCTCGTTTATTCTAAATAATTGTTTATTGTAGAAGTTAGATCTTGTTGGAAGCAAATTCTCTCTGAAAGGTAATTGGTCCAAAAAACTATTTCAATCTAAAAGCTAGTTCCTTCTGGAAACAGTTCCTTCAAAAAGCTAGTTCATTGAAAAAGCTAGTTCTTTTAGTAAGCTAGTTACTTCATGAATCTAGTTCCATCTGGAAGCTAGTTCCTCCAAGAAGCTAGGTCATTGGAGAAGCTAATTCATTCTGGAAGCAAGTTAGTTCTGGAATCTATTTCCTTCTGGGAGCTAGTTCATTCTAAAAGCTAACCAATGTTAGAAAGATCCCTCAGAAACCATAAAAATATTTCAACAAAACATTTTATCTTACTTCAAAATATCAAATTCAATGAAAAATTGAGATTACTTCTCAATATATTAGACTACTTTTTGTGTAGAGTATGGGGGTAACAGCAGGCAATCTGTTAGGCAGATGGTGCATGGTGAAATCTATTGTTAAGCATTCATTTGTCCTTGCTTTTTGAGCACCTAGTGTTTTATGGCATGTCAGGTGGGGTGTAGTCAGAAAATTTGTGATTAGGAAACCTCATCCCATGTTCAACCTCTCATTAACATCTAAATGAAGCGAGAACTCAAAAGACCAAAGTCCTAGTTTTTTTATTTTACTACCTACCAAGGAAGAAGATCATTGTTCATCTCATGTCCCTTTCAAAATATTTCAGTATCTATGAATGCATATCTATGTATGAATATATATATATATATATATATATATATATATATGCATATATAAATTTGCATATCAAAAAGGTAAAGCAGTAAGAATGTGGTTTGATTTATAAAAATGGAAGGCAGGGAGGAAATACAACACAGTGTAAAAGAGACAGAAACGACTAAAAAAACGATGGGGGATGGGTGTCAGAAAACAGAAAAAAAACTTTTTTTCTAGAACTGATTTGGAAAAAATGTTTAAATTTTCAGCTCTCAAGCAGCCTGTGAGCATGATTCATACAAAGCCAGCCAGACCAATTTAAAGACTGAAGAAACCCATTTTGACAGTTTTGGTTGACAGTTAATAACATCACACAGGAGAGAATGAAAGCAGGAACAAGATGATTCGAGGTGACTGGAAAGGAAAGGAAATATATAGATAAGACATCTGAAATATAAAATATATAAAGTAAGCCGAAAAAATTGTTCATGAAAACAAGAATGAATTGATCAAAGCAACTGAATACGTGTTTTAAGAAACTTGAATCATCTTCATTTTCATCATTTTGGAGTAATTATCTCATTTTTATATTTCAGCCACTTCATTTGCGGCCTTTCCAAGTGAAATTTTGTTAAGTATCAAGTAAATGAAAGGTGGAAAAGGAACTGGTATGAACATTGCAAAAAAAAAAAGAAAAAAAACAAAGAGAAAATTACTAGCCATCACAGTCCATAACTGCACCACCGTAGCATCAAAATTTGAAATTATATAAGAAAAAAGATCAACGATTGAATATGATCAGAATAAATTCTATATATGATACCATCAGTATTCCCAACTACAAAATGTGTAAAATATAGCAAAAAGCACCTGGAAACATCTGGATTATGGATTAATTGTTATAAACTATACCCATCAAATTAAGACCCCACAAAGGTAAAAAAGGCCTTTTTTCCAAAAATCAAAAACATTATTTTTAGAAGATGTCCAAGGGAATACTGATGCACAGAATCTGTAGACAAACACATAAGTATAAAATGGACAATAATCCTGAGCCATCTTTGGTGGCTATGGTTGTTCAACGTTTACCATAGGCCGGCGGGATAAGTGTCAGCAAAAGTTGGTGATGGTAAACAAATGAATTGTTTATATTTAGCTAAAATCGAAATGTCAAGTAAGGAATTTTATCTAATGATTGAGATGGAAATAGATTCAGACTAGAACGAATGTTTTGTTTTATTAAATTAGCAAAGTCGTAAGCAGGAAAGGAATTCCAGAGCGTTATGGTTAAAAATGCTTAGTGAGGAAATTTAATTTTCCGCGAAAATTCAATAACAGAAAAAGTTGGCAGATCAGCTAAATAGTTTTGTCGCCAGCAGAATGATATCATATCACATGATTCGTACACATAGTCAGGTTGAAGTGGAACCAGATAGGTTTAAATACTAGATGAATTTAGAACTGCCAGGGGATGCCAAGGCGATTTCTGGGGCCTGGTGTCAATGGCTTCCCTACCCCCAGTCTCCATTAGGAGGGATAGACTAAGGTAAAAAAGGAGTTCAGGAGAAAAACAACATATCCTATCAGTTTCAGTTTGTATTTCAAGTCAAATGTAACAAGGATACGGCTCAGTCTTGTAGCTATGGAGGATATTGACAAGATTATCATAATACTCACATGTTCACAAACATTCAAATGTACTAGAGCAAGAACTGGACAAGTGAGAAGTTAACAAGCTTGTAAAATTTTATAACTCTGACTTTGTTTCTAAATGAACTAGTTCAATTCCTCACCACTTTTTTCCTGCAAAGCCACTGCAAAGGAAAGAAGAAATGGGACCAGTCGTTACTCCCCAACATCACCACAACACCAGCGACCATTCTGTTCTTCATTCCCTCTATAACAAGGGCATCATTCCCTCTACAACCAATAGCATCAACGAATGTCCTCTAATTAATTCACACCCAGCTATGCAACACTAATTCCACTTCTAGGATCATTATCTACAGCCTTGTTGTGTTCTCATTAATCCTGTCTATGATCTGAAATCTTTTAGGGAAAAGTCAGAGAGAAGAATCTGGACTCTAGAGGGGTCAGATCTGGGTAATATAGTGTATTGCCAAGAAAAAAAGACATGAAGAATGTGCAGACTTAATCATTCTGATTATGACAGTCACTCAGTGTACAAGTTCGGCCAATGATGTTTTAATTGAGCAACCTCAGGGGAGAGTGTCTGTACATGCAATATGTGGTAAGTACTCCACTGATTGGTAGTCAAATAACATTAAAGTTGCCTGACTGGTTCTGAAGATATTTCAAACAACTACATACTTTGCAGACAGCCCACGTATCATTTGTCATCTTTGACGCAATACGATATAAACCATGGGATTCAAGGGTTACCATCATAGTAGCAACAATATCTATCAATAATATATGAAGTTCTGACCAAAGGTTTAGGGAATTTGATCAGACTGATCAAACTAAACAATGCATCCTATCAGTAGTCACCTATGGAGTTGAAACATGGAATCTATTCAGAAGATTGACCTTCAAACTCAGAACTGTGCAAAATGCACACAAGAGAATCATGCATAAGATCACATGGAGAGATTACAAAACAGTGCAGTATATTAGAGAGAAAACAGGAGTCAGGGATATAATAGAGTCCATTAGGAACTAAAATGGCAATGGGTAGGCCATGCTGTAAGTCTGGTAGACAACCGATGGACATAACGACTCAGAATGAGGATCCCTAGATATCATATGCAAAACTGTGACTGGCAAAATATAAGATGGCGTGACAAACTAGACAAGTTCAGAAATTATTGGCTCTATAGCACTCATGATTGAAAGGTCTGGCGAATCTTTGGGAAGTTCTATGTCAAACAACAGACGCTAAATGGCTGATGATGATCATGATGATGATAAGGATAATCAAACTATTTATCTATCAATATACCTGGCATTTCCCATGACTTGCCAAACTTCTCACTCATCAACCAGTCATGTCTTTCCATGAGAGAGCCTCTTTGCGCCTTGTTACCTGAACTGTGTGTGCATCTATATATATATATATATATATATATATATATATATATATATATATATATATAGCAGCATGTGGGAACTGCAACTATGGGTAGGAGAGGGGTAGTAGCCTGAGTTCTGAGGGTACAATATGTCGAATAATGTAAAAACAATTAAATGAATGATCTTTAAAGATTAGCAGGGGGCAGGTGCAGTTGGATCTTGCATTACCGTACATATATATATATATATATATATATATATATATATATATATATATACACATATATATATATTATGAGAACAAATACATGCATTTATGTGTAGATAGGTATAGATATAGATATTATAAACGCGTTCACCTTTTTGCCTTCCTTTCATTTCCCAACCATTTACAATAGTGAACCATTGTTCTCGGAGTATAATTACATTTTCTGGTAGATAATGTCGTCATGAACGAAGAAGTTCTCTGGTCCATCTTTATTTCAATCTGTTTGAGTTGAATGGCATCAAGCCACTTTCAGCTCTATCATGCTAATTCATGTCTCTTCAATAATTCCTTTTGTCAGACAATGGATTGGTAGCCCCAATGTGAAACCATTCTCTTGAACTAGCCTGGCTATGGTCTCTCTATATCTCCAACTCATTCTCTCTCTCTCCACTCTTTGTGTCTCTCTCTGTGCATTCTATTCAAGTCAATTAATATTGCCGATCATGGTAAAATTTTCTCTTTGTTATTTATCTACCATTTTTTCTTCATTTTAAAAGAGGGTTCTACAAGGAGATGCACACATTGTCTGCATATCCGGAATCCATGTTTTTGATTCTGTTTCAGAATTTAAAATTTCTCCTGTTTTCTTGCATCGATTCTATCTCCATCCTCCTCTTCTTTCTGTCTTTTATTCTTATTTTTCTCACTATTACTTACATCTACTACTTCTTTTTCTTGCCTCTTTCTTTTTCTATTCTGTTCCTTCTTTCTTCCTTATCTTTTTTCATTATTATCTATATCACTTCATTCTTCTTTTCTTACTGCTTTTTTCCTTCCTAATCTTTCCTTTATTACTTACAACTCCTACTTCTTTTTTTCTTGCTCCTTCCATCTTCTATTCTATTCCTTCTTCTACCCATGAATTTTTTTTTTATTATTACTTAAATCACCTATTCCTTCTTTTCTTACCTTTCTTTTTCTATTCTGTTCCTTCTTCCTTCCCTATCTTTTTCAATATTACTTACATATCTTACTTCTTCTTTTCGTGCCTCTTTCTTTTTCAATTTTCTTCCTTCTTCTTTCCTTATCTTTTTCATTATTCAGCTGATTCTTCTTTTCTTACCTCTTTCTTCTTCTATTCTGTTCCTTCTTCCTTCCTTATCTTTTTTATTATTATTTACATCTCCTTTTTCTCTTTTTCTTCCTTCTTTCTCCTTCTGCTCTGTTCCATCTTTCTTCTTCATCTTTTTCAATATTATTTACATCTTTTTCCAGGCCTCTTCTTTTTTTCTATTCTGTTCTTTTATTGTTCTTCATATTTTTTTTCAGAATTACTTACATCTATTTTTTGCAATCTTTTTTTATTATAACCTTCATCTCCTACTTATTTTTTTTTGTTTCTTTCTTTTCTATTCTGCTCCTTCTTCCTTCCTCATCTTTTTCATTATTACTTTCATCATAAAATCCTTTTTTCTTACCTATTTCTCTTTCTACTCTGTTCCTTCTTCTATCCTCATTTTTTCATTATTACTTACATCACCTACACCTTCTTTTCTTACCTTTTTCTTCTATCCTATTCCTCCTTTCTTCCCCATCTTTTTCGATATTACTTACACCTCTTACTTCTTTTTTTCTTGCTTCTTTCTTCTTCAATCTTGTTCCTTCTTCCTCCTTATCTTTTTTATTATTATTTACATCACATAATTCTTTTTTATTTCTTCTTTCTTTTTCTATTCTGTTCCTTCTTCGTTCTTTATCTTTTTCATCAATATTTACACCACTTCATCATTTTTTTCTTACTTCTTCCTTTTCTATTCCATTCTTTCTTCCTTCCTTATAATTTTCATTATAACTTACATCACATTATTCTTTTTTCTAACCTCTTTCTCTTTCTATTCTGTTCCTTATTCTATCTTTATCTCATTTCATTTATACTTAAATCTGCGACTTCTCTTATCTTTTTTCTTCATTATTTACATCTACTTTTTTATTTATTTTGCTAATTCTTTCTTCTTTGTCTTTTCTCTCTTTTACTTACATCTCTTACTTTTTTGCCTTGCCTCTGTCTTTTTTAATTCTGTTCCTTCTTACTTTATTCATCTTCATTATTACTTACATCCCTTACTTCTTGTTTTCATTCTTTTTGTCAAATCATTTATAAATTCTGTTCCATCTCTTTCTTTTTTCAATCATTGCTTTCCTTCTCTCTCTTTTTATTTATTATTACTTATTATGATTCGCCTTTCATTTGTCTTCCCGGTTCGTCCAACATTCTTCATTTTTTTTTGCTCTAGTCATCTTTTTTAGAAACCATAAATCGAAACTGTCAACAAAACTGTCAACACCACAATGTAAACTTTCTAGCAAGGTGTATGATCTGCATTTTGACTGAATGCTGAATAGGTCTCTCAGTTTGTGTATCAAGCAGTTTTCACATTTTTTTTTTTAGAATTTTGGGCTCTTTAGTGATCCAACAAAAAGTGAGACAAGTAACTTTTTCATTGATCTGCCTTTTTACACTTTTTGCTGCAAAGAAGATGGTCACATGACGATTTCTATTTCTACTCTTTTTTCCAATATTAAACCTTCTAAAACTTCTCATTATTCACTTTTTGCACTGATCTTTTTCAATTCTGTTTCTTCTTCCTTCTTTACTTTTTCCTTCTTCACTATTCCTAATGCCTTTTTTTATTTTCCTTCTCCTTTTTCTTGTTACATTTTTTCTCTTTCTTTTTCATTGTTTTTTTAAAATACTTTAAATTAATCATCTATTTCTCTTGTATTTCTTTTTTTTTTCATTCTCCTCCTTATTCTTTCCTCTTGTGCTTCAATTTCTTCCACTTTTTTTTTTTTTTCGCATTAATAATTGCATCTTCTTTCTTGCAATCATTGTTTATATTATGCACTTTCATTCCAGGGGTCTCTGCAACCCATGTCAGCAAGTCTTCTCAAATCATCAGCACACTTTTCTAGCCGATTTTAGTAGTGCCGTGGTCTGCATTATTTCAACTTCCCCTAAGATCTTCATATACTCTGATCTCATTGCCAATGTATTTAGAACTGTTCCAAGTGTGCCCATGATAATAGGCACTACTTCAACTCATATTCCCCAGCTTTTGCAGTTTTCATTCAACATTCTGGAATTATTTCATCTTATAATATGCCAAATGTAAGAGAATAATAAGAAAAACAAAAAACAAATCTACTTATACAATTTGTAATATGATTGGCTGCATTCTTGTTTGTAATATTTTTGAAGGGAGATAACTATTAAATACTTATTATAGAGTAGTCTCCTCTACTTATTATGCTCATGCATAAAAAATCCCACTTCATTCTGGTTGAACATAAACAACAAAATGCAAAGCAGTACGATATCTTTGATATTCTTCAAATACAGTGTCATTGTAAAGTTATTTAGATACAGCCGACGTGTCTTTCTTGTTTTCTTCTCAGGCTCTTTTTGGTTCCTAGTTTCTCTTCCATTGATTGCGTTTTAATCTGAAACCATCAACCAAAACTGTCACTAAAAGTATCAACATAGGTATCTTCAGTTTTAAAGCTGGTATGGCTGGCTGGCTGGCTGGCTGGCTGGCTATGTATATATCACATATAAAGAGTACACTAACATTTATTCCTCATTATGTCTAAAAAAAAACGACCCCCCCCTTCACCAAAAAAAAAGGGTTTTCACTGGCGGTTCAATTCGCAAAGTCAGTTTATGCTAAATTAGTCCTTTACATAGAGTCCAGCAGCATTCATGCTTGTTTTGGGGGAAATTCAGACGTTTTTAATGATCACTACCCAACAAAAAGTGAAAGAAGTAAGTTATTCATTTCCTTTATTTACATTTTTTTTAACTGATCACCCTTAACACAGCATGCTGCCAAAAGATGTTGGTCATGTGACTGTTTCTATTGAGTGACAGTTTTCTTTTTCTTTCCTTCTTTCTTTCTTTCTTTCTTTCTTTCTTTCTTTCTTCCTTTCTTTCTTTCTTTCTTATTATTGCTTATTCCCTCCTTCTCTTCCTCCTCCTCCTCTTTTTTTTCTTTTCTTTCAGAATCCATAGAGCTTGATTGAAACTTTTTGTGTGATTTAAATGCAGAATAGATTATCGCCTTTGGAAGTGCTTTCCCAAAATGAAAAAAAAAAAACAAAACAAAAACAAAGAGAGAACAAAATAACAATAAAAAAACAATGAACATTATCACAGTAACAGAAACACAAAAAAAAATTTTTTTAAACTAAAAAAATCTAAAAGCAGGAAATAAAAAGGAGAGAAAAGAAAGTAAGAAATACTTGTTTATTCTTTTGACAATAAGGAGAAACCTTTTTTTTTTGTTTTCTCCTTCTTTCTGTGTTCACCCTTCTTTTTTTTTTTTTGTTCTTTCAGTATTCAATGTAATACAACTGATCGCTACCAGGGATACATCTCAATAGCAGAAAGTTTTACATACCTTTCTGTTTACACATTGATTATTATTACGAGTGATGGGCCACAAAGGAAGAAAAAGTAATGAATTTTGCATGAATATGAAAAGAATTCATCTGACATACCAAGAACCATATGGGTCATGCAGAGTCAAAAATTATTTTCTTTCACGTAGAGAAAAGCACATGACAAGCAAAAATGTCTATTCCTTGCCTCTCATAAATTCAAAATAAAGAAAAGTATTCATAGGTAAATCATGAACTCAATCAGGCTGGAGGCGTGTGCACTATAGATGTGTTTTAAATTTTGTGGCCATTTTGAATTCAAAATGGGGTTATATGACCATTATATTTGTATGATTTGGCCGTGTATGAAATCTGTATCTTATAACTTTCAAAATGATCCTTAGAAAATGAGAAAACTTAAATCCATTGTCACCCTTGCTTTGTGACCCTTGAAACCTAGCTCTGAATGAGTTAAGTCAGTAACCTAATGAGGGGAAGAGCATTTAATTAATTTTTCAACATATTCTCTTTTTTTGTGAATGCACTTAATTCAATGATTAATATCAATAATATAGCTCAAATATGATACAGTTGAAATTTCAAATCAAAATTCAGCCAATAACTATTTATCAGGCTGTAGATATATCAATCCACCCTTGTATAAATCAATAGATCTGTAGCCTAATTATACACTTTTGAAATTGAAATAAACTGCACACGCAGCCGGAAGGATAGAATGACTGATATTACAAGTGTTGCTGCTTATGTGGTAATGAAATGTTTGCTTGCTATTTTCCTTTTCTTTTTCACTTTTTTGCTTTACTCTAAAGAGATCCTCTCTTTTGAAAGAAGGTTCTGGAATGGATTAGCTGAAATGTTATGTTGTCAAAATCAAGGATGCAAAGAAAAGACTCAACTCTCCAAAACAAAAATTTGTAATGAGTTTCAATATTTCTCTCTCATTCACTGATACCACTATGGGTCATATGAAGCAGAGAAGTATCTCCTTTTGGTTTTTGTCCAAGTCTTTCGGAAGTGTAATTTTCAAGTATTTTTTGGTTATCCTCATCATTGCTGTATTTTCCTCTGTTTTTTTTTTTCTTGCTTTTAACTTGATACCTGACCAGATTTCATTTAAAGAAGGTTGCAAAATGAAAAGACTGTTACGTGAACAAAAAAAAAAGAATAAATTACCCCCAAAACGATGAAAATGAACGTAGTTCAGGAAAATGAAAAAGATTGATTTTTATAAACAACCACAGTTATATGTTACCAATACTCACAGACACGGACACACACACACACAGACGCAAACACAAAGACATAAACACACGGACACAAATACATTGACATATGTCGGCATGGGTATACATTTGTGTGTGTGTGTGTGTGTGTGTATACATGTGTATGTGCATGGTTGTGTATACTTACATGAGTGCATGTGTGTATGTATATGTGCTGGACACGTTTCAACCAGAATGAAAAATAGCTTCTTTATTGCTATAGGATCCTCGTAGGCGTGATTTAAATGTATCTATCAATCTCAATCTGCTAATATCTATCCATTTATCTATCCATCTATCTATCTATCTATCTATCAATCTATCTATCTATCTCAGTCTGTTCATATCTATCTATCTATCGATCTATCTATCTCTGGTCATATCTATCTATCTATCTCAGTCTGTTCACACCTATCTATCAATCTGTTTGTATCTATCTATTTAGTTCATATCTATCTATCTTTGTTCATATTTATCTTTGTTGATATCTATCTATTCATCTATCTATCTGTCATATCTATCTGTCAATTTGGTTCTGTTTGTATCTTTCTTTGATTGTATTTATCTATCTATCTATCTATAAATCTGTTTGTATTTATCTATCTAAGACTTACCAAATATTGTAAGACTGTTTACAAATGCACATATTGTGGAGAATTCTTGTGCATTGGAAATTAGAAATGGCTGGTTTGACTGGCATCATGAGTGCAAGTACTGGCAATAGAGCAAAAAAAAAATCACTGGTTAGGACAGCTCTAGGGCCTCCAAGAGGAATTTTATAAGCCAGAGCAAAGCTGTTATCAGACCCTAACACACAAACACAGCACAAAATCCTTCATCCTTTAGTCATTGTGTTTTCATCTGCTATACCACTTTTAGCAACTAAAACTATATTTTATTGCCGGTAAATGAAAGAGTCAACCTAGATACTGTCAATAGCTTCAAGGTGCGTCATTAACATTCAAAGGGTTTTTCAGATGATTGAACTCCTGGTTGTTTGTGTTGTAAATACAACAACACTAAGAAGTTTTTATAATAGACAGTGAAAGCTGTTGGAAACTGAGGAAAATCAAAGAGGCAGCCCATATTAATGTCAACTGAAAGTTTAAGTCAGACAAGTGCAGAGTTCAACCCGATGTGGCTCTCACTACTAAACAAGGAATGGAAATCGAGGCGTAACAAGGATAGAGGAAGAAATTGACATTACTTGAAACCTATGTTGTAATGTGGCTACCGTTAAAGTATTCTGTTTGCCACCATCTCATTTGTATATTACACCTGAAGAAGTCTGTGGAATGAACCGTCCAAACCGCCATGTTAATAACACAAACAGCAAGGTGTTTAATCATTCAAGAAACTCTTTGAAAGTCAACCAAGTATAATCATTGACGTATCATATTGACTTGGAAATTCAACTCTTGGGACACTTTTAACTATTTGACCCTACAGGAGACAGGAAAGATCTTTGGCGAATCTGGGATGGAGGCCCAAATTTAAAATATATAATCATCATCATCATCAGCCTTTTTGCTTCAGTCGTTTGACACAGACCTTCCTCAAGATATGTCGGACCTCTCTATCATTGGCCTCACGGAGACGGTACTTTCTGGATGGAGTAAAAAATTCATTACACAAACACGTTTATGTTTCTGCCCTGTTTGGTTTTCTCCAGGCAGATGATTCTGTTTATTTTAGATCCTTATTTAGGACGTTTGGGGGGGGGGGGCAGTCGTCTCTATATATGTCCTAAATAGAGATAAAAAATGAATAGAATCATTCGCCTGAAGAAGCCTAAACTGGGCAGAAACATAAAGGTGTTTGCATAACAAATCCTTTATTTCATCATATTTTAAGCTCTACTCTAATTCAATTCAATGTTTAATGTTGAATGTATCAAGCACTCTATGCAATAAATCCATCACATTTTTATCATATTATATAATATCATATTTTATCGTATTATATAATATCATACTGTATTCCTGATTTGTATTGTGTACATAAACATATATATGGCATTAAGCCAATTTTCATAGAAGCACTTTCTTAGGAATAGGTTGCCAGAAATCAGTCTTATGTACTTGGAAGATTACTCTTAAAAATATATGTTTTTAATTGCATTTGTACAATTGTTACTTATATATTTACTGATACATTATTACACACATAAATTTACATATGTGTTGTCATTATTACTCACATAAATTTACATGTGTGTTGTCATAAGATGGAAATTGATTTTGATATATTGACTGACCTGTCTAAAGATGGACATGATAATTTACTTTATTTAGAAATAAAAGAGATTTAATATTACTAAATATATACATTTGGCTATGTACATATATACATATAAACATGTCTTAGAAATCTATGCACTAAAATACAAAGAATAATCACATAGACATGTATATGTATGAGAGTGTGTGTATTATACATAAGAACCATATGTATTACATTCGCTGATGAGTGTGTGAAAGGTTGTCATTCGCTGGGTATATACTCTTGTAATTTCTGATTTCCTGTAAATCCTTATATATACATATACGCACACACACATATATATGTATGTGTGTGTGTGTTTGTGTGTGTACGTGAATGTGTGTGTATGTGCGTGAGCATGTGTGTGTGTATGTGTGTGTATTATATATAATTATTAGGATATATATATATAAATATATATATATATATATATATATATATATATATATATATAAATTAAACATATCATATGAATATCATATATATATATATTTATATATATCTATCAATGTATATACATATATATATATATATATATATATATATATATATATATATATGTATCTATATTACATATTTTATTCAAATATATATTAACTAATAGATATCTGCATATAAATATATATATATGTATACACATAAGTATTTGCATTCATACATGAATATGTGTATTTATATATACATATATGTATATATATATATTTGTATATGTTCACATATATTAATCAATATACGTATTATCATATATATATACATACACACAAATATGCATATATATAAAAGCACACTTATGCTCACACACACACACACACACACACACACACGCATACACACACACACACATATATATATATATATATATATATATATATATATATATATATATATATATATATATATATATATATATATATTCCTTATACATATATAGATACATATATAGATATATATGTAGATAGATAGATACATAGATATTGATTTAAGTTTTAAGGAGAGTGAACATTTTTGGAGCCTGTGAAAAAGGAATAATTTTTTCAGTTTGGTTTAATACAGGACAAACGAAGGAAAGAAACTCATTGAAAAATTCCCTGAAGGGATTTATAATGAGACGATTCAAATGTACGATTCATCTAAAGCAAAAATGACAATAGCATCTCTTGGGATAAAACTGGATGAGAATACAAGAAAGAACTGATCAAAATCATACAAACAACAGATTGTTCAAAGTTCCTTTCAAATAAAATATGTTATTTGTCTTTCAATTGAAGTTTAACAAAGCAGTTCAAGTTATTCGATTTAGATCATCACTGGGATCACTGAAGAAAACGCACAAATCCACTTTGTGAAGATGAAGTCATTTATAAAGAATACTGAGAAATAGATGCATATTTTAGCATATGCTAAACCAAGGGTTCAGTGTAAAACTTTAAGGAGACAAAACACTTTCTTACATCCTTTATCTCTCTCTCTCTCTATCTATATCTATATCTATATCTATATCTATATATATATCTATATATCTATATATCTATATATATATATATATATGAATGGGGCGATCACCAAATTTTGAAAGTGGCAAATGCTAACAGGGAGGACAGAAATCATTAGGGAGCTTTGATAATTCATTGTCTCATTAATTTATTTTAGCTTTTTTTTTTGCAAAGGCGCTGGGGTGGTGTGGCCATGAGTGCCGGCAGCACAACACCCCTGTGCTATGCCAAGTGTTAAAAACATAAAATAAAAGCTATTAACATAACCATCAAACAATTTTAAGTCAGAAAAAATAGAGTTACCAGATATTGTCATGTATAGATTAGATTTTTAAGACAGAACTTTTCCAGAAAGAATTAGGGTTGACTCATGAGAAATGGTTTTGTTTGGTTGTTTCTTTTTTTTTTTCCTCTGTTTACTTCAGATCAACCTGAGTAAAACCTTTCAGTCACTTAAAAAATCAATGGGTTAGTAAAAAGAAAGTAACGTTTGCCACAGAATTAAGACATATTATATACGTGTCGAAATAGTTTATCAATGTTAAAATTGTATTTGTTGAAAACACTAAAACATGAAATGAAGACTAAAAGAGACTGAAAAGCAATGAGTTAAAATTACTTATAAGGGTTGGAAACATTGAAATGAAGCACAATAAGAGAATCAACAAACTTGGCTGTGGTAAGTTCAAATTTCTTTGCTTCATTGAATTCTAGAAAGTAAACAAAACAGAATTTATTCCTCTATACAATATTATTCCAAAACTACATGTCTCATTTCAAGTCCTTTATTAATAGTTTCTGTAAATGGTATTAATTAACTTTTCAGGAACAAGTCAACCTGAGTTTGGCTTTAGAAGTGGAAGTCAGTTTGTCATCAGATATTTTGTACGTCAATGTGTCAGATATTTATGCATGATGTCACTCGCATTTCTTCTGGTCATTGTCATCAGTCATTGTTACGTACGAATATGAAGTCAAAACTCAATAGAAAGAGTTTGACAGAAGAAAGCCAAAGATAGCATACTCAGCCTAATGGTTGATTGATCACTACCATCAAAAGCAAGAAAGAAAAGAAATGCCTACTCAGCTCAATGGTTAATCTGCCAATGACACCGAAAACAAGAAAAAAAGAAAAAAAAATGTTTTGCTCCCAGTTGGATTTGATCCTAAAATCTACTGATGTCTAGTAATCATGAATAACATCGTTGGATGAATTCCTAAATATCATAGACAGATATCTACCACCTTTTTAAAATTCTAATGTTTTATCTTGTTTAATGGTTCTATCATTATAATAACTGTTTTAATGACATCCTTGGTAGCACATTTTTTTCACCAAAAAGAAAAACAAATAAAATGTGTGTACTTGTTATTACATGAAAATGATATTTTTTCCGAAGAGAAATTCGATGTTTACAAAAAAAAAACCCCCAGAAAACTCAGTGAACATCACGGAATCAGTCTTCCTTTTTACCTCTCTCTCTCTCTCTCTCTCTCTCTCTCTTCCACATCTGATTAATTGTGATAACAAAGTCAGCAAGGAGTATGTCAAAAGGAAGACCAATATTGGGAGAGGCCCCTGAATTAAAAAAAGATCAAGAATGTACTCATCTGGAAAACATTCAGTCTATGCATAAGGGTTAGAAGCAGTTCTTCACCTCAGACACAAAAAAATTTATCATGAATATAACAGATCTAACATAAACCACATAAGTAAAATTCAATGTGTATCTATCTATATATCTATATATACATATATATATAGAGATATATACACTTTTTGTGTGTTACTCTTTTCAAGGAGTGCACAGATACTGCACTCAGATCCTAGGCAGAGGAGTAAGGGAGCAAAACTGTGGCAAAGTGCACAGATACTCAGATCCTAGGCAATAGTGCCACTCAAAATGTAAATAATCCTGTCATTTTATCCTAATATGACAATATGCACTATTGGATAGGTCAGGAGGAACCCTTCACTTCAGACATGAAAAATATTTATCATAAGCATCATAAATATAAGATAATTTGGTAACAATCTCTGTACAATCAGAAGAATGGGAATAAACACTCCGAATCAGATATGAAATATATTTATCATAAATGTTATAAATATAACATAATATGGCAATAATCTTTGCATATCAGAAGGGTATAAAGCAACTCTTCACTTCTCAACATTCAATTGTTGCTTTATGTTTTCCCATTGTGCTTTTCATTCCCACAAAATGAAAAGTCTTTGAATATTCCCTATGACAAACAGGAATTTCTTAGGGCTATGGAAGGAACTTCAGTATTTCTTAACGTTCTCATATTAGATATTTTTATTGTTAGAAACTGTCAACCAAAACCGTAAACAAAACTGGTCTTGCTGGCTTTGTATGTATATATCACATGTACAGACTGCACCAGTGGAGCTAGAGAGTCAAAAATGTCAAAATCCTAAAAAGAAGGGTGTACAACCAAAGCATCCTTCCCATAGTCCCTCATGGCGCTGAAAAATAGAACCTAACCAAGAGAGAGACCCACAAATTGAGAGTCATGCAACGTGCACATGAATGAATTATGCTCAACCTCACATGGAGGGACCACAAGATAGCACCATACATTCAGGAGAAGACAAGAGTCAGAGACATCATAGAATCTGTCAGAAAACTCAAATGAGAATGGGCTGGCCATGTTGCAAGAATGACAGACAACCAATAGACATTACAACTCACAACATGGATCCCCAGAGATCATATGTGCAACCGAGGCCGGCAGAGCATTAGATGGAGAGACGAGCTTGACAAATTTAGCAACGCCCATGATGGAGAGGTATGGTAAATCCTGGGGAAGGTCTATGTCCAATGATGGACATTAAGAGACCGACGATGATGATGTAAAAAAAATGGATTTTTTGCTTTTTGAAAACTGTTCTTTTGTTTCTATCTGGGCTTCATCTTTGTTGCTATTAACACAATGTTTCTATTGACACATTCTTTGGCCTTCTTTGGAAGTATCAAGAAGAGAAAAAAATGAAGTAAAGAGAGAAATTAAAGAAATAATGTATGTGAGGGTGGAAAAGAAAGCTACAGATAGAAAGAGAGTTTGCTAGGAGAAAAACAAGGCAAGAAATAAAAAGAAAGAAAAGAAGGAAAAAAAGAAGAAAAGAAGAATGCAAAATCAAGAGAGAGGGGAGGAAACAGAGAAAGATAGAAAGGCAAAGAGTTAGAAAGAGGGATCAATGAATGAAAACAGGGTGAGGAGTAAAAGAAAGAAAAAAGGGGAGAAGGAAACAAAGAGAGGATATCAAATCAAGAGTGAGGAGAGAAGAAAGAGAAGTAAAATAGTTGATAACAAGGATTGATAGAGAAAAACAATATGAGTGGTGAAAAGGAGAGAATAGGAGAAAAAAGAAAAAAAAGGAACCCTACAAAACAGTCAATAACTGAACAAATGTGGCGTCAAAATTTTGAGTCATTTCTAAAAATTCCATCAAAGAATAAATATGGTCAGAATAAATTCCATTTATGGCATTTTCAATTGGAAAACGTCAAAAATAGAGTAAAACACATCTAGACTCTGGAAAAGAGACAAAAAAATGTAAAAGAAGCTTTTTTTCCAAAAATGAAAAAAAATATATTTTTCAATGAATAAACTATACTCGTCAAAATGAGACCCGAAAAGCTTTTTTTTCAAAAAAATGCCTATTGAGAAGCGGTTTGGTAGAATAGTGATGCCAATGTCCAAGTCTGAGGGTAAAACGGAATGGTCAGGAGTGCTTGAACAAACACATACAAACACACACACACTTATAAAAAAAAAAAAAGGAAAGGATCTTGAGAGAAGACAAAAAGAGAAAGTGGTAGAAAGACAAAAAAAAAATGACGAGAGAGAAAGAATATAAAAGAAAGAAACATTGCGTCTATAAGAAATTCAATATCTGTATGAACCTGGGCTTTTTCCTCCATTTTCTGTGCGGTCAGTCATCTGTATTTCCAGTAAACAGGAAGGACAATGTAAATAACCGATTCCATCAAAGGAACCATCTGCAGAATCTTTTGACTCTACACCTGCTTTCGGAAAAGCAATAACACAAAGAGAAAACTAGAAAGAACTCAGAGAATATACACCTCTGCCAACACCATTGTCACTAAAAAACGGAATGAAAATTGGTCCATATATAAGTGCAATGTAGGGGAGGTGACTGTAAAAAATTGACTGATCTGTTCCAAAATTTAATCAATTTTTCCATACATAATGAATCATCAATCCATAAAATGTCATCGAAGAACTTTTGGAGACATTGTGTGGAAAATCATGAGTGAATACATGAATGTAGGGAAAAAAAAGAAAAAAATGTATGTCAAATCGAGAAGATTCCTTCATCCACCCTAGAATACAACCAATTTTCCCCTACCCCATGATCAAACATTTCAGAAAATCTCATTGGAATTCATTGAAAACTTTTGGAGATACCGTGTGGATATATAGCGACGATGCAGGGAAGGTAACTGTAGAAAAAATTCCTGAATCAGCTCCGAAATGTTATCTAGTCTTCCTTTGCCAGTAGCCTACCTTTCCACAAATTATCATTGGAATTCATTGAGAACTTGTGGAGATATTGTATAGACAGTCAGACCAAAATAAGTGAACACATTGAGAAAAACGTAGCATGTTGTATCAAAAAAATAAATTGTAGATAGAAGTTAATTTTATTGATATATTTAGGTAAAAAAACGAAAGATCAACTCTGTCGGTTGTGAAATATGTTATGTAATGATAAGAAAGGAATATCTTTCTAAGTTAGCAGCTGCCAGGCGTTTGCTTTGTTTTTTTTATTCATTTCTCATACAATTTGCCCCAGCCATAGTACTCAGTGAATCATCCCATGGGAAACAATTGTGGAGCCAATACATTCTGAACCTATCCAGTTCGTCTCTCCATCTTGTATCCTGCCGGCCTAAGTTTCACATGTACCATGGGGATCCATGCTGTGAGTCATAATCTCCATTGGCTGTCCGCCATTCTCGCAACATGACCAGCCCATTGCCATTTGAGTTGCCCACTGGATTCTATGATATCTCTGACTCCTGTTTTTTCTCTATTATAGTGCTGTTTTGTAATTTCTCCATGTGTACATTGCATGGTTCTCAGTTTGAGGGTCTGCCTCTTGGTTAGGTTCAATGTTCCAGGTTCACACAGCCTCAAAAGCAGTTCAAGAAAAAATTAAAAGATGATACAAAAGGGAAATTGAAATGCTGTATTAATTCCTTCGTAAACTGTATGAAATGAATTGTCAGAATCATTTTTAGTCAAGAGAAGTGATCAGTGAACCCCAGTTGACTGTGTCCCACACACACTATTGGGAAAGATAACTTTATATCTCTCTTAGGAGCAAACACAATGATTGCAGTTTTGAGGAGGAAATATTTGCAATACTATCTTAATTTCCCCACATAAAATAGCTCAATTACAAAATTCTTGATAGTTGAGGCATTACAATTAAAATAAGAGCACCTTCCAATTGTACTTTTGGCTTAAAATTTGGTTTATTCACTTGCACACTGTATAGCAATGCTTAAGCAGGCAATTTTTTCACAAAATAAGATTGTATATGCATTGACTAGAGAAGAATAGTAGCCCTACTGTTGTGTATTTGCGTTTGTAAAAAAAATCATGATTGACTTTGCCCCATAATCCACTGTGCCCCATTTTCCCTTCATCTCTCCAACTTCGTTGACAGAGGTAATGAATGAAAATAAGATTGACACAATTTTTCAATCATTGATGTTAATATTTTAGGCACACTCCTTGCTTCTTTGTAAGGTGGTCCAAAAACATGAATTGATATCATTGCATGAATATCTACATGGAGGTGAGTAAATGAGGGCCTCTGAGAGGATTTGCAGCCAGCGCACTGCAGGGGACTAAGCAGGCCCCCAAAAAGTTAAAGGGGGTCCGAGTTTTAAATTTTAAAGTCGATGAGATATGACCTTTGATGAAATAGGTTGTCTATCATTTACTGGTAGGTGAAAATAATATGGTGTTATTGCAGATAAAAACAGGATGGCTAAAGGATGAAGGTGTCTGTATAGCGTATAAAGGTGAAAGGTAAAACATGCGAAAGCATACTGCCTTATAAAACTTGGAGGCCCAGTAAACTTGAAAAGTAATCACATTTAACATGGTGAGTAGAAAAAAATTAAGCTGGTAAAAAAGACTTCTGTTAGGAAAAAGAACAGAAATGAAAGAAAGAAATGAAAAGAGTGAATGAAAAAACAGAAAAATGAAAGATGGGGAAAGATGAGAAAAAAAAAGAGAAGGGAGATGAACAGAGATCAAAAGGGGGAAGTTGGATTATAGGAAACAAAAGAAAGAAAAAGAAACAGAAAAGAAAGAAAGTAAGGAAAATGAGAGGGGATTGGGAAGTGGGAGAAAATACATGAATAAAATTGGAAAAAGGAAGGACCAGAAGGGGAGAAAGATAGGATGAGAGAAAGTAGAAAGGAGAGACAAGTCTGCTTAGTCAACCAATAGAAACAGTCATGAGACCAATGTCTTTTGGCAGCATGCCTTGATCAATCAAAAAAATTGGAACGTGAGGTGGTTGATGATGTGTTACATCTCTCACCTTTTGTTGGGCCTTAATCACTAAAAAAAGTCTGAATTTAAAAAAAAAATACAAATAAACATGAACGCTGCTGGATACAAACTGACAGAACAAGTTAGCAAAAGTCTTACATTTCCAATTGCAACCCCTTCTGAAAATAGCTTTTTTTAGCGGAATTTTTAAAGAAAAATTGTTTTTTTCTAAACATGATATAGAGTAAATGTTTGAATTTTCAGCTCTCTGATGCATCCTGTTGGAGTGAGACACATATACACAGATGAATAGCTAGCCAATCACTTAAAAACTGGAGAAACCTATGATGACAGTGTTGGTGACAGTTTTGTCTTCTAAAATGGAAATAACAACGCTTGACAAAGAGAGGGCAGGGAATACTCAAAGCAAAAGGAGAGTGAAAGAGTGAAAGTAAGGCAAAGAGAGAGGGGAAAATTAATGGGGATCGGGAATAGTGAGAGAAAATAGATAGATAGGGTAGTGAAAAGGAGGGACTGGTAGAGAGAACATAGGATGAGTGAGGGGGAAAAAAAAAGAAAAAGAAGGGAAAAAGAGAACGTTCAAGTGAAGGGGGTGAAGAAAAGCAGAAACAGGAGGCAATAAAGAGAGATAGATTGACAAAGAAACTGGGACACAGAGAGGAAGAAAGAAAAAAAAATACAAGTCACTTGGTTTACAATGATATTCGGGGAGAGACAGAGAAAGAAAGGAAGGGAAGAAATGTTGGTGAAAATTGTTTGCCATCTTTTTTGGCTTCAGCATTTCAAGATTTCAGACTTTTATCTGCAGACAGTGAAAGTGTCCGAAACATTTAAGGTCTGTTATTGCCCAGCAGGAGTGATGAAAAAGAGGAAACTATTTACTTGACTGATTGAAAGATGTGATTGATTGATGCCTATAGCCTTTTTTTTCTATGGAAGCATCTTTTGGTCAAACATTAAAAGAGATTCTGTCTTTTTTTTATTTATTACTCACTATTTTTTTTTGTTTTTTTTACAAGCAAGAATTTTTTAACATGCTGAAAAATAGGAAGGAAGGAGGTAGAGGAAGGAAAGAATGTAAAAAGAAAACAAACCAAAAAAACCCATGTAAACAAAGTTAGGTAATAAATGCCTAAATTAAATTCTAAGAGATGCTTCTCGGGCTTTTTTTGAAATGTCATTAGTGACATAAAAAAAAGTAAGTGAAAAAATAAAAAAACAACAAAAAATGGTGGATAAGTAAAAGAACAATGTGGGAGGATTGGTTGTATTCTCGGGGAAATGTCAACGCCGAAGTTCTGAAATCCAACCTTCCCTGGATTCTTTGCTTCTGGTTAGAGTGGAGAGTTTCCGATGGTTTTTGGAAATTGGCTCTGATCCTCCTCCATTGAAGGCTATTCTGATTGTCAGTCTCTCAAACGTTTGTCTCGGATAAACTTGGAGGCCATATAAGGTGTTAATCATTTTCATAAGAGAGCTAGCAAATATTTTAAAGAATGGAGAATGCATACAGTCTCTGTGAGAATATATATATATATACATATATATATATATATATTTATATATATATATATATATATGTATATATATATATATGTATTTACACACACACATATATATATATATATACATATATATATATATATATATATATATATATATATATATATAAAATGTATTAAAGAAAATTTGCTGCTGAAGTAAATATATCTATATATATGTTTGTATATACATATGTATGCACCAACGGAATCACAATTTCATTTTTAAAAGATGAAATAACAAAAGGATAACATAATACTCTTGCTAACAATCAAAAAACAAATATTATTGAAAAAATTTCCTTGTGTCTGCATGTCCCACATTCTTGTGTATATGTTAATAAAGGTTTTTATTGCTATCTGAAAATAGGATATTTCTGTGAAACCTTTCGTAAATCAAAATGGTCTAAATGATTGCAGAAAAGTATGACTTTAATTTTCAAAGGGCTATTTTGAGTGCCTACGGAGAACTGTCCATTTGAAAAATGCACAATTAGTACTAAACCATTCTGCTGTATTTCAAGCCTTCCACATCAGCCAAAGCTGACCGAACATCGACCTTTGACATTGAGATTGGCAGACAACAAAGGTTTTATTTTTGGTCTCAAAAAATTTTCCTATGTAAATCTATAGTACTTGCATCTTCATTTCACACCATTCTGTATAACGGAGGAAACCTTTACTAACGAAAGTCTTTCATAAAAACAAAGACAAATAAAGCAAACTTTAAAAAACCGGGGGATACCTCTATATTTCAATATATACTGTATTTCCCCATGTTTAATTTGCTACCAAAGATAATCCTCATTACCCAATCGAGCTTCAATTTCAAAGGAACTATGAATTACCTTGTATATACAATTATGTATACAAATATGATATACAATTTCATTTCTTTCAAAGAGTTTCTCGATCAATTGAATTCCTTCTTGTTTTTTGTGTAGTAAACACAACATTTCAGCCAATTCATTCGACAGCCTTCTTCAGGTGTAATTTCTGAATGTGATGGTAAACAGAATTTTTCTAATGATGGTAGTAAACAGAATTTTCTAAAGGTAGCCTGACTAAAATGTAAGTGTCTGTAGATAATATGTACCAGGATTTTTAGCTAAAACTTTCAGGAAAAATGCAGACTATACTTAGTGAAACAGGGTATTCGTACTAGAGCAGAGAATTACATTGAAGTCGGGAATAGTGTTCTGTTGAACACAAACAATTTTTTTTCATTTTTTATTTTTGTTTCATTTCTTTTTCTATCTTTGTATTATTTGAATTCAGCATCTTTATTATGCCATCGGAGCATGAAAGAATTTTTTTTTTCTACATCAGTTGTATGAATGAAATTCTATTTTATAACAAAATTTTATTTTACTATGTCAGTTACACAAATAAAAATCTATTTTACTACGTTAGTTGCATTAATGAAAATCTAATTTACTACATCATTTGCATGAACAAAATTCTATTTTGCTATGTCAGTTACCTGAATGAAGTTCTAATTTCACTATGTCAGTTACACATACACATTTTATTACAACAGTTACACAAATGAAATTCTATTTCAGTATGTCAGTTACATGAATTAGATTCTGTTTTTTATATCAATTGTGTCCCTTAGTATGACAAAAGACGTCTACACATTGTGAATTATTATGTGTGGATTTATTAGTAGGAAGAACAATCAGAATGAAATTGTTAAATCTGTGTGTGTGAATGTACATTTACATGTGTGCATGTGTTTGTGTGTGTCTGTATGTGGGTGTATGTATGTGTGTGTGTTTATACATGTATATAGATGTAAGTGAGTGCAAATACTTCTCTGAGCAAGGTACCTTGCCTCAGGTCAAGAAGATGATGCTGATGATGACATGGGACTTTTTTCTTTTATTGTGTGCAATGCATCTGCCCATGGCAGGATCCATGAAAAATGATTTTTCAAATAGATTCAGAGTTGGATCAGATAACAACTGGAAATGATGACAAATTATCAGAGATTTATTCCATATTTTATATATTCCCTTGTGTGGAAACCCGACCAAAAAGATGATACATTTCAGATTAGCCATTTTCGTTTTTTCTCTCTTTGATTCTTCATGTAAAGCAGGAACTCCTTGCTTTAGTCAAAGGTACCGTATTTCATGACATATATGACCCCCCTCCTCTTCTTTTTCAAAAAACTGGCTTGAAAGGTAAATTTTGAGTGATAAATGAGAAGAATTCAGGGAAACGTTTTTTTTTCTCAATATTCCCAGCTGCGTGGTCTTATACACTATCAAATATGATACTTCCTTATGAAGAGTGCCAACATATCTTAAACTCCCAATGATGAATAGATAACCAATAAATTTGAAATTTAGTTTGTGTTTTTTCTTTTTTTCCTGATGATGGGACAGACTTCAGGGAGAATTGGATTCATGCTTCTCCCAAAGGACATTTGTGCAAATTGAAGAGAAACAGTTTCAGCTAGAATTCAAATTCAAGTTCACTGATTCTATTAACCATACTGGAAACCACCACATCACCTCTATACCATCAAACATATGAATGAATGGCTGGGTTTCGCAAGTGAACATTTGGGTATACGTGCATTTTTTTCCCTCCAGCAGGGGGAATGAATTTTTTAGGGTGAGGCCAGCTTGTCCTGGGTCAAACCCACACTTTAAACCAATACTTAGAATCGTACGATCTACCAAGATAGCAACAGATAAGGACAGGATACTAAGGATGTAGGTTTGATTAGAGTGTGCTTCTCCTGACAGATGCATGCTGAATAAATATATATATATATATATATATATATATATATATATATATATGTGTGTGTGTGTGTGTGTGTGTGTGTGTGTGTGTGTGTGTGTGTGTGAATATGTGATATATGCCGGCTTTTGTCAAGGTTAATAATAGATTTAACAACTTTCTTACAGTCATTATGTATCTGTACATTTTACATATGTATATAAACATATATGTACCCACTAACACAATAATTGGATTCTTATCGGGGATTGAACCACTATGGAATTGTTCCAGGTTAGGCTAAGCTTGGTAATTAAATATATATTACAAAAATTATCAATAAGTCATATTTTTTAGTATTCCTCTTTATTAATAACTGGATTTCAATCTCACTCTTTTCTTACAAAAATGAGTATTATCAGGTATCATTTTTAACTAAACTCTACAGCATTGAAACTTTGATGTATAAATTGGATATCTTTTGTGTGGTGTACTCTTTTTTGGATGGCCACATATTCATATTTTTGACAACAGAGATTCAATGTTGTGTAATAAAGTCCTGCTATGTTTGAAATAAATGGTAGGGTTGTACTTATTTATGGCTGATACTGTATATACGTAGTGAAACAATGGCAATGACCAGAAAATATCATATATATACATACATATATATATATATATATATATATATATTGCAAAAATGGATCTTGATTTAGTATAATGACTAGATAGTTAATCTAGCAGGTTATCAGTACTGAGTGTTGAATTAGATCCTCATTGGGGATGGAACCACCATGGAATTGTTCCAGGTTAAGCTAAGCTCAGTAATTAAATGTATATTATAAAAATTATCAATAAGTCATATTTTTTAGTATTCCCCTTTATTAATAACTGGATTCCAATCTCACTTTTTTCTTTTCTTCAAAATATCATTAAAAACTTTGAAATGATGCCAAACATTTTAAAAACTTTTTTCCATATATCTCAAAATGGAGAAATATTTCCATTAAGTCAACTTGATTAAATTTCTCCTTTTTTCAAAAAATTTTCTTTTGAAATTGCTGCCTTTCCGGCTATTTTGCGATTGTTTCCCATTAGGAAAGAGAAAACCGCATGAGCACTAAATTGTGTGAATAAAATTGTTTATGAGCCCATTTTTATTATTGTAATGTTGACCTTTGAATGTTCCCATGATTGGACAATCCAAAGATTGAGTGAAATAAAAAGGCATTAAAAGAGAAAATTCTTGGAGAGAAAATGGTCAAGGCATTGAAAAAGACTCTTTGCAATGAGTGATGTCAGTCATCAACTGAGTATGACACTTGGAGCAAAAGGTATGGGAAAAATTGAAACAGCAATATTAAATTTTGGCTTGAACATGACTTTCACTCTTCTCTTCCTCCATTTCTTATGTGCAGTTATATTTTTCTTTAAATGGAAACAGTCCAAAACTGAAAACCAATGAAGAAGTAGCAAGATCTTTGAAATAAAAAAAAAATATATTCAAGATATAATAACATTTTTAAAAAATGAATAAAATGGGCCTTTTAAAAATGTTAATTCATTTTTGTGTTTATATGTTTTGGTCTTTTTTATTTGGACTAATAATTACAAGGAATGAGTCAGTCCAAAGGAGATACAGGAGTTATCTCCCTTGCTATTTTTTTTTTTTCTCTTGTTTAGCTCTCTTCTTTTCGGTCCTTCATCTTGGGAACTCTCTTGAAGATCTCAATCCACTGGTAAAATGGGAGTTTGTGTACAGATCAACTGATGATTGATCACAATTGGAATAAAAATGAAGAATGAGAAATTAGAAAAAGAAAGGCAGCTAGAGTAATAAAGAAAAAATGAATTGCAAAAAATCTGAAAACAAAATAACATAAAAAAAAAATTCATTTTTGAATAAAATATTCAATTCTCCAATAGGTTTACTCAAGCTTAATAAAAATTTAAACCAACAAAATGTCATAGCCTCGAGCTGGTGTTTACTGTGCTTCACTGATGTATAGCCAAGATGTGACTGGTAACGAAGATGCAAAAAAAAGAAAAAAAAAGGTGTTATTTTTTTTGCTTCGTTGCCAATATCGACACTGGCATTAATAATCTAGTTTTTTTTGTTTTTTTTTTACTATTTTTAAATATTTTTGACCAAGTCATATTGATAAATATGCATGTATGAATATATGTATAAATATTTCATGATAACTCTGTATTTAATTTTCAATACAAAAAATATGCCCCCCGAAATGTCAAGTGAATAGAAAAGTTGGAAAACTGTAAAGATTATGGCCAACTCTTACATCATGCGGATATTATAAATTGTAGAATTGCTAGACTGACCGATGAAACTACCATTCTTAAACCTTCATTTTTTAGCCATGGTCCCCTTAAGAATCATCAGATCTGAGGGCCCCCTGTCAAACAGATTCCATGCAAACAGATGGGCAGAAATTTATTAGTCATTAACAGTATATGACCCCTTCAAATGTGCTAGGATCACCAAGGGGGCCATATGACCCTGCTGAGAAGGATTGTGCTAGAAGGAGGATCTGGTTTGATGTCATAGCTTTTATAAGAAACCATCAACCAAAACTGTCATCAAAACAGTCAACATAGGTTTCTTTAGTTTTCAAGTTGGTCCGGTTGGCTGTCTAGCCTGCTATGTATGTACCACATGTACAGGCTGCATCAATGGAGCTAGAAGGCTGAAAATCAAATCATTTACTTGTTTTTAAGACGAGAAAATAATGTTTGTTTTGTTTTTTAAAAATTTCCTCCTAAAAAGGTTTTTGGTGAGGGTCCAGTTTGCAAAGTGAGTTTATGCTAAATTGATTCCCTCGGTTTGTTTTTTGAAAATTCAGACTTTTTAGTGACCATTGCCCAACAAAATGTGAGAGAAGTAAGTCATTCATTGATGGCCCATCTTTCCAATTTTTAAATTGATCACCACCAACATAGTATTCTGCCAAAAGATGTTGGTGGCAAGACGGTTTCTATTGAGTGACTAACAAGACTTGTCTTTATTCAATTTTTATTGAAAGAAGCACTGTCAGCAATTACTAATCTTTGACAAATTCTTTCTTTCATCTTAAATTTTTGTTGCTTTTATTTACAACTTACTCTAACCATGAACCTATGGCAGTGAGTAATCAGCATAGATCAGACAGTAAAAAAAACAACAGCTAGGCAAGGCTTGAACCCACGTCTCTTTTTTACCTCAGGAGACTGCGTAAATGTGGCACCACTCTACTGACTGAGTTACACGAGTCTGATTGTTTGAGTATGTTGCAATAAAACGCAGCCAAATATATTAGGATGAAAGGAAATACTAGTCAAAAACGTGTTATGTGGAAGAAGAAGAAGAAGAAGAAGAAGAAGAAGAAGAAGAAGAAGAAGAAGAAGAAGAAGAAGAAGAAGAAGAAGAAGAAGGGGAATTGGATGATGATGATGATGATGATGATGATGATGATGATTACAACAAGAACAACTCCCAAGTCGATAATTGAACAACCATGGCATCATATTTTGAAGTCATATGAAAAAAATAAGTATGGTCAGAATAAATTCCATTTATGACATCACTGGCTTTGGTTGCAGTTTTTGTGGATGCTTTCTAATAATGATAATAATGAT
The DNA here is from genome assembly GCA_963457665.1 of Thysanoteuthis rhombus. NCBI lineage: Eukaryota > Metazoa > Mollusca > Cephalopoda > Oegopsida > Thysanoteuthidae > Thysanoteuthis > Thysanoteuthis major. Next base: position 7,612,326 of record OY735231.1, read on the forward strand.
GATAATTATGAAGAAGAAGAAGAAGAACAAAAACAAGAAGAACAAGAAGAAGAATTGAAGGAGCTAGGCGAAATAATGACTATCTTAGAATTGGATGAAACAGGTATGATGATGATGTTGATGAAAGAGAAAAAGAAATGTAATGAAAATGATAATAATAATAGTAATGATAGCAATAATGGTAATAATAATAATGATAATAATAATGTTAACAAGAAGAAGAAGAAGAAGAAGAAGAAGAAGAAGAAGAAGAAGGAAAAAAGGCCATGAAAGATGAATAATATCAAATCACAAAGGAAATCCACTCGACTCCAAAAACCTCCGAGTGCAGATTAGCAAACAGAACAGGTAGACCCATTCACAATGGGGGAAATCATACTGCTCCTCCTTGTAAACATTGATACAATATGGTTGACTGCAAGGCCTGTCAAGAATAGCAAGGGAGAAAGAGAGAGAGAGAGTGGGTGGCACCGAGGCCTGCAGATTCAAGGTAAATTGCCCAACGGCACAGAAAGAAGATACACAACCTATCATTATTATTATTATTATTATCATCATTATTATTATTGTTATGACTCTTTTATTTATATGGTTTTGTTTTCTCAAAGTAGTTGCTATCTATGATCCTTTTATCGTCCCCTGGAAAGAAAAGAATGGAAAAATGGTTTCCATTCCGTTATTGTTCCGATTCTTTTTTTGATTTTTTTGCATTTCCTGATCAGTTTCGTGTTTTTTTTCATTTTCTTTCGGTACGTCTTCTGTTATTGGCATTCAGGTCCACATATCTGACAACGAAATGATCAGCAGAAAGAAGCTACGGCTTAGACTGCTTCCCCTTTACGCCCGTTCCCAACTCACTCCCCCTGTGCCGTCATATTCTCTACTCTACTCAAAAACATCTTCCCTCTGGCTTGGCTTCAAATTTTTTTTCTGTTTAGTTCTGTTACTGTGAATAGTCCTTTGCCAAAAAATAATAAATAAAAATGACCATCATCTTTCTCTCCTTCCTTAATCATATATATATATATATATATATATATATATATATATATATATATATATATATGTATATATGTATATATATGTGTGTGTGTGTGTGTGTGTATGTCCTATTGGCTATTAACTCTGGCAGAGTCTTTCAGCTTGGAGACAGGGCAAGAAAAAAGAACAGAATCGGTTTTTAACCAAAATTCTTCCTGGCTTAGCAATATAATAGACTGGATTTAGAGTCAGTTGGCTGCAAAAAGTCTTCATCACTCTTGGATTTCCAAAAATCTCAAGAAAGTAGATTCTATCATAGAAATGGGTATTTATGCAGATTTTTTTTCCATGGTTGGGCAGATTTGTTGCAAAGATAAAACCCAGAACTGAATAATAAGAAATTTGGTCAGAATCCATTTCGCCAAATCCAGAAAGCTACCCAGGCTAGATTACCAGTAACATAGTTCTCAATGTATTAGTTTTTCAAGTGAAGATTTGCTGTTGATCTGGTGTTCGAATCTCACTCAATCATTGTAATGGATTTTCGGAGTCTTGAAAAAGACCAAATTTTCATTTATTTCATGTTGCAAATCTCAATACATGAAGAATGAATATACATTATGGTAAAATCTTTAAAAAATTATTATGAAATTTTAAATTGATTTGAAAGTATTTGGGATGGACTGATTTTGATAATATCAACTGTTTGATAACATCATCTGTAATTATAATTAGGAGCATTCTCTGAACCTTTTGTCAAATTTCTTGTGAATTCAAGGAATATTGTCTTTCCATTGTCTTTCGTTATTGGGATGAGCAATCTCATTCTTGCTGATTTAATTTCCCTCTTTGATTTCTACAGGTTTATAATTCATTAGGTTTGGCTTTTGTTTTCTCTGCAATATGATTCAGCATTTGGTTCTCCAAAGTTCCTTGGGAAAAAGAAATATTTACTTGGCATCCCATAATGAAAATTATTACACAAGCTTGCTGATTCAATATGGGTAGTCTGTATCTGTACCAGATGAAGCCAGATGGTCTCTTTTTCCACATAGGCTTTTAAAGAAGAAACTAGTTCCTTCGGGCTTTATGTCAAACACCATTCTCAATCACCAGGCCACTTATTATTTATATGCCAACAACAAAGGCAAATTGCGATTCAAGATCAGTGCTTTAATGTGGGTAATTTGTATTCCCATCTGAAATGGTGCACAACTCAAGGTCATATTTTTCAAATTTTTTTAATTTTTTTTTATCACAGAAATGCCCCTTTTCCTGCTTATTTACTACAATCATTAAGGTTTATACCAGGTGTTGTATGAGAGACAGTCATCATTGTATGATCATATGTTCATCAGAACACTTCCTGTTTTATGATTGGCTATCAACAAGCAGAGGCAATCTCATCATCATCATCATCATCATCATCATCGTCGTCATCATCGTCGTTGTCGTCGTCGTCGTCGTCGTCATCATCAGTCTTTTAACATCCATCTTTTGACATTGACCTTCTCCCGGATCAACCACACTTCTCTATCATGGGCATTGCGGAGCCAGTATTTTCTGAATTTTTTCTAGTTCATCTCTTCATCTTGTATTCTATCATCCTCAGTTTCACATGTGATCTCTGGGGATCCACGTTGTTGGTCGTGATCTTCATCAGTTGTCTACCATTCTCGCAACATGACCTGCCCATTTAAGTTTCTTAATAGATTCTATGATGTCTCAGACTCCCTTAGTAAGTCTAAAAAAACTTTGGTGATTTGGTTGTTACTTACAACCAATGCATTCTTCTGTTTGTCTACAACAGAGCTGAAACATTGAACCTGATCAAAAGATTACCTCTCAAACAGAGAACTATGCAAGGTGCACATGAGAAAATCATGCTGAACATAAAATGGAGAAATCACATGACAGCACAATATATTAGAAGAAAAATAGGAGTTTGAGGTATCATAGAATCCATTAGAAAACTCAAATGGCAATGGGCTGGTCATGTTGCAAGAATGGTGGACAACTGCTGGACCTCATTACTCTCTATGTGGATTCTCAGAGATCACATGCAAAACTGTGGCCAACAAAATATAAGATGGCATGATGAACTAGACAAGTTAAGAAAGTATTGGCTCTGTGATGCCCATGATACAGAGGTCAGGCAAAACTTGTGAAAAGTCAATATTCAACAATGGATGCTAAAAGGCTACTGCTGCTGATGCTTATGATGACATATGGAATGTCATTTTCTGAATAGTAAGATGATACATGCCAGTAACTCACATGGGGTCAGGGGGCCCTGCCTCACAATTTTTTTGTAAATTAAAAAAGATAAAATAAAACAAAATATAGAAATAAAAATAAACAATTTAAAAAATTTTCTGAGGTTCCACACCTGGACCAAATGGGAGGGCTCACAGCAGCCTATAAACCCCAACTACACCTGGTTTGATAACAACTTTGCAGTGTTATTCCTAGGGTTGGTGTCACCTGGGCGGTAACCCAGGGTGTCACCTCCAGTGTTGCCAACTTGAAAAATTTTTCACACTGTATCAACTAAATGTGGTGTCAGAAAATGCCAAAATGCACTAAAAAAACATTGTTAATCTTTCTCTGGCAATTTATAATAGTTGAAGATGCTTAGATTTGTATAAAGTGGCAGAAAAAATACTCAACCAAAATATCGATTTGTAACAATAACTTTTTTCGAACGATCCTTTAATGATTGTATGTTATCTTACATTATCTCAAATTTAATTGAACCTCTTATTTCTCTGTAATGGAGCATTTTGTCCAGTTCATGTGGGACCTATTCACCAACTTTTCCTATGGCTCTGAGATAACATGATATAGTCACTGTTGAAATCTTGGAGTTTCTAGAAAGTGATCAAAATGTACATCACAATCTGTCAAAAAAAAGCATGGATGCAGTTAGACACAAATTAGCATAACTTTATATTGTAAATTGAACTCTCTTGAAATCAATTTAAGGGAGGGAATAAAAGTTGAAATTCTTTGCCTTCAACCTCTATTGGAACAGCATCCATGTGCAATACATACATACATACATACATACATACATACATACATAACTAGCCAGCCAGCCAGACCAGCTTAAAAACTGAAGAAACCAATTTTGGCAGTTCATCATTCTATTACTTCAGGTTTTATTTTTATTACAATCCTGTATCCTAGATTCAATCAATCCTTCAACTTGTATGTGGGTTCTTCCTAGACTGGTTACCAACCATGGCTAGAGAACTCAGCTTACCCTATAAGTGAGGGAGAAGAGATGGACTCATTCCCTTTCCAAGGGCAATAGTGTGAAGTGAATGCAAACAGCCTTAAACAGAACTTGAACTCAGCTTGCCAATTCCATTTTTCGTACCAATAGCTGCTATACCATTTTGACCTCCATTATCATAAATATTACAATTTTAGTGAATTCTTTTATTATTATTATTCATACAAATTCAGATTTCATCATTTAAAAAAAAATATGTAAGGCAGGATTTTTTTCTTCTCTGAAACGTATTGATTCTAAAACATTTCTCAAATTCAAGCTACCAAATGTATTATTGCTTTACTTTTTAAGGATTTAAAGGGATTACACAAATTCCCTATTTCATAGTTATGTCAGTTCAGCATCTTTTAATTCCAGATTTTTCATCGGCTTAGCTAAACTATTCCCTGATCTGCAGACTAAACTCTGAATGCAAAGGGGGAAAAAAAGACAGAAATCAGCCGGGAAGATCAGATTTCATCAAATCTGGAAACACTCAGTATTCTCTAAGGTATTCACCTATCTGAGATCGGGCAAAAGGCAGACCCCAGATAAAGCAAATCAGTATTTTAAGGTTTTGAACTTGGAAACCTGCTAATCTGTTCAAAGTTTGCACAAAAAGAAAAACAAAATTAATTATTATAATCTGCTGATTGATATTCTTGGATTTTTCTTCTTGTCTCATCAAATGTAAAAATTAATCTGGATGTTATGGATTGATAGCTGATTGGGGGCTATGCCGGATCAAGATTTTGTAAACTTCTTGACATTCAGGTACTGTGAGGCCCACTATGATATCCTCCAAAGGAACAAGATTTCACTTCAACTTTATTCTGACTGAAGATGATTACTACAAACGTTTTATTGTACATGTTATAAAAAGAAATCATAAAAATATGACTTTTTGTTATTTGCATTCTCCAATAAGGACCTAAATGCTATCTTTTGAAACTTTCGTTTTCCAACATTATTTTTAATGAAGTCTCAATGGCCTGAAATGTAAAATAGATTTACCTAAAGGTCATAATACCTCAATATTTTTTTTGTATAAATTTATATGATTATTAGATTGGAATAAGCCGGTATATATATGTATGATAAATTTTTGCTCATATCTAAGACGTTGATTTAGTTCAGTCAGCAAGAGAGCCTCCTGGCAATCAGTTGGTCAAATTGTGGTGGGAGGATGCTAATTTTACATATTGGTTTATACCCTTCTTTTTGATGAGAATTGTTCTTCTTGTCCTTGTTACAGTAGAGAAAACAAAGTCAAGTCCAGACTTTATCCTGGAGTTTGACCAAAAAAGTTCAGGTAAAATATGTATGTGTGTGTGAGTCCATAGGTGCATGTCCACATGAGGTTTGACAATTAAATGACAAGACTGGGCCCATTGATGTTGAACCTCAGTATGTTTGTGCAAACCACAAGATAATTCATTGACCAATGGGGAAAAAAAAACAAGCCCTGAAAGTTTCCATCTGCTGTTTTTTAATTTGTTGTTAAAAAACATCAGTTAGAAAAATTGAACAATCTGAGCTAGTGTTTTGAAAACTGGGGTCCATAGACCACTATGGGCCCTTTATATAATGCTTAAGGGTCTGCATCAGTGTTCCCTTGTAAATCCATTGCACGGCTATCAAAAAACATAATTATCATATACAAACCTGTACAATATTTTAGAATTTATATAAATATAGTGTCATTTATAGCGTAACACATGAGGCTATGATTCGGTCTCATGTACATGACACAGGAGTCAGTGATTTTGTATTCATTTCTTGAACAATCCATCCTGCCCCAATTATTGTTTGCAGCAATTTGGGGATTTTACAAAGCCTGGTTGCTTGTCCGATGCCCCAAATGGATTTTCTAGTTTTTTGATTGAGCACCCCAAACATGGCATGCTGCCATAAGACATTGGTCTTGATGGTTTCTATAGTGTGACTAACCAAACTTGTTGTTTTTTGGTTTGATATTTCTAAACTCCCGATAAAGTACTTGTTCTGTGGAAAGGCATCAGGCTTTTTGAATGTGGACATGGAAGATACATTGTTGCCGTCAATATTGCACATGTTGGTTTGCTTTCTCTTTGTTGAATCATTGCAGGTAAAAAGATTTTTATGTTGAGGAATTAATCACTATCCTGACACTCAAATAAAAAAAGCTTTCATTCAAAACCTTTGACATGTGCCAGTCTGATGCCCAAGATAGACTGCCTTACAGGGCTAAAGTGCTCCACCTGCCCTGCTGTTTCACCAATAGCTGGGAGGAGAAATGGATCCATTATGATTTGAAATGAATGTAAACTGCCCCAGCCTTAATTTGAACTGGGTTTGCCCACTATGTGATTAACGGTTAGTACAAATATATATGTATACATATATATATATTGGGATCATCTGATTTTTGAAAGTTGAGCTTGCTCTGCGAAATGCTTGCCATCCCAAAGTGATTCTTTGCTTGATTTCATCTTGTTTTGAAGGTCTCATAGAGATTCCCCTCAAAAGAGGAGGAAATCAAGCGAAGAATCACTTTGGGATGGTAAGTCTTCAGCAGAGCAAGTTCAACTTTCAAAAACCAGATGATCCTAATAATCCTAAAAAGAAGAGTATACAACCAATGCATTCACCCAATAATCACTTATGGAGCTGAAACATGGAACCTAACCAAGAGACAGACCTACAAACTGAGCAGTATGCAATGTGCGCATGAGAGAATCATGCTCAACCTTACATGGAGAGATCACAAGTGATGGACATCACATCTCACAGCATGGATCCCCAGAGATCAAATAAGAAACTGAGGCCGACAGAACACAAGATGGAGAGATGAACTTGACAAATTCAGGAAATACTGGCTTCGCGACGCCCATGATAGAAAATTGTGGCAAATCCAGGGGAAGGTCTATTTCCAACGATGGATGTTAAAAAACTGATGATGATTATGATATATATGGCACTCAGGTGGATGGGGAATTGTGCGTAAGTAAATATATTGCTTAAATTCAGTGTTACTGACCGTCCAGTTCTACATATGGCAGGGGTAAAATGCCAGCCTCTGGGTCTGAAGAGAAGGTTTTGATCCTACATCGTGGTACTGGTTGGGATAATGAATAGTCAATAGCCACACTGAAGACTTGTAATACAACAAAACAGCTGTCTGTGGATGACTTAATTATCATAATATATATATGAATAAGTATTGGTGTGGATTACAGTTAATCCAATGATATAAAAAATGAATGACAGTATTGGAAGTTTTGTTTAAATTATTGAAATTTCATTCTTGAAGTTTTGTCCATTTTTTTGAACTTCAAAAGCAAATGAAGAAGGTAATAAGGAGACAACTGGGAATTTTTATTAATCTAAATAATACACGTTAAAGAAGCACATCACTGTTTCAAAAAATAATGCACAATTATATTAATTAATTAGTACTTCAAGCTGTCAGGCATTCTATCTATCTATCTATCTATATATATATATATATATGTATAAAAAATATTATTTATATCTATATATATCTATATATATATTTATATAAAAATAAGGTTTGGGTTAGCTAGAGATGGACATGCCATTATACATTGGAGATAAGGATCCCAAACTTCTTGATGACTTCTGTCAATGTCTGGATCTCGGCTGGAAGACATTCAAGTGTACATATGTTTTGGAGGTTTGTTTTTATCACATTTGTTTGCTTTCTATTTCTGCTATCTTCTACCCCAACCCTACCCCTACCTCTCCCCAGAACCTACTTACATTCATTACCTACCACCTTTCATTTTTTTTTCTGTTTTATTTGTTCATAATCCTGCAAGAGTTCATTCTCAGCAAACAAGATGTCCTCACCAGATGAATACCATTCTTCTCTCCGGGACTCATTGTTTGCATTAGATCGGTTCAGTTATTTTTTGGGGGTTTTAGTTTGTTTTTTTGATGTCTTTCTCTTGTCTGGCTATATCAACATTTTTTTTTTATTCTGTTGTACATTTCAGGTCAACACCATCTTCGGGATTTTTTTTTATGCTCAGGAGGGAAACCAGAAAAAAAAAATGGAAGGTATACATCTTTTTTGGTTTTGAAAAATATCTTTGATAAATGAGCGTGCTTTTATTTCCTTATGATTTCTTTGTTTCTTTTTTTGTTTTCTTTTTTTTGTGACCCTCTTCTCAGATATGTTACAAAATATGTTTTTTTTGTTCTTTATTCATTTGCTTTGTGATTTATCTATTTTGTTTTGTTTATGTTTTGCTTTTTTTTTGCTATATTTGGCAGATTTGTGTCCAGTGATTTATCCTGTTTGGACACTGAGTCTTTGCAATGAACTGAAGATACGGTGTTCCCAGGTTTTTCTTCTTTCTTTATATACATATATATATATATATATATATATATATATATATATATATATATATATATATATATATATATATATATATACATAGAAATGTATATATGTAACAATAAATTAGGAATACAGGTACAGGGACTTTTTTTATATAAATCTATCATGAACAGTTTTATGCATGCACATACATATATATATATATATATATATATATATATATATATATATATATATATATATATATATATATATATATATATATATGTATATAAGTATAGTCAGACATGCAGAGGCATACACACACAAAAATATACATCATGAATTTGTATACATTTTGTATATGTATATCTCTTTGTATGTACATAGGTAGATATTTGCTTAGACAAGTATAATTATATGAGTAAGTACATGATAGATGGAAACACACACATAGATCATATAAATATACATTTTTAAGAATATGCATAATTATTTACTTTGTGTGAATAATTTATTTTCATTATTTCCATATGTGAACACTGTACAAATGTATTATTATGCATAAATATATATGCATACCTTGTGACTTTTACAGATTATTATTTGGGTAAAGGTAACTGTGTACTTATAGGAATGTAAGTCCATATCCATATGTCAGATAAGTTTTTACTCTGTCTATCTCCCTATTGATCCATCTAAATATTTATATATATATATTTCCTAATGATTGGAAATATTTTTCTGGCAATGTGTAATTCAATAATTTGACAATTTGGAAAAATTACTAAATTATAAATTTTTGTATATCTTTCAATTTTGATTATGCATTTTGCAATCAATAGTATTTTCAGATCGGACTTAAATAATAAAAGTTTTCAAATTGAATTTAGATTATCAAAATACATATATATATATATATATATATATATATATATATATATATATATATATATATATATATATATGTATATATATATATACATGTATGTTTCAAACCTAAATTCTTATTAAGCTTATTCACGGTCTATATCTGCTTTATTTGTTACTTTCAATGCAACAGTTAGGTTATTAAGAAATGGATACATGATCCGACAGAATGATTATAAATTGACTTATATTATGCTGAAACTCTATTTGAAATGATCTCCCATGTATACATATATATATACATATATATATATGTATATATATATATATATATATATATATATATGAGAGATGGATGATTTCAAATTTCTGTGAACTAGGTACACACATTTCTATCATACATTTGTATTAACACCTGATACAGGTTAAAAACACTAGACCATTCAAAAAAATAATACACAATTTTGCCTATCCACAATTCAAATGACACTTAAAAACAGTTATTTTTTGCCTTCAATTGCCCTTAGAAGAAGTCCATAAAATAGACAAAATGACGGAATAAAAATTTAATCATCTTAAAATAAAACTTTGAATATTGTCATACATTTCTCATATTGTCAAATTACCAATAATCCATACCAATATTTATTCATATATATATATATATATATTTTAGTTATGTCAATTGGAGTAGTTTTTTCTATTTTTTCTATGATGGTGAAGCTAGCGTCAGTGGCAAAATTGTGGTCAGGTGTGCGAAAGTGTAGTTCTACAGGAAGTGGGCTACGATTATTTTTTGACTTAATCCTATGTCTATAATTGTTGAGTCTAATATTAAATTGCCACTCGGACTTGCCTATGTACTGTAACTTACATCTATTGCACTCTAGAAGGTATATAATGTTCTTACTGCGGCAGTTGCTATTGTGATGTATGTGGTAACTCTCTCTTGTGGTGGTGCTTGTGAATGTGTTGGTGTACTTGAGGTGGTTGCAACATAGACTGTTTCTTATGTTGCAAGGTGTGCAGAATTTAATTGTTCTAGGTGTATTTTTGTGTAAATTATGCACATATATCACAATAGCAACTGCCGCAGTAAGAACATTATTTTATATGTTTTTTTTTTTATGTTATAACCCCTGTCCAAATCATAGCCAAAACATTTTCAGTAACTTTTAAGGTTGATACCTATGTAGCTTCTTGACCCCACCACCCCTCCTTCTACACTATCCCAAACATACCAAAAAATCCACCTCCACAACACTACCCCCTACCTTGACACACTCTACCCTCCCCAAGACCAACTGCTGCTGCTTTACCAAAATCCCAATACCTGCTGGTCATTCTTACATTCAGCAGGAGGCCTCTAGTAGCCCTGACAACAAAACTTACTCACAATGCATAGCCCCTGGCAGTGGACTCTGGTTCCACATGGTACATTTTAATTCACACTCACACAACACACACCACTGATGATGGGAAGAATCCCGAAACATGTATGGACTATTGACATATAAGGATTAATAAACCTTACCACCAAAAACTTCACTCCCGAGTCTGTCTCACTCTCTAAAGTACACATTATATATATATATATATAATCCAGGTAGTGATATATATATATATATGATAATCCAGAAGTCAGTCACATATGGAGAGTTTGGTTCTAAAATGTGATAAGTGCCATTTAAATGAGAAATGTGTTTAATTGAATTGTTTAGCAAATAATTTTTCTATCTTATCAAAACTTTACAAACTTCATATATAAATATATATATATATATATATATATATAAAAGGTTGTAATAGAATTAGAAAATAAATTACATAATTTTATTTTTAATTTGATTAAACTTTTTTTTATTCAAACGGCATTTATTGTTATTTGCAACCACAGTCTTCATATTCTAATGATATAAAGTTGTGTTCATGATAGAACACCAATGATATAATACCAATAATTAAATGGCTCTAGTTTCCAGTAACACACCAGCAAAATGCTACCTATGTCTGGGAGAAAAGCTCAATATCATCAATTTTCTTACTGTTAGACCACTTTTGAACAAAAAAATAGCAATTAGCTGAATGCATATATACAAAAGGAAATCTTATTAAAGTATGTAAACATTAACACATCAAACAATAACTTTAATGACTAAAAAAAGTTAACAACGCCACGTATAAATTAAAGTTCCCACTTATATAAATATGATATTTTATATTTCATATACACTATAAATACATGTAACTATCTAACTTTAAAGTAAAGAACTTTATAATGAACAGTATCATATACCAGCAGTACTTTCTAGATAGTCTTCTAACAATGGCACATAGATTTTTGAAATTCAAATCCTGAATGCAGAATGTGATACATAATATTTCTTAAAATTCAAATCCAGAATGCTGATGAGAAGTTAGATGTTTAAAAACAGGGTATATATATGATCTCATCAAAATATCTGTTGTAATTCATATATATATATATATATAAAGTAATAGATATTGGACAGATATTTATACATATATAATCAATAAATTTGTCCTAAAAATCATCTATTTTACACAATAAATATTTATATTTATACATAACGTTCTACCTTGTTAATGCACTTTAATCATGTAAACTGAACATTATGCAATGAGAATTTCAGATCAAAATTCAGCTAATAACTACATCTTAGGCTAGAGAACTATTGATCCTTCATTGTATATCTATAACAATATTTGAGGCTTTGTTTGTTTGTCTTTGCCTTTTCTCCACTAAAACTATGTGGCCTACCAATCTGATATTCTGCATGGAGAATCAATAACAATAGACTTCACACACAAGCTTTCACACAAGAGGCAGTTGTCTGTTATGGGACAATACATGAACATATGCACTCACATAGCTCCCTTCAGACTAGAACTGAACATCATGTTTCCTAGAAATCTACCTCCTTTTAAGTTCTGCAATAGAACTTGCCTAGCTGTCCAGCAGCTTCTCCCACAAGTCATCGAGGCCATAATCTTAACTTGTCCAGGCAATAGAGAGGATGTATTCATTTTCAGGTTTCACATAATTTCAACAGACTTCCCCTTACAATTCAAATGAATCCAATTGCTAGTGAGACTCAGTTTTGCCATGATCATCACCAAGGCACATGGACAATCTCTCAGGATTGTTGGCCTCAACCTGACTTCTCTATATTTTTCCCGTGGCCAGCTTTATGTTTGTTTGTTCTAGGATTGGACCCCCAAAAAACCTTTTCATACTGGCACCCTATTGGAAGAGCAAGAATGTGTTTTATTTGGAAGGACTGTCAAACTAAGGGATTAAATCATATGTTTTGTTTGGCGCATCATATTTTTCAATGAAAGACACTGTATGAATAGTGTAAAACATCTTTTATTCATTTACTGTATTCTATACGAATGAATATATCAAGGAAAATATGTATTACTCTTTTGTCTGAATCACAATCACTGTCCCTCAGGTAACACTGGGTATCCCTGGCAATATATATATATATGTACATATATTTCTATACATATATATTTTTACATAGACACAGATACACATATATATATATATCGAATCACTTTAGCCCCACAGATGGCTCGCCTGACCAACCAGCCAAATGGGCCACAGATTCTTCTCTCTTTGTGTATCTGCATCTATGTATATGCCTCTGGGCTCTTCTGCTAACATTCATGTGGCTACAACATCGAAAATTTGCATGGGGCACCATCTAAAAACTTTTTTTTTATTTTAAAAAAAGTACTTTTTCGGGTCTCCATGGTCATTTTGAGACCAACAATGCTCAAATCTTATGGTGATATTTTTTAGATAATTTCAAATGAAAAATCCATTTAATTAGATGATTATACATAATTAATCAGGTAATTAATTCTGGCACACACGTGGACAATAAGGATCCTTTTATGCAAAGTATGAATATATATATATATATATATATATATATATATTATATGTGTGTGCGTTTGAATGTTTGTTCATGTGTTTGCATGTTCCAGCACTCCTGGCCATACGGTTTTGTCTACAGACTTGAAAATTTGCATCAGTATTAGATCGTTTTTTTTATTTTTGGAAAAGAATTTTTTTCACCCTTTTTGGGACTGTATTCTGAAAAATTTACTAATTTTTTTGTGTGTACCAGGGCTCCTGGCTTCACTATTTTGTCTACAGACTTTGAAATTGGCATCAGTACTCCACTAGACCCTTTTAAGAATGTAAACCTTGATGATTCTAGATTTTTTTTTACTCTATTTTAGATGTTTCCCGGTGGAAAACGCCAATGATATCATAAACAGAAATTGTTCTGATCATATCTATTCTTTGTGGGAATTTTTTTACATGACTTTGATGCTATGGTAGCTCAATTATTAACAAATTTTTAATTTTGAAAGGTTATACAAGACAGTACACCGCAATTAATGTAAGATATTCTGGTTCAGGTGATTATTCAAGAACATTCACCATCAGTGTTGATAACATTTGAAAGACCCTGGCTTAATTATCAACTGCCCGATCAGTACATATTAGAAAAATATATTCAAGGTATTGATTGATAGATAGATTGTTTGATAGATAGACTGACGGACAAACAGAGAAAGTGGGATATATAAATAGACTTTGATAGAGCAATAGTCATGTGTATATATGTATATGAATATATACGATGAGTAATGGATAGTATCTGACAATGTGAAAAAGGTAAAACACTTTAGGAACCAAATTTTGCTTGGACCGAAATTTTTTCACTACCATGAGTAATTTGATGCTTGTAAAATTAATTCTTAAACTGCCTTCCTATAAATATATATGCATATATACATACATACATGCATGCATCCATACATATATAAATCTTTATTCGTGAGCCAAATCATGATATATATATCATGATATACATGTATATATAAAAACCATAGATAACAATGTTAGTCAAAACTAGTCAGTTGAATGAATCATTTGAAAAATATTTTCCCAGATGTTGTTCAACTCATACATTTGTCAGATATCATATTCACATTCTCATAATAGTATGTGTGTTCGTATGTATATATATATATATATATATACATATATATATGCGTAGCGATGCACTTACCAATGTTCAGAACAGCCCACTGGTAATGCAAAGGCCAAATAACTGCTTCCAACCCAAATTCTCATCTTGTTCATTTTCGGTCTTTTTGTCTCTTGCAATGCGAGCGTATATATTAAAGTAATGGACATATTTGGTCCAATAGAATGAATCATTAACTATGTTATACTATTTAAAAACTTATTTGTCTCAAATGAATGCTATGTGAACCATGTAATGACAAGAGATCATTTCATATCCTCTACCAAACAATGGTATTGAATGACATACTACTACCTGCAAAAATAACGCCCCAAATCATCACTCTGCCACCTCAAAAGATATCTTTTTTTTTCTGACAACATTGTTAATTTTCCCATCGGAGCGACCATGTTGTTAGTGATACTGGTTCCAATAATAAGTAAACCTGAAGAAGTAATTTATGGTGGGTATAAAACATTTTTAAAATATAATGTCCAACAATAAATAGAGAAAATGAATACTGATCCTTGAGTTTTGATTGCTCTGAATAATGCAAAAATATGATTTTATGGTTATTCTACATCGGACTTTTTTCCTGATCAAGCAATAAATCCTACACAATCTACCTAGATAGTATTGTATTAAGTTGTCACAAATATTTATCAAATTAGTTTGTTGCAGCGATATCAATCAATTAATATAATTCATTAAAATAATTCCTTATATTTTACTTGCTATTATGTATGCTTAATAAAAACCTACAAACCAGGGGTAATTTTTTCATTTCTTCAGTTAATTTCTCTTGTTTATGTATGAGTGAATGTATGCCTGGATCTAGGATGTATAGATACAGTCTAAATGTGTGTGGTGATCAAGCATTTTTGTATTTTTGGTATTCTTGTATTTAGTATTTTCATATTGGAGTTTCAGGGCTGAATCATGCTCTGCTAGGTACTGAAACTCCTATATGCCAAATACTTGGTAATCATACTCATATACTATGCAAAATTGAATGAAAAAAAAGGCTACAAATCTTCAAAGCACTTGAACAAAAAATCCCAGGCCTTATAAGGTCTTCCTTCAGCCAGGGATCAGGTATTTGAATGTATTCAGCAACTGAAAAATTAAACAAAGAATTTCATTTGTGTTACCATAATGTTCCAGTGGCTAACACTGAATTTAATGGTAGATGATATTCAAGACAGTGGAAAATGTTCAGCGTCACGATTTCTCCATTAGTTTTGATTTTTGGCCGTTCATACAGCCAAAAGTACTCAATATCCACACAAGTTTGGACTACATCAACACATACTAGATCTAAGCATAGATTCACTTGCACATAAAGAAGGAAAGATAACTAAAAAAATGTCTGCCATTTTTCATCAAACATGTCAATAAAAGATTTCTGCCTAAATTCATACACACACACGCACTCATATATATATAAATATACCCACTGGCCTACCGACTGGTAGGGGTAGCCCGCCTGGATGACACCATAGGGAGCGTTGACACCATGACGTTTTGGCAGCGTGAAAATTCCAAATTTACAGCAACTTTAAGCACTATTTTTCTGCAATTTTAGCCAATCTATTTTCTTGACATTTTAGATAAATGTATCCATATTCCACAATTGAAAAATGACATAAGAAGGCTAACCGTATTTTTTTTTATTGCATATCTTGGCATTTGTTTGACAATTTTTTTTAGGTTGATTTAGCCGAGAAAAATTTTTGAATTAGCAACACTGGAGATGAGTTTCCACGCCCAGGTGATACCAACCCAGGGAATACCACTGTATTTAACATTAGTTAGGTGTTGGTTTCACACGTATATTGATCAATGTTTTTTAATAAAAATATAGCTGGTATAATTGTTATTTAAAACACCAGAATAGATCAGATAACCAAAAGTCTTATACAAGATAAAAATAGAAAACAAATACAAAAAGTGACACAAAACATCAAAAATAGATCTATAAATCCAAAATGTATGAAACAGTAAATATCACAAAAAGATCAACACAAAATTAATATAACTAGAGTTAAACTAAGAATGAAATTGAAAAAAATGAAAATCAACAAAATTACAATAAAAAATAAAAACGAAAACACCAGTTGTAAGGGAAGTAATTAAGAACTAACTAACTAAAGTGAAACTACTAAATTCTGAGCAATCAACATGGACAATTATATTATTAAAAGATGGATATTTAATCCAACAGAATAATCATAAATGTGTCGTTTAATTTGAAACTCTATTTGAACTTATGATCATTCTGTTGGATTGTATATCTATTTTTTTAATAATATAATCTTCATTATGTTTAGAAAAAAATGATTTTTTTTTGTTTTTCTTTTCAGATTCTCCTCCTGATAAGGTTTTCAGTGGACGGTTCAATTTGCAAAGCTTGTTTATTCTGAATTAGTCCCTTAGTTTGTGTTCAGCAGCATTCACACTTGTTCTTTTGAAAATTCAGACTTTTTTTCTGAGAATACTGCTGAAGGAGAGGTAAAAATAGTGACTAAATCATTGATCAGCCTTTTTTCTAGTTTTTTGATTGATCACCCCAACATGGCATGCTGCCAAGGAACATTGGTCGCATGACTGTTTCTATTGCGACTAACCGGGACTATTTATATATGATTTATAGTTAATCATCAGAATTAAGCAATATTATAAAATTGACTTCTCCTCTCTGCTCAGCTTGGCCAATCTTGAAATTATTCTCTGTATCTATTAAATGGTTATCTTCCTGCCTCACGACTGAAAAAGATGATCCCAGTTTTCACTTTTTATTTCTCAGATCCAAGACCCCACCTCCTCCTCACTTCTCTCATTCTAACCCAAAGATGATGTTGTAAAAACCTCCTCGAATGATGGGATAGTTATAAACATCTTTCCATGTTCCATTCTTGGCTCATACGGAGGAGAAATAAAAAAAAATGCGAATGTGTCTATTTTGTTGATTTTTTCTATTTGTTTTTTTTTCTTCCAAAATGGCCATTTTCCATCGAATAAACAATTGCTGTTGGCTGATAAAAGACAGCTTTCTCTTTTTTTGCTTTTGTTCTTGTTTCACAGCCAAAAGAATATAAAAAAGAAAAAAAAGAATAACTAAGAACAAATATTATATATATATATATATATATATATATATATATATATATATATATATATATATATATGTAACTGGCAAATGTCCAGATTATGGCATTTGCCAGCAATGGAATAGGATTTAATTGTCTTGCAATGTTCCCCGATGTTCTGTACTCAGGGTTTATCTTCTTCTTGTTTTGTTTTTCCATTTTTGTCCAGAAGTCATAAAGCCCCAAACAGACCTGGGACCTCTCCCTTCGAAGTTATTATTTTTATACTTCTGTATGGAAGGTCTTAAACAAAAATTAAAAACGCCCCCACCAAAACATCAAATATGAAAAATAAGATCAGTTATTGAAAAAGGCCAGTTTTCCTTCTATCTCAAAGCAAAAAAAAATTGCAATCTGAACCATTATATTCTACAAATTATAATTCCTTTGCAGAAAAGTCAATAAGTTTCACCTTGCTTTCTCGATAGGAATGGATATAAATTTTATTAAAGAATAAAAGAAAGAACCAGAGATAACAAAAGGATGAACAGAGGTGTTTTCAAGGTTTTCTTGGGGTTTTTAGGGGTTCTTTTTTTAGGCTGTAGTCTTATTTTGTTTTATGGCTTTCGATCCTAAATTTAATTTCTTTTTCCTCTCCCAACTCAAATTGGTTTTGTAGAAAAAAAGGGGTTTGAGTAAGATTTTCCCAACACTTTCATTTTATTTCTGTTTGCTTATTTTTAATGTGTGAGCAGTTATAGTTTTATAATATTTTATAGGTCGATATTATTTTTTATTGTTTATAATATGAGAAAAACAATAAAAAACAATGAAAGAATTACATTAGCCATTGCAAAAGAGACAACATTGTTGACAGTGATTATTTTATTCTTTATCTTATTTCATCCCCCCTTGCCCCCCACTTTTTTGTTTGCCCGGTGGTGGAGGGTGGAAGCAAAAATATGAAGAAAACCCAGGCCCACCAACCCTATTCCCTAAATATAAAAAAACACCATCCCTTAAAACAATAACTTCCTAGAGTAAAACATTAAGAGATTTCCTGGAAAGATTTTGGGGGAGAAAAAGTTAGCTGGTGGTGGTGGTGGTGGTGATAGTAGTGAGGTTATGCCTTGTCCGCCCGAAGGTGGGGGGGGAGGTTCCAGCGGAAGAAATGGATCAGTGATTTACGAGCAGAATATCTGATTTTTTGTCTTTACTATTCAGGCATGGTAATAACACTTACCCCCATTCCCCAGCCCCGTTCCTCACAGCCATTTGCTTTCTCATATGCATCCTCACCTCTCATGAACATTTCCAAATATTTTTAGCCCCACTATAAGCATATATTCACACACAGTAACAGGCGAATATAGGCATGTTCAAATACCTATGTATAGAAATGCCGACATGCATTCATATAAGCATACATATACCCATGCCTCCTCCTCCTCCTCCCACACACACATACACATACACAAACGTGTACTTACATTACCAGTTTATACTCTCACAAGTTTATGTATACACACTGTCATAATTGCTTCCAGTAATGTCCAATCAAGCATTTACTTATGTAGGTGAAACAATTAGTCCATAGCCTAATGATAATAAAAACATTTATTTTACAAAAATATTTATTTTTCATCATAATCTCCTTCCTTATCAATGTACTTAATTCTGTGGTAAATGTTGATTGCATGAATCAAACATCATACAGTGAGAATTTCAGCTCAAAATTCTGATAATGTCTCTCTTGCAACCGACCTAGGTTTGATAAGGTCAGTGAATTATTGTTTTTTTACTTCATCAGACAGACAAGCAATTTTACTGAAACAAAATCATATCAAATGTAACAGTACTTTGAAATAATTTGATAATAAGCAATGAATAAAATTCTAAATTTCAGCTTGGCTGTCTTGGAATCTCTTGGTGTTAATAATAAATAGATAGATGTCCGTATAAATTGAATAGTCCCCTACAATAAAATACCTGACATCCAATTAGCAAAATGATCAATACACGTCTAATATATACAAATAGTAAAATAAAATGCTGATAGATGGTCCACATAAATTGAAAACACTTGCACAATTTAAAGTAATTTGTTAAATAATTAATAGTAAAATAAGATAAAATATAATAATCCGAATAACTAAAGATAAATAGAAGTTGAAAGAAAGAAAATCTAAGAATCCTAGATTAGGATAACGATATAAATCTAAAAATAAAATGCAGTAGGGAGGTTGTGTCTGATCAACACAGCAAATGGATGCCAAGAAAAAATGCCTGTATTGCTTTTTAAAATACCCAAAACAGGTCAATGATAAGTCATCTGATGATCTCTACAAAAAAATTGAATATTCAGTGTATATCACAGAATATCTGAACATAGTACATTAACAGTGATCAGAAAGTATCTAATTTGTACTTCAAGACCTCATAGAATGATTTGGAGTAACGGTTTTTAAAGATTGAAATTCTTTTTCAACAAAAACGAGCAGAGTTTACTACTATGTATATATTTATAAACATAAATATTGAATATTTACAAATAATCTTGTGTACAAAGGAACACACATACTGTAATGTAAAAATCCTGACCTTTTGCATGGGCTGTAAGGGATATGATAATATCTACACACATATGTATATATCCACATATGATTGTATGTATGCTTATATATATGTATTTACGTATGTATGTGTGTGTGTTTGCTGTGTGTGAGGTAATCCAAGGGATTGACTGTATTGATTTGACAAAGTGGAATTGAAAGATATGAGAAGGTGTGTAACATCTTAGAACATTTTTAGAATCATGAAGTTGAAGCTTGATGTTACAATTTTTCTGCATTGTAAAAGTGCCTCAGATGATGCCCATGGAACACGGCAAAATGCATCAAACCTTAAAAGCCTTATCATTATGATAATTTTCTTAGATGTAACACACTTTCTTCTTGAATCTCCGACTTCCTCACTATAAAATTACTACCATCAAAATATATGCATGCATATATTTTTATTCAATTAAAAATAATAATCGTGAAAATTAATGAAAATAAAATATCCATAAAATAACCATCAATAACTGTCATATAACACTACCTGATCATAACGTTATTGCACAATCCCCATGACAGTGATGAAAACATCCCTAATTTGAAAATATCAGTTGATTCCAATCTGATAAAGTAACTAGTCAAAGAAACACATAATTGGAAATAAAATATACTAAAGTAATCATAAGTTATCCAATTTGTCAATTCAAATGATGTACATTTATATAAATATAGTTCATGATCTATTTTCAATTTGTTAGAACACAAAGAGAAAGAAATAGGAAACAGATTTTATCCATAGTAGATGTTTGACCACAATGCTCAATTTTCAAAACTGTAAATAAAGCTATTGGTAAAAAAATAAAGAATTACACAGATATACATCCAGTCAATGTAATCATTTCTTACCTGATGCACTCATCAGCAATCAGCAATATGATTTGTTCTTGTAATTATGAAAGCAAAAGGCCCATTGTTATTTGAATAATATATTTTTCTATTATCTAATCAGGTTTAATTGTTTTGGGAACCTAACGATTCTTACCAATAATTACTATGTATGTATAAGGACAATTTAAATTGAAGATTCCTTTGAGCCAATTTCTTCTTGAATCAATAAATTCCATTTTTGAAAACTTAAATCAAATTATCCAGAAATAGTATAAGATTAAAAATATGTGGAAAATATAAATATGTGATGTATTGAGCCTGGGTCTTCTCAATCACTATTTTCATGGAAAGTGTTCAGAGTAGCTCCATCACCTGGTTCTACCAGTAAGAAATTTTCAAGTCAGAACATGATTGGCTATCTCTAGTGAATCCTATCCATGCTTTCTAATAATTCTATGTACCTGTTGCAATTTCCGTGCAATCAGCTTTTCCCCCATTCGAGAGTGCTCTCCCGATGAATATATCATCCAAGGTCAATAAATATCTTTTGAACTTGAAATTACTTTAAACCTATACCTAGAGTGGCCTTTGGGCTTTGTGAAGGGGGACTAAGTAAAGAAAGAAAGACAAAAACAATAACAAATTCCCGTACATGTTGGAGCAGACCTCATAAGGTACCAAACCTTGTGTCTGGGCCTTCAAATCTTCAGCTCTGCCTTTGGAAGGTTTGCCTACTAAACAGTCTTACTGACCCCAGGCTTTTGAAATGTCCACCTAAAAAAAAACAGTAGTACTTTTGCAGAGAAAAAAGGTTTGGAATCACTGCACAAAATGTCAAAGATTGGAGCCCAAGGAGCCAAGCTCCATCTCCTGATTCTTGGAATTTCAGACTTTACCCTTTGTTCAATCCATAATGGCCGACAGGCATCTGAAAGAGGGTACAAAAATCTGAACATTGTGGCTCTAACAATCAAAAAGTTTTCTCTAAAATTGGTTTAGGGGTCTGGGTTTGCACAATGGTCATCTGCACTAAAAATGAAATCTGCAACTTAGTTCAAATTTTGATTGAAACTATTCATGTCACCTATATACTGATGATTTTTTGAAAAGACATGAGCCTGTATTTTTCCCATTGTCAGATATCTTGACAAAAAAGTGTCATCACTGGCAGGTCATGATAGTTGATGGAGACGAAAGTGAATGTGTTGGCAGTTTGGAAAACCACTTTCCCATGACTACCCCACTTAACCAGGTAAGAACAGTAAAAAGTTAAAGTTGTTTATCTGTATATCTAATCATTACATAACATTTTCTACACATTTTTTGTAGGTATTTCAATTTTAATGCTAAGGTTATATGATATTTTTCAGGAATATTGAGGATGTTACAAAAATAATTACACCCTAAAAGGTCTTTTTGTCTTTCTGCATGCATTCTAAGGTATGTTTTATTTGATGCAAAAGTTATTTGATTTTTTCTTTCAAATTTACACTTTCATAATTTTTTGAATAACACAAAAAATTACCAAAATATTTGGTTAGGGCTTTTTTTTTTTTTGCTATTTAGCAATTTCAAAGCAACACCTTTCTTTCCAAATTTTTTCCTCCTTTCCAACCATGCCTTTCCTTAATCATCCAAAATATGCTCATATCAAAGCCACCAAAAGTTATTAAAAAAGCTTCTTTTATTTTAAAAAGGTCTTGCTAGTCACTCAATGGAAACCATCACATGACCAATGTCTCTTGGTAGCATACCATCTTGAAGATAATCAATTAAAAATTTTTAAGAAGTGGTGATCAACAAGAAAGTTACTGATCTCGTCTTTTATTGACCCGTGATCGCTTGGAAAAGTCTTAATTTTCAAAAGACAAGTGAGACATAAATAAAGGGATCAATTTAGAATAAAACTTTCCAAATTGAGTCACAGTCCCCGGCAAAGAACTTTCTTTTGGAGGTATTTTTTTTTTAAAAGTTCTTTCTAGACATAATAACCAATAACTGGAACCTGTACATATAATAAATACATAGCCAGACTACCAGCAAGCCAGTCAACCAGACCAACTTAAAGACTGAAGAAATCTATGAGATTTGGTTGATAGTTTCTAAACAACTTTTATAATAAAGCAAGAGTTGAACATAGAAGTCACTCAAAGGAAACAGTCACATTACCAATGTCTTTTGGCAGTACTAGAAAGAAAGGTGATCAGTGAATAAGTTACTTCTCTTGCCTTTTGTTGGGCTGTGATCATTAGAAAAGTCTGAATTTTCAAGAAACAAGTTTGAATACTGCTGGACGTAAACTAAGTTACCAATTAAGCATAAAGTTTAAGGAAATTGAATCCTCTACTAACAAATCTATTTAGGGTGGAATTTTCAAAAAACAAAAAATGTTTTTCCAAGTCATAATAAGGAGTAAATGCTCAAATTTTCATCCCTCTAGCTCCAGTGGTTCAGACTGTACTCATGATACATAAATGCATAGTGAGCCAACCAGCCAGCTAGCCAGCCAGCCAGCCAGAAAATTGGGAACTCTACACCCAAGATAAAAAAATAAGCTTCAAATTTGTATCGAAGATTATTTTATCATCAAAATCATTGAAAACGCATGTATAGATAGCCAGCCTGCTAAACTGACTTGAGAACTGAAGAAACCTTCATTAACAGTTTTGGTGACAGTTTTTGTTGGCAGTTTCTAAAAGCCTTTTATAATAATACAATAGTTGATCATGAAAGCCTTCTATGCTAAATATTAACATCAAAACACTGACCATCAATTTTTTTTATATTAGCATTCTTTTTATACAAGCAATAAAAGATAAAAAGGGATGTTTTGAATTAAAACTTTGAAATATTCATATTGAACAGGTCTGGTTATTCACTTAACAAAAACTGTCACATTGCTCATGTCTTTTGGCGCCGTACCATGTTAGGGATGGTCAATTAAAACATTGGAAAAAAAAGAATGCTCAATGCATAGGTTACTTTCGTTGGGTTGTGATATCTGAATCTTCTCAAAACAAATGATAATATTGCCAGGTACAAAATAAGGGACCAATTTTGCATAAACTTTCATTGCAAATTGAAGTCCCCGCTAAAATCTATTTTAGTCAAGAATTTGGAAAAAAAGCCCCAAAGTTTTCCTTTAGCACCAGGAGTAAATGCTTCAATTTTTAGCCCTCTGACTCCATTGATATGGCCTGTACATGCAGCACTTACATTGACAGCCAGCTAGACCTATTCAAGAACTGTAGAAGATTGACCATCAAGCTGAGAACCATATAGATGTACAGGAGAGAATCATAGTCAGCATTACATGGAGAGATCACAAGACAACACAGTATATTAGATAAAAAACAGTGGTCTGAGATATCACAGGAACCATTAAAAAACTCAAATGGCAATGGGCTGATCATGCAGTAAGAATGTTAGACAACCACTAGGCATTATGACTCAATATGTGAATCCCAAGAGATCATAAGCAAACATGGTTGGCAAAAAATGAGATAGTGTAACAAACTAGCCACGTTCAGAGAGTATTCGTTCCGCAATGCCCATGATAGAGGGGTCTGTTGAATCTAAAATCCTCAAGTTCACCTGACCTCTCTAAAATGGGCATCGTGGAGCAAATACTCTCTGAACTTGTCTACTTCATCATGCCACCTTATTTTTTGCCACAGTTTTACACATGATTTCTGGAGAACTGTGTTGTAAGTTGTGATGTCCAGTGGTTATCTGCCATTCTTGCAACATGACTGGCCCATTGCCATTTGATTTTTTTCAATGGTTTCTGAACTCTGTTTGCTTTCTTATATGCTGTCTTCTGAAATCTCCATGTAATGTTGAGTGTTATTCTCTCCGCAGCACAAATCATGGTTCTCAGTTTGAGGGCCAATCTTTCAGTTAAATTCAATGTTTCAACTCCATAGGTGACTGTAGCCTCTTCTTTTAAGTACTGATAAGATTCTCTAGTTCTTGGATGTTGAGCTTGCTCGTGGTCTACTTTCTTTAACTTCAACATGTTTGTTGTATATGACATATGTTTTACTTAAGTTCATATGAAGAAGAATACCTTTATAATGGGATGCCCAGTAAGAATCTAACTTAGAAGCAAAGGTTTGTGGGATATCTCAAAGTATCTTAAGCTGTACAGTATCAGATTAGTAAAGTTAACCCTCTGTTTTGACTGCTTTCATCATCACTATTGAACTGTCCGCCATTATTTTTTATATAATTTTTCTTGTATAAAGATTCATAATCACACATAATCCAAATAGGAGCAGATATTCTTGAAAGAAGTGTTTTCTGCCCCAGGATGCTATTTGTACAGGGTGGTGCAAAAGTTATGAATGTGTTTGAAACAATTGTATCTTTTTGTATTTTTAATGTTTTTTTTGTTTTTCTTCATTTCAGATATATAAAAGAATCCTTTGGAATTCATCACGGAAGGCACACAAATGAGCAACAAGCTGGAATAATCTTGCTTTGAATAACATCAATCAATTATGCTCACCCAAGAGCATATTTGATTGGTCACCATGATCACTGGATTTAACAGCTCCTGACTTTTTTCTCTGAGATTAATCGAAGGATAAGGTCTATGCTATAAGTCAAATACTGTCTAGAAACTAGAAAAATAATATCCTAGAAGAAATAAACCTAGGACTGGATATCATTAGAAGTGTTTTGCTGAATGATATTGGATGAGCAAGATTTGCTAAGTTCAAAATGATAGGCATTTGAAGGAAAAACTTTCCTGTACATAGGTTAATTGAATCTTTCTTTCATTTGATAAAAACAATTTTTAAAAAATCTTTAAAACAAAAAGATAGGAATGTGTTACACTCCTTCGCAAATTTGCACCACCCTGTATTTTTAGCTACTTGCTGTGACCTCTGGTTGCACTGCTTAGGGATGGCTTTAGCATGATTTTATCTGAACAGATGCTTCCCTTATAGTTTTGGTCAAAAATCCTACCTAAAAATGATTTTATAGTAACTGCCTTAAATTAGAGATTTACTAAGCCTCGCCTAATCTGGTACCAAACCATTATAGTAACACACCAAGTTGTTATACATCACAAATACCAAATGGAAGAAAATAGCATTTGGAGCTATCACACCCTCTCACTATTGTAAATGGAATGTGCTCTTGTACATAAATACTGACTATAGATGGCTCCAGAGATCAGATTAGATCAGATGAGCTCTAGATTAAATCAGTTTCAGATCCTATGAGAGATCAGTTCAGAAGTAAAGGAAATGAATTATTAGAGCCTCCACTTCTGGAGTGTGTTAACAAAGATTATTATTATCTAATAATTATATGTCACCCAACAATAGCATACAACTGCAATTACCTCACTCAGAGTAAAAAAAATGTTTGGTTACTCATTCAAATGAAACCAATGTCTTTTGCCATCATGCTGTGTTAGGGGAAAATGATTAACACATTGGAAAAAGGAGGGGTGTCGATGAATGAATTATTTCACTCACCTTTTGTTGGGTGGTGATTACTAAAGAGGTCTAAATTTTAAAACAATCAATGATGCTTGTCACAAACTAAGGCATCAATTTAGCTTAAACTTGGATTGTGAATTGAAGTCCCCACAAAAATTTTATTCTTTGTAGGTTAAAGGAAGAAATACAATAAGGAGTAAATGTTTAAATTTTCAGCCCTCTAGCTCCACCACTCTGGCCAGTATATGTGGCAGATATATACATACATAGCCAGTCAATCCTACTTGAAAACTGAAGAAACCTATAGGTGACACTTTTGGTGGATAGTTTTTATCATAATCTATGAGGATATGCAAGAAGTGCAACTTTGCAAACTTTACATTTTTACAAACTCACAAACCAGGATTTAACACAAGGGCCAAGGCTTGGGTCATGTAATTCAAGGAAATTAAACAGCATGAGGAATGGAATTTGCAAGTGTTCAAACTCTTGCTGAGGCAGTTTGTGCCACTAGCTGTAGTATAAGTTGATTCCAAGAAGTCCTTCCACTCTGTCAAAATCCCAAATGTCACAGTTACTATCATACTACTTGACATAGACATCTGTGTATGTCAGAATCTTAGCAAGTGACTGAGCCATTTCTTCATCAGACTACAAAAAGACTCTGAGCCCTTTCAGCTCAAAAAAAGGGGCAAGGCAAGATGATACCAGCTAAGATAAACTCTCCACGGCAAGCCTTTTAGGACAAATAAAGGAATCAAAATAGATACCATATTCCTAAGTAACCTCAGATTTGCTGACAACATTATCCTTTTTGCTGAGAATCTTGATGATCTCAAAAAATGCTAGAAAAACTGAAAGCAAGAAAGTTGGTCTTAACATGAACTTCAGTAAAACAAATGTCATCTATAACAAGCATATTGAAAACAAAGACAAAAATTGAAAATGCAGAGTTGGAGAAAGTAAACCAGTACCTCTACCCAGGACAACAAATCTTTATGAAGTATTTAAAAGAAGAAATCACCTGAAGAATCCTTCTAAGTTGGCAAGCTTTTAGAAGAGCAAGCTCAATTTTCAAGAAGCAGAAAATTCTATCAGTCCTAAAAAGAGGGGTATACAACCAATGTATCCTTCCGATAGTTACTTGTGGAACTGAAACTTAACCAAAAGACTGGACCTCATCCTGAGAACAATGCAATCTGGGCATGTAATAATCATACTCAATACCATTTGGAGAGATTGCAAGATAGCAAACTGTACTAGAGAAAAGACAGGAGTCCAAAATATCATAGAAACCGTTAAAAAACTCAAATCGTAATGGGCTGGTCATGTTGAAGAATGGCAAGCAACCCTTGGACATCACAACTTACAATATAGATCCTCAGAGATTATATACAAAACTGTGGCTGGCCAAAATTAAGATGGTATAAACAAGATAAGTTCAGAAGGTACTTGCTCTGCAAAGCCCACTATTGGAAGGTAAGGCCAATCTTGATAGATGCTAAAGGACTGCTGCTGCTGCTAATGATGCAATAATGTCCTTGGAAAAGGCATGAATTGTCTCTACTCCCTCACAGCTATGGGTGAATAGTAGGGCAGACTATGATCTTTAGGTATAATTTGCAACCAATCTAGAAGATGGAAAACTCTAATTCCAACTCAGCCTGAAGGGATCATAGGCTCCAAGAGGCTATCTCACCCTTGCCACATCCATGATGGAATCATCCATGTTCCAATTACCCAGCATTAGATTATGGGATGAAAAAAATGAAAAATTACATTTCTCAATAGGGAAAAAATTGTTGATAAGGTATGTACTGTTATAAGTAGATGCAAGGAAGTATGGAATATAATTTTGCTTACCTTTATATCGTTAGAAGATTTGGAATAGTTTTTGCGGAAATGTTACATGGTAAAACCATCAGTTTAAATATTGTCATATGATTGAAATTTTATCTCTGATTCAATTATATTTTTTGCCTACATTGATAAGACTTATCTCAATCCTTTCATTTGGAAATATCCAACACCATTATTTATCATCATCAGTATTATTATTATTATTATTATTGTTGTTGTTATTATTATTATTATGATAGCTGACTGTTTTTACCTGTAAGAGGAAGATAGATAGACTGGTTAGTCACTCAACAGAAACCACCTTGTGACCAATTTCTTTGGCAGCATGCTGTGTTTGGAGTGTTCAATTTTGTTAGGGAAGATCACTAAAAAGACTGGATTTTTAATAAACAACACTGAATACTGCTGGATACAAACTAAGCGACCAATTTGGCGTAAGCTTACACCATAATTTGAACCGCCCATCAAAAACCTATTTGGGGAGGGGATTTGGAAAATTTACAATTTTTCTAGATATAAAAAGTAAATGTTCAAATTTTCAGTGTTCTTGCTCCTTTGGTACAGCCTGTATATGTGATACACACATGGCCACCCAGCCAGCCAGCCAGCCTGCCAGGACAACTTAAAAACTGAAGAAACCTATGTTGACAGTTTTGATGACAATTTTGTTTTACAGTTTCTAATGATATACTTATCTATATATATATTGTATATACGTTTATGCACACACATACGCATGTATATATAAATGTGTTCGCATGTACATATATTATGATATCATGAAGAGATATGAGAAAGAAAAACATTTTAAGTACTTGCTACGTTGTTAAGTGAAGAGCGCACAAACTGTCTTTAATTCTATGTTTTATGTATTTTGTGTTTGGATGAACTGAGAAGCTAAATATCTTATCTGTTAAATTTGATGGAAATCCTGTGCTCACAGCGGACTTTCTTCCTTTGCCTATCAACCACCCCTGAAATAATCAGCCTTACAAAAACCCAACCCAAATGTGCGTACATTTCTCCATCTTTTTGGGAAATGCTTAAAACATAACAAAACCATGATTTGTGATCATTCTCATCCTAAAATAGTGCATTGGGCACTTATCATACATGTCTACTCATGTTCTTCTAGTTGTAGAGAAAAAAATAGTTGATGATTGAAAGTCAAATTTTGATTTTTGTGCCCTTCAATTACTGCCATTTCTCCTCCTTGCAGAATTGGTGCAGATCTAGGTGGGTATCCAAAGGGTTCAGACTTCCCCTCCCGCTCAAAATCCTGGACGGATCAGTGCCAGTTCGAATTAAAAAATAATGATCCCTTTTTAATTTGATATTAATTCCATTGCAAAATGAAGTGGAAAAATGAATTCGCATTTGATTGTCAGATGTAAACATAGGTTTTTACTTAATTTTACAGAATTTTTAGATTTTCTTCATTAAAGAAATTTGACTGGAAGCAACGATCAGAGAGAGTTCTACAAGCAATGTAGTGATAAAGAGCAACATTAATTTGAAGAAAACTAGTCAAAAGTTGATAACAAAATACTTTATTTCAGAATTCAGATAACTTAAATCTGTCACTATTTCTAAAATGAGTTCCAGGAATGAGGGATGCATGTTTGTCTCATCAGAAACACTTATTTATTCAGATTTCCTCCTGTTCATTTACTTGAAGGATTTTACAAATATATCAGCCTGAACCAGGTATGAACAACCTTTTTAATGTAGTGGACAACATAAGATATTCTTCATTATTATTCGGGCTGCACATTCACTCAAAAAATGTTGATTGTACTATAGAAAGCAAACTGTATTTCTTTCTTTGACAAACATTAATCACAATTAATATTATTGATTTGCAAAGCCAAAGAATAGTAATTATACAATACAAATTATAAAATTCAGTTTCTGAGGAAAAAACGATATAATACTTTAAATGAATGCCTAGATTATCAGCAAGCCACAAAAATTGTTGCTGTGGACCAAGTCTGGCCCATGAACACATGATTTCCCATATATGACTGGTTGTCAAAAAACAGCGACAATAAGTTAAAGAAAACTAGTCAAAAATTAGTTGTGAGAATGCTTCGGTCAATAGATTGACAGACAATGGGTTTGTGACTAATTTCTGGATCAAGAATAAATCATTTTTTGTAGAAAGCGTGATAGACAATCAGTTGGAAGTTCTACAAGATTTTAATTACACTTGTCTGAATGTTGGAGACGTCATGTTGTTGAAAGACTGAATGGACAATCTGTAGAAAGTATAATCAATTTTTTTTTTCTTAAGTATTTAGAGGAACACAAGAAGATATTGTTATCATAAAGACTAAGCTCGCTTGTAAAGAAAAGAAAAGAGGGGAAGAATTGTTATTAACTAATCCAATTTCTGTTATTCTCCTTAAGCTGGAGAGTGCTTATGGCCTTCCGGTAGGGTGGCTTTTGTTCAAGTTCTGAGCGAACAAGCACCATATTGTTTCCTGGGGTGAACAAATGAACACACATGTATGTATGATAAGAAGAAAATAAAGAGTTGTACGTAATCTGTTGTTTTTAATTTTGTTAAGTTATTTTTTTCAACCAACAGCTTCATTTCAAAATTCAGATAACTTATAAGTGTAACAAGATGAGCTCCTATGATATCAGATTAAAATTCAAGACTTCTTGGAAGCTACATCTTTATTCCAATTTTATGCTTCTTCAATGGTCAGGTGATATTTGACTTTGAACATTATGATAAAAATTAGCAATCAGATAAAGTAAAGAGAAGTCAAAAATAAATAATGAAAATACTTCATTTCATAATTCAAACCACTTAAGGCTATTGCTAATGCAACTCAGTTGTAAACAAACAATATGATATTAAGATCTGAAGGTAGATCTGAGCACTGTCTAATCTTATGCTTCCGTATCTAAAGGGATCATCCATATTAGGTCTGCACCAAACATATGACAAGGCTGTCAATGAGAATATTAGCTTTCTGCCATTACTCTTCAAGTTCTTATGGTTGACATGAGAGAGTTGTTTGATCAAGTGCTCGTTCAGTCACAAATTTGCTTATCAAGTATTGTGACATGCCAGTGACAAGACATTTTCATCAGGATATCATATATGTATGACAAATGTAGGGAGATATGGTTTCATACTTTTCACCAAAGCATTAACATAAAATTCACATGAACAGCCTTGTTTGGAGTTTGAAATGGGTTTGCTGATTCCATTATTCTATTCTGAAAATTATTATGCCTCTTTGCACAACCATTTAAATATTTCGATGTTTATTCACATCATCCTCAGAACATTATAATTTGTATGACAATGCTTAATCCATGAGTGACAAACAAAACAAAAAAGTATTGAATTATTACGTCCAAAACAACAAAAATATGTATGATATTCTGAACAATTCTTAGAATGATTATGATACTTCATCTCGAAACTACATACAGGGAAGGCTGGAGAGCACATCTGCCAGAATGTAAGAAACAAAACATGAAGCTACACAGGATAATAAGAAAACTTCATTTCAAAATGACATTCTTCGAAAGGTTGAGAACATGATAGCCAAACTGTAATAACAAAGACATGAGGGTTTGGATACTGAGTTGGATAATTCATGGAATAATTGTAATATTTCATGTTACAATTTTACGGCTCTATTCTTTTTGGAACCCTCAGTATATAATTACCCTTTCTCCCCCAGACACCTTAATCTGCCAAAATTTGACAGATGATGTTTCGATAGTAAACAATAATCCTATCAACTACATTGCATTGCATAGAGTTTTTGTACACATTTCAAAACTTAAATGATATTAATTTCATGAAAAAGAATTAAAAAAATGACTTTCAAGTATATATACAAATATATATATATATATATATATATATATATATATATATATATATATATATATATATATACATATATACATACATACATATATACACATATATATTTATAATAGATAAAGTTTATATATGTATAATATGAATGTGTACATATATGAATGAATGAATGGTTTGGTTTCACGAGCAAAGATTGTTGGGAAGGATATACAGTATAAATGAAATTTATATACATGTATTTAAAGTTAATTTGATCTAAAAGCACACACACCCACTAACATGCACATAAGCACATGCACACACAGGCACACACACACACACATATATATATATATATATATATATATATATATATATATATATATATATATATATATATATATCCCATTTCATTTTATTTATTCATTTCTTAGCTAAGAATGGGTGAAAGACCCAATATTTATTTTGGCTCAAGAATGATTTGGCTAGTTCTGATCAACTAAGGAGAATTTGATTCTCAAGTTTGCATGGCTCGTCAAAGTTTAAGATGGATCGTCATTGAATTGGTGCTTAGCACAGAAAGAGTTCTGACATATAGGTATGCTGCAAAAGTGTATGTACTTACTCAAGTTAAACAAAAGAAATTGAAAATTTTAAACTCTTTATACAAGTGAAAGTAGAAAATATGTTGAAATTATGTTCAAATTCGATAAAATATAAAATCTTTAAAAGCCAAAGTGAATCATCAACTGAAAAATAAACTTCAAGATTGGTTAGTTACTCAATGGAAACAGTTACATGACCAATGTCTTTTGGCAGCATGCTGCGTTGGGGATGATCAATAAAAAAATTGGGAAAAGGGCTGTCAAATGAATAAATTACATCTCTTATCTTTCGTTGGGCAGTGATCACTAAAGAGTCTGAATTCTCAAAAGACAAGCATGAATGCTGCTGGACTCAAAGAAAAAGACCAATTTTGCATACATTTACACTGTAAATTGAACCCTGCTTTAAAAACCGTGGGGGGATTTAAGAAAAAAACGTTTTTGCAGACAAATACCGAGTTTGAATTTTCTAATCTCTAGCTTTCTTAGTAGAGCCTGTACACGTGATACATATATATGTACATAGCCAGCCAGCCAGCCAGCCTGACCAACATAAAAACTGAAGAAACCTTTGTTGACAGTGACTTTTGGTGACAGTTTTGATTGTCGGTTTCTAATGTTGAACAAAGAAACCCTGGAACAAGGTTCAATTTAAGATTAATGGGAAAAATAAAAGTATCTTGGGAAAATGTTTGTAATGAAATATATACTTGATTAACGAACAAAAGTGAAGATTATTAATCAAATATTAATTATTGCCAAATATATTCTTTGCATGAGTGATGGGAATGCATTCTAAAATTTTGGTATACAGTGAGGCTGAGTTTTGGGAACTAGGTATATGGTAAGAGTGGGTTTTAGGAACTAGGTACATGATTAGACTGGGTTTTGGGAACTAGGTATACAGTAAGGCTAGGTTTTGGGAATCAAATATATGATATGATAATGTTGGATTTTTGGAACTTGGTGTATGATAAGGCTGGGTTGGGGGAACTAGGTATAAGGTAATATCTCCATTAGTCGACATTGAACATACAAAAACTTGAGCATGGAGAAGTAGGTATATGCCGTACCCCTTTGTGCCCCTTGCCCATTTCAACCACTGTTTTGGAATAACTACCAACCACCAATATTTAGAACTGCCTATTGAAAAAAATATATAAATATATATTTGGAAATAATCGATGATTAATGCAGTAAAGTTTTTAAAAGTATATATATATATACATATGTTTGTGTGCATACATATATATGTATGATATATACAAGTGAGAATAGATAACTATTTTTCTAAAATAAATTTACATTATTAACATTTACAATTAACTCTAATCTAGTAATATAAATATGGATAACAAAAAAATTAAACAATTTTTGCTGCACTGGCATTTATGATAGATGTAAATATATACACACACACATATGCTGACAGAAAATTACACATAAACACATAGATACAGGCATATATATATATATATATATATATATATATATATATATATATATATATATATATTATATATATATATATATATATATATATATATATATATATATATATTTATATATATATATATATATATATATATATATATATATATATATATACATACACACACACACACATATGTATATATATCTGCATTAAGAAATGGATATATGTGATCCAACTGAATGAATCACAAATTGTGTTATATTATATAGAAAACTTATTCAATATGATCTACCATCATTACACAGGTGATATATCACTCAATTTAGACAACATAAATAGAATGAAGAATAAAAGAAAATGGGGCTGCTGCAGGAATCAAACCAGCCTCTGATAGGGTAGCCACTTTAACCTAGTGATGCTCTTATCATTGAGCTAAAAAGTCGCCGGTAATGCAAAAGGCCCAAATAACTGCTTTCAACCAGAAGTCTAATCTTGTTTATTCTTGGTCGATTCAATTCTTTCAGCATGACAATTATGTACAATAGACTGAAAATAAATAAGATGAGACTTTGGGTTGAAAGCAGTTTTTTA
This sequence comes from Thysanoteuthis rhombus, assembly GCA_963457665.1. Classification (NCBI taxonomy): domain Eukaryota; kingdom Metazoa; phylum Mollusca; class Cephalopoda; order Oegopsida; family Thysanoteuthidae; genus Thysanoteuthis; species Thysanoteuthis major. The sequence goes on from OY735231.1 coordinate 7,647,170, forward strand.
GGCATTAGCATAACAGGTAGCTGTTAGGCTCAATGGTAAGAGCATCACTTTGTTAAAGCAGCAACCCCATCGGTGGCAAGTTTAATTTGTGTAACAGCTCCATTTTCTTTACTGGTTTATTCTTTTTATGTTGTCTGAATTGAATGATATATCAACCATGCAATGATGGGAGATCATTTCAAATAAGTTTTCTATATAATAAAACGCAATTCATACCATACGTATATGTAAATATATATCTCAATCATAAAAAAGAATGGAAAAGGAAAATCTTTTTTTACAAATCTTTTTATCCAAAGATAAGTTAAAAAATTTGTATGACGCTCCTTGTCTGTCATTTTTAATGAAAATATGCTGAAAATTTTTAAAGAAAATATGCTGCAAGCCAAATTATATATATATATATATATATATATATATATATATATATATAAATATGTGCATATATATATATATACATATATAAATATATACATATATATAAATATATGCATCTATATATATATATATATATATATATATATATATATATATATGCTGATGAAAGTGACAATATTCCCACATGATAAAAATTTTCGAATGTTACAGCTGCTTTTCTCTAAAGTTCTTTTCTCTCTATCTTCTAATTATCACTTTCATTGAAATTCTGTCGGATCATCTCACATCTACAAAACAATATATATATATATACATATATATATATATATATATATATATATATATATATATAAATATATATATATATAAATAGAGAGAGAGAGAGAGAGAGAGAGTGGGAGAGAGAGAGGCATCTCAAAAAGTCTGTAGTGTGATGCTGATAAAGGCACTTATTTTTCACTATAAATATTAATTTTCCTTTATAATTTTCTTCCCATTGAAAAGGTCACGTAAATTATATTAAGATATTTGGAAATAATTGACTGAAATGACAGATATTTGAAAAATTCTGTTTTTAGATATTTAGTATTTAAAGTTGTAAAGCTTTCTAGACTATATATCTAAACAAGGGGTACCCTAAAATAATTGGAATTATCATAGACTCATTTCAGGTCACAACTTTGTAAAGAAACTTTGGGTCGTGATGAACTTGTTCTCTCAAATTATGGCACATATTCAAAAAAATTTGGATCCTCTGTGAACAAATGAGGCATGAATTTTGCAGAAATATGTTTCATTTTCAAATCTCCCGTAAACATTAACTGGCATGAATACGAAAACAAACCAGTCGACTCACATGTCTCGTCAATAGTTTGAGGAAGATCTTCATTGATTGCAGAGGCGAACTCATTCAGAATTTTCATCAGTCTAGCTTGTTGAAAAATTTGACCAGATCATTGTTGGTCTTCAAACTTGCTCGCTCAGATTCTTTCTTAAAAGTTTTTCAAAACATCACAACAGTCTCAGTTTTCCCCGTTAGGAAAAAGTCCTCTCACTTTCTCTGTTCTTATATTATCAGCCAAACCTTAGGGAACAAATGAGTCAATTCAGATCCATATCATGTTGAAGACTGGCTTCAGAATAGTGTTATCTTGTTATACCTAGTGGTGCAAAGCACAACCAAGTCCAGTTCTCAGGCAACTGATTCGAATTCCTTTTCTTTTCCTCTCTAAATAAAAATACAGTTAGTAAGGTATGCTTGAGTCATTAATAAAGTAAATTTATCATTGACAAATTATGAGCTACAAAATACAAACATTACAAGAACAGAAATTAATAAAACTGAAGTTAAGTTAAGATGGCGGGACAAACTAGACAAGCTCAGGGAGCATTGGCTCTGCGACACCCATGAAGGAGAGGTTTGGCGAATCCTGGGGGGGGGGGCAATGTCTAACAACGGATGATAAAAGAATGATGATGATGATGATGATGATGATGATGATGAAACTTTTGAAGGTCTTATTTGTTGCAAGGTAGAAGCTATCACATGATCAACGTTTTTTGGCAGCATCCCATGTTGGAGGTGACCAATATGAAATTGGGAAAAGCGGTGATAAATGAATAAGTGACGTCTCACACCTTTTGTTGGGCAGTGATCACTAAAAGTCTGAATTCTCAAAAAATAAGTATGAATGCTGCTGGACGCAATTGTTTGACCAATTCAGCATAAACTTACATTTCAAACTGAACCCCCTCAACAAAAAAACTTTTCGGGAGAGGAATTTTTTAAAAAAAAGGAAATGTTTTCTTTTAGACATAGTAAGAGGTAAAATTTTAGATTTCCAGCTATCAAAAAACCTATGTCGATGGTTCTGGTGAAAGTTTTGTTGACATTTCTAATTATATATAGATTATATAAGGATCAGTTGAATTTTTTTTTTCATTGATCCTACAATAGCGATTTTTGGCATAAGGATTTCAAGTTGCTTTTTTCTTTAAATAGTAAGTTTTAAACTGAATTCTTGCCGATAATTTGAATTTTTCTCATCTAAATATCAATATCTATTTTTTCTGTGATATCAGAACACTATGAACATAACTGGAAGCAGAAAAGGTTTCCATAAAAGAACAACATCTGATGATAATGTTTCTTTGAGGGAAAAAAAGGGGACTGATAGCTTAAAAGAGACAAAACCCTTTATTAAAAAAAAGAAAACAGGTTTATGGGGCTGAAAGAGACGTGGCTGCCAATCAGTTCAAACATCCATGAACAGAATCATTTTTTAGCATCGGCATATCATTTTGAAGAAGAAAATTCCTCACTGATAACAGAATTACCACAGCAACTCATCACATTTGCCATATTTGTTAACATCGAACCAACCAATTGAATAGATCAGATAACAATAATAAAGAAATATACTTTTGTGTGATTCATGTGTTGATATTTGTGCATTATATATATATATATATATATATATATATATATATATATATATATATATATATACATATATGTATATATATGTATATATATGCTTGCATGCATATACATGATATATACATATGAAAATGAATAACTTTATTTTTTTATAAGTGTAAATAATAATATTTATAATTAACTTAATCTAATAATATATTCATACACAATAGAAAAAAATTGATCAATCTTTTTCAGTGCAGGCATTTACAATACATGTAAGTACATACACACATGCCTGCACACATACACACACATATGTGCACACACATACGCACACAGACGCACGCATATATACATATGCATACATGTATATCTTGATTCAGATTATTTAACTGTGTACAGAATAGAATAACATCCATTATATATATATACATATTAGAAGAAATAAAAATGTTTTTTCAAAATACATTTACACTTATAATATTTACACTTAACTTTAATCCAATTATATAGATATGAATATACAATAACAAAAAAATTAAACAATTTTTTACTGTACTGGCATTTACAACATATGTAGATATGTACACTCACATACATGCACGCACACATACACACATACACACAAACACACACACACACACATGCTGACGGAAAGAACATATACACTCACACATATATACATACATACATACATACATATATACATAAATATCTCTTTCTTTAAAAATGGCCGACAAGGAAGATCTTTTTTTTATTTTTTACTAATCTTCCCTTGTTTTCATACAAGTGAATGAATCTTCAAGATTAGTGAAAAATTAGAATGATGCTCCAAGTCTGTCATTTTTGATGAAAGATGTATTAAAGAAAATATGCTCTAGAAAGCTTTACCGCTTTAAACACTGAATACACTAAAACACTTTTTCATGTTTTTTTTCCCAGTATCTGTCTATATAATTTATATGATTTTTTTTCTGTGTTTATTTAGTTTTTACTGATACTTTGATATTATGGTACTAAGTGTGGATCTTCTCTTGTTGGGATCATCAGTTGTTTACCATGTAACCACTTTGGGGATTTTAAAATAAAACAGTTTTATGAACATAGTACCCAAGCAGTGTTGATCAAACACCACCTCCCTTTCAGCAATGATTTTGATATATAGTTTATGTCATATATATAGTTTGTCATTTTACATAGGGTATTATCATAATATATTGTACACGGATGTTATTTTATTTTAAATGTCATCTAAGTTTTGAAACACAGAGGTTAATTACACAGGTCTCAAAAAACATATTCAATAATGAGGAATCAGTAAATATATATATATATATATATATATATATCGACACAAAAAAATTTGAAAAAGTTTTTAATGTTTATTGCTTTAATCTTTGAAGCTTTCTCGACTATATATGTATATATATATATATATATATATATATATATATATATATATATATATATATAGGTACGTCAAAAAGTCTGTGATATAATTTTGAAAAAGCTCTTATTTTGCACAAAAAATATTTATTTTTCTATATAGTCTCCTTTGTAAATGCACTTCTCTATCGATCGCACAGATTGTACATTGTATGGTGAAAATTTCAGATCAATTATCAGCTTATAATTATGTCAGATTATGTACTTATTGATCAAACCTTATCAAATAGATGGATAAATAGATAGATAGACAGGTCTATTTTATCACCATCATATGACCAACATCTTTTGGCAAGTATGTTCTGTTGGGAGTGATCAATTGAAAAATAGGAAAAAGGGGTAATCAATGAATAAGTTACTTCTCTAACCTTGTGTTGGGCAGTTATTGCTAAAAAAAAATAAAGTATGAATTATAAAAAAAGTAAACGGTGAATGTTACCGGATACAAGCTAATGTACCAATTTAGTGGCAAATTTTTGGTTGCAATGGAGAGGCTTGTATACATGATACCTACTAATATACATAGCCAGCCAAACCAACTTAAAAACCGAAGAGATCTATGTTGAGAGTTTTGATGACAGTTTTGTTTGACAGTTTGAAATTGATAGATAGATAGATAGATAGATAGATAGATGTTGAAATTTATCTCAAACCGTTTATATCTATCTTATTCAAAACCATCTTTTCTTGGCCAGTTTTTTCTCAAAGATTATGAACTATTATTCTCAGTAAGCCTTGTTCATTAACATTTATCTATCTCCTTCTATCTATGTATCAATCTATCATTCTGTATATCTATCTATCAATCTATATACACAAACATATACTTAAATTCATACATATATATGTATATATACATGATTATATTTGTGTGTCTGCATGTGTGTGTGTGTGTGCATGTGTGTGTGTGTGTGCATGTGTGTGTGTGTGTGTGTGCATTTGCACATGTGTGTGAGTGTTTGCACATATGTGTGTGTACGTCTGTGTGTGCGCACACGTGTGTGTTTTCATATTGGTGTTTGTTTTCAATCTGTAAAGAAAGAACTTATTCCCCAAAGTCTAATAAGCTATTTCCTGGTGGTAGGCATGTAACAATAAGCCAAGTTATCATTCATTCCTTCTTTCGAAAGGTTTAAACAGTTTATAAAGCTCTCCCAGGAGCCGTGTCATCATCATTACTCCCAGACTAAAGTGGAATCAAAAATGGTATTACTTTGCAGCCAAAAGAAAGAGAATATCCACCCTCAACCGCCGAGGCTTCTTTCTTTCTTAAATTTCTTTTAGGAAAGGGTTTATGCCAAATATTCTACACTGAAGAAAACCACTGGTCTAAACAGGCAAGTGGTTGTATAAAGATAATTACATGAAACCTAATTCTCAAGTTAATTCTGAAGTTACCTTTGATGAACAAATATTCAACTAGCAAGGACCATAAAAAATAGATTAAAATAAAAGAAAAAATGAAAAGAAAATACTCAAATTATGAATAAGAAAAAAATTAAATATAACACCACTTCCTTTTTTTGCAAAATTCTTTTATTCCACAAACCACAAAGTTATCCTGAATACTATTCCTTAGAGGAATCTTACTTATTATCTCCCATGGTTCTTATCCCTCTCCTAGGTTGGAGGTCCAAACAGCCTTATGAATTATTAATCATGTATGAAGAGAAATAACAGCAGCATATATTTGAAGTTGTGTTGGCGATAAAAGAAAGAATGGAAAAGGAATGTCTAATAACCAAACAGAATTGCTGGTCATAAAATATGAATTCTAAAGTAGGGACATTTTTTTTTATGGAGTCCTCCCCCACTCCCTTATTTTAATTCTTTGTATTCTTTTCTTTAATGTGGGATTTTCTATTTATGAGCCATAGTCAAGACACCTGGATCAAAGTGAATTCTTCAGGAACAGCCATCCCTGTAAAGATCTGATAAGGCTTCTACAATGATAGCGGGAATAAAAATGAATGAGATTCTCTTGATAAACATAATTCTATAACAATATATTCATGTTTTAATCTAACAAATGACACTCGACTCATTCATACAAAGCATTTGATGTCTAAATTTGTGAGCTGATATGATATGAAGCAAGACACACTGGCTGCAAATGGCCAATCAGATGGATGTTTAGAAAATTGTTTAAAATGTGTACGCAATATATTCTTTATTCAGATTCAAACAAAAGGGTTTATTTACATAATGTTCGAAATATATTAATTCTGACAAAGAATAATGGTGACGATGAGTTTTCTTCTAAATATGAAGATTATTAAAGCTAAAAAAAATATACCTTTTGTATTTTTAAATGTAAGTCAGAATAAACTTTAAGACTCCTAGGAATACTTCTTTCTGATCATACGTAGTTGAGACTGGATGAATTTTCATATAAGAAACTAGGTACAGGAGAGACTTTTGGGATTAAGTTATTAGATCCAAACTCATCTAAAGCAAGTCAGCAGTAACAAAAAAATTGGAAGGAAACTCTTTCTTTGCATCAGTGATCATAAAAAAAATCAATCTATAAAATGAAATGTGAAGGAAGAAAAAAAAAGAACCAAATTACATACATATATATATATGTGTGTGTAGTGAAAAGGTTCAAGATATGGAATAGGAAAAGGACTTGAGACTTCTTAATAAATCTTGAATTTTTATTAAAGTTTATAATAGCTTATATACATTTTACCCGTCATGGGCTTTGTTAGAGTTATGAAAGTGAAAGTTGGCTTGAGAGAAATGGTGAAAATTGTAGAAATGCCCGAGTGGTAGTTGGAGCAGGCAAGTGTTTATTTTTGTTTAATATTCCGTATCAGAGGGAAAGGGTTTTCCAATAAATGCTAGTTGGATCTCTAGACAAGCGGATGTTCATTTTAGTAGATAAGGTATGAGAGTTTTCCTGATGATGTAGAATACTGAGTAATAAAAAACAAAAATACTTGTCTGCCCCAATCACCACCCAGGTATTCCTGTAATTTGTACAGTTTCTCTCAAACCAACTTTCACTTTCATTGATCTGACGGATGGGTAAAACATATGTAAGCTATTACGGTCTTTAATAAAAAATTTGAGACATACTAAGTAGTCTTTTTTTCTTTTCTATATTGTCAACTTATGCACAAAATTCTGTCAGGCCTACATCTCTTCCCCTCACATGTATATAAATATATATAGTCTAGAAAGCTTTACAGCTTTAAACAGCAAACATTAAAAAACTTTTTCAAAAGTGTTTGTATCACTTGAGTCGCTTATTTCCCAATATCTGTTAATGCAATTTATGTGGTATTCTTCAGTGTTTTTTGTATGTTGTACATATACTTTGTTATCATGGTACTATGTGTAAATTTTCTCTTGTTGGGATCATCATTTGTTAACCATGTAACTATTTGGGGGATTTAAAAAACTAAACAGTTATATCACCATATATATACCATCTTGGTTCAAATTTATTGGTGTTATCATGCCAACTGAATCTTTTGACAGCCATTGCTTTGCTTGTAGTTTCCGGGGTCCAGTTGGTTAACTTTGAGGTCCATTTTTGTCTGTCCTTTTCATCACATGACCCGCTCATTTCCATTTTAATTTGTTAATGTCTTTAAAGGTTTTAGAGGGATCAAGATAAATGGAAAATACTTACGTCACCAGAGATTTGCTGATGGTATCCTGCTTACTGTTAACAACCCAGTAAGAATTACCAGAAATGACCATTGAGCTAAATGACATGAACATATCTATCAGCCTCAACATGAACTTCACAAAAACCAAAGTGATGTAAAACAAACGAATAGATGAAGATGGTTCTGAGAGGAAAAGTTTATCACCAATGTGTATCACCAATACTTGCATACAGTTCAGAAACCTAAAACCTATACAAAAAAGCTCAGCAGTAAACTAAGTACAACGCAAAGAGCCTACTGAAGAATTATAATCAATATCATTTGAAGGGATATAAGGACCAGCACAGTGGATATAAGTTGTGGTTTAACTGTTGAAAATTATGAATACTGATGTATTTATATGACAGTCATAGATTTTTTGTGGATAAACAACAATATGAATACTTAGTTTTTCCTTGCCATTTAAAGGTTTTCTGTTTGTGGTTTTGATAATTTGTAGTATCGATTTTAAAGCTTATTGCAAAAAAATGCATCATAGAAAATATGCTGTACAGTTTAAACAAAATATAAAAAGTGTACAAAATCATAACTGCATATGTATTTATTTATAGCAACTACCACAGACTTTTGTCAAAAAGTGATATATGTGGATAAAAACATCTGGAACTTGTAAACTATTAATTTCATTGTTATAATCATTGTTATCAGTATTTATTTGAAGGATTATAGAAAATTATCTACTAAAAATCATTTATGTAGACTAAACCCAGAGAAATCTTTTTTCAATTCACTGTACTGTAGTTTTCTGAAATTTATGGTTTTCGTTAATTGTCTGTATAAATTTTTTTTACTGTATGCTTAATTGTTTTCATTTATTTATTTGTGCATTTACAATTTGCAAATGGTAAAGTGTTTGTTTATCAAAAAGTCTATATCATAAGATTAATGGTTTTGGGGGAATTCAGTAAAATTCATTTGTGGATTTAGAGCACACACCCTAACCCTTGCAAATCGCAAGGATGAATGTATATATTTTGAATATGCACTAGTTCAAATTACAAACAGTAACTCATTACTTTTTTACTTTATTTTTTCTTTGTCTTTCTTAAATTTGTCCCTTGCTGACTGTTCTGTATTTAAACTGCTAAAACACATTTGGAAATTTCCATGGTTCCTGCTGATCCAAACTGGATTTCCATTTTAATAACAATGAAGATTGAAGCATGTAATCCAAAAATAGTTTACTCAAATTTTATCGGAAGATTTGGATTGACTTTGACATTAGACTAATTCTACAGAATTGACTAATTCAATTTTTAGTTGTGGGAAAACCTTGCCGAGTTAATCTTGAATCACATTAATTTTGTTTTTCTCAAATTTAAAGAATGCCAATCGGAAAGATTAAATACTTAAAACATTGTTTGAGAAGCGCAGACTCAAATCTAGGTCAGGTTTCATTAAAGTTATTAATTTCCTTGTGAGTTTTAATGATTGATTGTCTCCCTTTCATATGTTGGAAATGTCAATTAGGAAGAAATTTGTAAATGCTGGACTAGAAGATTTACCACCAGGGTATTCAGAAGACCACTGCAAACTACAACTCATCCAGGACCCATAAGTCTCCATATCAAGCTCTGGTAGACAGCCCCCAATCCATAATACCAGCACAATGCACACAGTGAAAAATTAGCTCAGTTTTTTTTTCAAATCAATCTTATATTCTCATATATGACAGGGTATACTTTTCAAATATCAGAAACCATCAACCAAAACTGTCACCAGAAAAGCCATCATAAGTTTCTTCAGTTTTTAAGTTGGTTTTACTGACTATGTATGTATGCATGAATGTATACAGGCAGCATCAATGGAGCTAGCTAACTGAAAGAGTGAATATTCAATCCTTATCATGTCTAGAAAAAAAGGATTATTTTTCCAAAAATTACCACCCTAAACAGGGTTTTGGCAAGAGCTCAATTTGCAATGTAAATTTGTGCTAAATTCATTCCTGGTTTTTACCTGGCTGCATTCACACTTGTTTTTTTGAAAATTCAGACTTTTTAAAGTTCAACAATAATCGAGATTGATAACTTATTGATTGATCACCCTTTTTTCCAAATTTTGACAGATCATCCAAACACAGCTTGCTACCAAAAGGCATTAGTCGCATGATAGTTTTTATTGAGTGACTAACCAAATCAGTTTTTGTGAATTTATTAGATGAAGCATTGTCAACAATTATTGATTTTTGACTAGCATTTTTTACATCCTAATTCCAGTTGCTTTCTATTGCAATTACTGTGGCCATCATTCCATGGCCATTACTACATAGTGTGGATTGGGATTAAAGACTAGAAATCACAGTCCGTTTTGCCTCAAGAAGATTATCTTACAGTGAAAGCTGCTTTCACAAATAAACCTACGAGAACCTTATATCTGGCAGAAGATCAAATCTAATCATATAAACTTATTCCTTATTTACCCTTGATATTTCGGTACAACTATTTTTATTTATTTGTATTTTTGTTGTAGTTCAATGGTACCGGTTTTTTACATTAGTAGTATCACTGTTTCTTCAATTCTTAAGCTAGTCTGGCAGGTTATGTACGTATCATGCATGCAGGTCATATCAATGGAGCTAGAGGGCTGACACTTTCAACATTTACTCCCTGTCATGTCTAGAAAAAATAGTATTAATATTATTGTTTTCTTCATAATGCCTTCCCATTATAGGTTTTTTTGTGGGAGGTTGAATTTATGATGTAAATTTACATCAAATCGGTCCCAAATTTGTGTCCGGCAATCAAATTTGTTTCAGAGATTCTATTGATCCAACAAAAGGCAAGAGAAGTTACTTATTCATTGATCACCCCTTCTTCCAAATTCTTCTTCCATGCTGCCAAAAGATGTTAGTCATGTGACCGTTTCTATTGAGTGACTAACCAGACCTGATTGAATTTTTTTTTTGATTGGATGAGGCATTGTCAACCACTATTAATTTTTGACTTGTATTTCTTTCATCTTAATTCTCATTACTTTATATTGTAACTACACAGACTGTCATATAACCTTTGAAATATTGAAAACAATAGCACCAGGCATCCAGAGGAAAATGCGGAATAATACTGTAAATTTATAGTGGAACCCAAACACCTTTATTATTTTGCAAATATATCCCCACAATATGTCTGAATGGAACAGTATTGAAAAAAAAATATTTTGTGTACTTAAAACAGGTCCTAGACTGTTTGATGGAAGTATATTTAAATTTATGAGTATCTCATGAGATAGCTGAAGTATGGATGATGAAAATTGACAAAACCTGATAAAACTTAAGAGGCAGATGTATATTCCTAACATGAAAACACTGTCATATGATAGGCAAGACCCTCGTGTAATAATTTATATTGCTTTATCTGAGAAATTAAAATAATACTACATTTAATACAACTTGAATAAGAAGGAGCTGAAATTAAGATGAAAGATATAGTAGTCAAAAATTGATTCTATATATTCCTAACATGAAAACGCTGTCATATGATAGGCAAGACCCTCGTGTAATAATTTATATTGCTTTATCTGAGAAATTAAAATAATACTACATTTAATTCAACTTGAATAAGAAGGAGCTGAAATTAAGATGAAAGATATTGTAGTCAAAAATTGATTCTAAATATTCCCAACATCAAAATGCTGTCATATGATGGTCAAGACCCTCATGTAATAATTTACACTGCTTTATCTGAGAAATTAAGATAATACTACATTTAATTCAACTTGGATAAAATGCAGTGGAAATTAAGATGAAAGATATAGTAGTCAAAAATTGATTCTAAATATTCCCAACATCAAAATGCTGTCATATGATGGTCAAGACCCTCATGTAATGATTTACACTGCTTTATCTGAGAAATTAAGATAATACTACATTTAATACAACTTGGATAAAAAGCAGTGGAAATTAAGATGAAAGATATAGTAGTCAAAAATTGATTCTAAATATTCCCAACATCAAAATGCTGTCATATGATGGTCAAGACCCTCATGTAATAATTTACACTGCTTTATCTGAGAAATTAAGATAATACTACATTTAATACAACTTATATAAAAAGCAGTGGAAATTAAGATGAAAGATATAGTAGTCAAAAATTGATTCTAAATATTCCCAACATCAAAATGCTGTCATATGATGGTCAAGACCCTCATGTAATAATTTACACTGCTTTATCTGAGAAATTAAGATAATACTACATTTAATACAACTTGGATAAAATGCAGTGGAAATTAAGATGAAAGATATAGTAGTCAAAAATTGATTCTAAATATTCCCAACATCAAAATGCTGTCATATGATGGTCAAGACCCTCATGTAATAATTTACACTGCTTTATCTGAGAAATTAAGATAATACTACATTTAATACAACTTGGATAAAAAGCAGTGGAAATTAAGATGAAAGATATAGTAGTCAAAAATTGATTCTAAATATTCCCAACATCAAAATGCTGTCATATGATGGTCAAGACCCTCATGTAATAATTTACACTGCTTTATCTGAGAAATTAAGATAATACTACATTTAATTCAACTTGGATAAAATGCAGTGGAAATTAAGATGAAAGATATAGTAGTCAAAAATTGATTCTAAATATTCCCAACATCAAAATGCTGTCATATGATGGTCAAAACCCTCATGTAATAATTTACACTGCTTTATCTGAGAAATTAAGATAATACTACATTTAATTCAACTTGGATAAAATGCAGTGGAAATTAAGATGAAAGATATAGTAGTCAAAAATTGATTCTAAATATTCCCAACATCAAAATGCTGTCATATGATGGTCAAGACCCTCATGTAATAATTTACACTGCTTTATCTGAGAAATTAAGATAATACTACATTTAATTCAACTTGGATAAAATGCAGTGGAAATTAAGATGAAAGATATAGTAGTCAAAAATTGATTCTAAATATTCCCAACATCAAAATGCTGTCATATGATGGTCAAGACCCTCATGTAATAATTTACACTGCTTTATCTGAGAAATTAAGATAATACTACATTTAATACAACTTGGATAAAAAGCAGTGGAAATTAAGATGAAAGATATAGTAGTCAAAAATTGATTCTAAATATTCCCAACATCAAAATGCTGTCATATGATGGTCAAGACCCTCATGTAATAATTTACACTGCTTTATCTGAGAAATTAAGATAATACTACATTTAATACAACTTGGATAAAAAGCAGTGGAAATTAAGATGAAAGATATAGTAGTCAAAAATTGATTCTAAATATTCCCAACATCAAAATGCTGTCATATGATGGTCAAGACCCTCATGTAATAATTTACACTGCTTTATCTGAGAAATTAAGATAATACTACATTTAATACAACTTGGATAAAAAGCAGTGGAAATTAAGATGAAAGATATAGTAGTCAAAAATTGATTCTAAATATTCCCAACATCAAAATGCTGTCATATGATGGTCAAGACCCTCATGTAATAATTTACACTGCTTTATCTGAGAAATTAAGATAATACTACATTTAATTCAACTTGGATAAAATGCAGTGGAAATTAAGATGAAAGATATAGTAGTCAAAAATTGATTCTAAATATTCCCAACATCAAAATGTTGTCATATGATGGTCAAGACCCTCATGTAATAATTTACACTGCTTTATCTGAGAAATTAAGATAATACTACATTTAATTCAACTTGGATAAAATGCAGTGGAAATTAAGATGAAAGATATAGTAGTCAAAAATTGATTCTAAATATTCCCAACATCAAAATGCTGTCATATGATGGTCAAGACCCTCATGTAATAATTTACACTGCTTTATCTGAGAAATTAAGATAATACTACATTTAATTCAACTTGGATAAAATGCAGTGGAAATTAAGATGAAAGATATAGTAGTCAAAAATTGATTCTAAATATTCCCAACATCAAAATGCTGTCATATGATGGTCAAGACCCTCATGTAATAATTTACACTGCTTTATCTGAGAAATTAAGATAATACTACATTTAATTCAACTTGGATAAAATGCAGTGGAAATTAAGATGAAAGATATAGTAGTCAAAAATTGATTCTAAATATTCCCAACATCAAAATGCTGTCATATGATGGTCAAGACCCTTATGTAATAATTTACACTGCTTTATCTGAGAAATTAAGATAATACTACATTTAATTCAACTTGGATAAAATGCAGTGGAAATTAAGATGAAAGATATAGTGGTCAATAATTGATTACTATCTCATGCCATGGCTTACGCTTACAGAAAACTTAATTCAAATTCATCGAGAACTTTCGGAGATAATGCATAGACATGTAGCTACAATTACAGGGATGATAACTGTAATATATTCATGGATCCACAGAATTGAATCATTTCTTACATAGCCAATTGCCCACATTCCACAGAGATTCATTGAGAACTTTTGGAGATATCATGAGGACAGTCAGGCAAGTGGACATGAGTAATTATTTTCCAGTTCAAACTTCGTTGGCATAGATTAAATATTGTTTCACCCTTGCACATATATAAGTGAAACAGAACACAAGGAAATTTGGATTCAAGCCTTAGCAAACACCATTAGTGCAAAAGTGATGTAAACCATTTTATGTGGAATTTGAAGGTTTTTTCCTGGATTACAACTATTATACCACTTGATGGGAAGACATTTTTGATCACTCTGTGTATTACAAACTAGAAAATAGTATCCCTTTTAATTATGCAGAGAAAGTACATTGCGATTACTTTGGGACTTTTAGATAACAATAACAGACTGATAATATTAGGCAAAGAATCTAAAAACAGGTCTGGTTTGTCACTTAATAGAAGCTGTTATGTGACTTATGTCTTGGCAGCATGCTATGTTAGGTGTGATCGATTGAAAAATTGAAAATGGATGATCAATGAATGTTCTCTTACTTATTTTGGGGTGACTGTGATCACTGAATTTTTTAAAAAGCTGCTGAACCAAGTACCAATTTAGCATAAACTTACATTGTAAACTGAACCCCCACTAAAACCTATTTTTGGTAGGGAATTTTCCAGAAACAAAAAAGGTTTTTCCTAAACATAATAAAGACCAAATGTTAGAAAGTGTCTGCCCTTGAGCTCCATTCCTACTGCCTATATACATGATACATACATACATAGCCAACCAGCTAGCCAGTCAGACCAACTTGAAAACTAAAGAAACTCATGTTGACACTTTTGGTGACTGTTTTAGTTGACAGTTCCAAAATTGTTTGCATTTTCATTATTCAGAGAAAGCATCTTATTGTGATCACTTTTACATAACAATAAATAGCTGATGTAATTAAACAAAGGACATAAAAAGAATAGAATTCAAATTGTGTCCTCATGAAAGAGAAACCACAGATTGGGGTGGGGGGACCATTGAAAGGGAAACTGTGGATAATGGTAGGGGAAAAGCCCCTGAAAGGTAAACCGCCAAAAAATTACATAAATTATATCTAAAAAAAAAAGCAATTCTAATCTATAATTCCATGCATGTAAAAGCTGATGAGGTAATCTTACATCTATCACAAGAATTGATTAAAAAAAGAATAAATGACATCAGATAACTGGGGACAGACAAACCTTCTAATATAGATCTATGTGAACATGGCTAGAAATTAGGATAATTTACATTCATTGTTGTACAATCCATTGTTACCAATAACTTTACATTATAAAAATCCATATGATTGATGTTATTGTTTTGATATAATTTTTAATTCATCTTAATTGAAATATTTGATAATCCATGATTATAATAAATATCTTCCTTTGTATTTACATTCTTCTCCCCTAAAGAAAGATATCACACAAATACTAGGGATACATGAATTGATATTTATTATCAAATTTACCTTTTATAATAAAATCATCAGATACCATCAAAATAGGTTTCTTCAGTTTTCAAGCTGTTCAAGCTGACTATGTATGTTTGAATGTATGTATGTGCCATGTATACACACTGCATTAATGGAGCTAGAGGGCTCCTTATTATGTCCACAAAAACACTTTTTTCTGTTTTTCAAAAATTCACACAAAATAAGTTTTTATATTGGGATCAATTTGTAATGTGAGTTCGTGCTAAATTGGTCACTTAGTTTGTGTCTTACATCATTAGTTTTTCGAGAATTCAGACTTTTTTAGTGATCATTGCCCAGCAAAAGTGAGGGAAGTAACTTATTCATTGATCATCCCTTTGTTTGTGTAACGTTTGTTTTTTTAGAATTCAGACTTTTTGTTATCACAGGCCAACAAAAGGCAAGAGAAGTACGTTATTCATTGATCACGCTCTTTTCAAATTTTTCAAATGATCACCCCCAACACAGCATGCTGTCAAAAGACATTGATCATGTGACGGTTTTTATTGAATGACAAATTTTGATATAATTTTCAATTCATTTCAAACAAAGTGTTAGGGACTGACTGATTTTGAAAGCAATAACCATTTGATAACATTATCCATGATTTTAATAAACAGCTTCCTTTGTACCTACAATTTTTTCACCTGAAGAAAGTTATCAGGCGAGTATAAAGGATACATGATGTTTATTATCATATTTATCTTTCATGACAAAACCGTTCACTTGACTTTCAAGTAATAACCTTGTATGCTATTAACAAACACAATCTGCAGATATGTTTTTGGAAGCCCTGTATATTAGATAGACAATCATACATTGAATAGAAATATAACTGAAGTTCATATAAATATGCAATGTCAACTTCATCAAAATATTATTTTCAAAATAAAATACATAAGATACATACATCTTTTGAAATTTTATTGATAAAATCCTACATAAATTGCCCCGCGTAAATAATTTTGAACATAATTCATATCAAACTCGAAATATTAAGATAAAATGCTCAAGACAGCTAAGCCCATGTCTGGTAAACTGAAACATTAAATCATAGATATTTGCTGGGGGCAGGGGAAGTTAAATCCCCGTCATTTTCTGCATTTTACATTAATATATTTCGTAATGGCATTTTTATGTTAGCATATGTTTGATAAATTTCATAAATTTCTTTCAAAGACATGAAGTGCAAGGAAAATGCACACGAGCAAATAGGCATTATAGAATTCTGCTATATATATATAGGTATGTATAAATATGTGTGTGTGTATATATATATATATATATATATATATATATATATATCAGCTTTGCAGATTAAACGGAGTAAACATTCTTGCAAAGATGCATATAATATTGAGATAATACACAATAAAATGAATAATTTAAGAAATAAAAAACATATAATAACAGGTCTGGTTAGTTACTCTATAGAAACTATCATGTAACCAATGTTTATTGGGAGCATGTCTTGTTGGGGGTGATCAATTGGAAAATTTGAAAAAGGAGCGAGCTATGAATAAGTTACTTCTTTCCCATTTTGTTGGGTCGTTATCACAAAAAAATTTAATTTTCAAAGTAAGAGACCAATTTAGCAAAAACTGAGATTGTAAATAGTATCCCCTCTAAAAACTTATATTGGATGAATTTCCAATAAAACAAAGAATAGTCTTTTCTATACGTAATGAAGAATAAATGTTTAAAAATTAGCCCTGTAGCTCAATTTCTGCAGCCTGTTCTTGTGACACGTAGATAGATAGATAGATAGATAGATAGATAGCCAGCCTGAATCACTTGAAACCTGAAGAAACTTCTGTTGATTATGTTGACAGTTTTGGTTGATACTTTCTGATATAAATACAAGGTTGTACCCCCAAATAACTGGAAACATAATCTCATCCTTGGTCACAACTTTGAGAAGAAATATGGGTCTCCTCAAATCATGACACACATTGGAACAATTGTTTTTTTTCAGTCTTCTGTGAACAAATGAGGCATAAATCTTATGGAAATGAAATCTTCTGTTTGCATTCACTGTCATGAACTCCGAGATAAACAAGTCATCTCAGATATCTTATCAATGGATGGTATTTGAACTTCTGTATCCAGTTGAAATCTTGGTGGCCTAATTGGTGGAGCAGACCCAACTAAAGTCTTTCCAGTCTATGGGGATGTTGGTTTGAATCCTGCTTAAGTCTTATTCTTTATTTTCTGATCAACGCCAGAAGGTAATCAGCCTGAGCAAAAAGTTGTGATTAAAAGCAACTAATAAAATCATGATTAAAAATTAGTCACAAACGATGACAATTTTCATTGATTGTGTGGCAAACTTTTTCAAGATTTTCATCATTACGTTGATCCATCGAAACATACAATGATCATATATGCAAATTAATACTCTGCACTCACACATCACATTGGTTAATTTATTTTTCTATAATGACATAATGCAGAAGATTACATCACAAATTAAAACAGCTTGAATGAGGTTGAGACTTAAACAAAACTTTAAATTAGGATACATGAATCATAAAAAAACAAATTACCTGATAAAATAAGCTCAGGCTCCTTAGTGCTGATCTAAAAATACATATTGCCATCCTTTTTGGTTGCTATATTCTAGTAAATGAATAATCCCTCATTTTTGACGGGTACTATGGTTGTATATGTATAATTTTTACAAAAAAATTGAGACAGGTTTGTTTGAATCATATTGAACTTTTAGCAAAATTTGAAATTACAAAGACATATAAAGGTTCAGTTGCTGATGGAACAGGATACCTTTCACAGATAAACTACATTCCAAAGGGCCTAATTCTTTAAAAGGTCATGAAAAAATTCATTTCAGACCTGAGCAGGAATTGATGGAGACCATCACAGTCTCAGACTGACTGCTGAGCATATAGGATTAAAAGATGGAAAATTAATTCAAAATGACATATTTAAATGAACTCTAATGGATTACTTGGCAACAACATCCAAAGTCCAAAAGTGAATATGTTACCTTCTCCCAAGAGAACAAAGTCAGAGACTGAGTCATCATAGTTGCACTTCCAAATTAATTCCCTTGAGAGATCAATGACTGGCAAACACTGTGTGTGCCTCAACTGCACTTTGAATTCTCTTTCTTTATTCTCACCTTTTTGTTCGGTTGTTCCACATGAAAAGTCGTTTTTTTTTTTTAATAGAAAGATGAAGGATGCTATAAACAACAGAAAACTGTGAATATTTAATCAAAATTTGTCTCATTTGAAGTAATAACCTTTTTTTTTTCAATATTTGATGCCTGGATATTTTTTGGACCGACCTTGCGTAGGCCAATTTTATAAAAATTTCCCATATTTTACAATTTTAAAAGATGAAAACGGGTCTGGTTAGACATTCATAATGAACTGTCTTTTAGTTGCATGCCATGTTGGGGATGATCAATTAAATAGTTGTAGAAAAAAAATGGTGATCAATGAATAAGTTACTCCTCTAACATTTTGTTGTGCAGTAATCACTAAGAAAGAGTTTTTATTTGAAAAAATAGTCTAAAGACAAACAAAAAGACCAATTTAGCATAAACTTACATTGCACTGTGAACCCCCTACTAAAATCCTATATAGGGGGGGGGGGGGATTTTCAAAAAAGAAAAAAAATGGTAATTCTAGGACATGATGAATGAACATTTAAATTTTCAGGCCTGTAGCTCCATAGATGTGGCCTGTACATGTGGTATGTATATACATAGTCAATCAGCTGGACCATCTTGAAAACTGGAGAAACCTATGCCAACAGTTTTAGTTGAAGGTGTCTGATAAATATTTCATTTAAAGTCAATTGCATCATATGATTAAGTTCTTACGCATGAAATATCATTTTGTCTAAAATAATGCCAAAAATGAATGATTTACTTGTGTAATGGCATTTTTTTCAGATTCAGTGTAAATAAAGATATAATTCATTGTTATTGGAGGTTTTTGATACATAAACCACAATGGTATCTACCTAAGGAGTCAGTCTAATTTTCAATTACTGGCTGACTGGCTGGCTATCTATCTATCTATGTATCATGTGCTCAGTCCACACAAATGGAGCAAAAGGGCTGAGAATTTAAACATTTATTTCTTATTAATTTCTATTGTATTAATTTGATATTTTGGAAAAACAAATGAATTACAAGTTTTTCATGTATTTAATAATGCATTAATGGAAATAGAAAATATATGAAAAATTTATAATTCATTTGTTTTTTCCAAATTCTTATTGAAAGAAAATATTTTTTCACGATTCCCATTCCTAAAATAGATTTTCATTCGGGGGTTCAATTTGCAATGTAAGTTTATGCAAAACAAATCCCTTAGTTTGGGTCTGGTTGCATTCATTCAAGGTTTTCAAAAAATTCAAATTTTTTCTCATGATCACCACCCAATGAAATGTAAGAAAAGTAACTTATTTATTGATCACCCACTTCTCGAATATTTCTCTTGATAACTTCCTAAAAAGCATGCTGCCAAAAGATGTTGATCACATGACAGTTTTTATTGAGTGACTTACCAGACCTGGGTTCTTTTTCCATGTTTCCCATATTTTTCAATTTATTTAAAGTAATGGAAATAAATATTTATTTGAAGTCAATATACACATGAATGTCCTTTTTGCATCATAGAGAATAATGCCAAAAATGGAAAATTTACTGATGTAATTGCATTTTTTTTTTCAGATTCTATGTAAGTAAAGATATGATATATTATTATTGGAGATTTTTGTGCTGTTGAGAATTTCAATTGGGTTATAATGCTGCTCAAGCTGCTGATAATATCAGCAAAGCATTTGGTGTAAACTAAAGAAGGATATACAACAAATATATCCTCCCGATGGTCACTCTTGGAGCTGATACATGGGACCTGACCAAAAGAGTGACCCTGAGAACCATGCAATGTACACAAGAGAAAAGCACACTCAACCTCACATGGAGGGATCAAAAGACAATACAGTATATTTGGGGAAAGACAGGAGTCAGGAATATCATAGAATCCATAAGAAAACTTAAATGGCAATGGGCTTGTCATGTTGCAAGAATGGTAAACAACCACTGGATTTCACAACACCCAATGTGGATCCTGAGAGATAACATGCAAAAATTGGTCCAGCAAAACATAAGATGGTGTGACAAACTTGATAAATTCAGAAAGTACTGTCTCCATGACACCCATGATAGAAAGATCTCGCAAATCTTGGGGAAGGTCTATGTCTAATGACAGACACTAAAAGGCTGCTGCTGCTGCTGCTGCTGATGATGATGATGATGATGATGATGATGATGATGATGATGATGATGATTAGGATGATGATGATGATGCAAACTGTTCAGCATTGGTTTGATAGATTTGTCTGCAAATATGGATACCAATAAGTTTGTCTCTGGCAACATTCAAGCTTTCTTTTTCAAAGTTTGATCTTTTTTTTTCATCTTTTGATTGTTCACCTTCAAAGGATGTTGATCACACACTAGTTTCCACTGAGCCACTGACTGGACCTGTTTAACAATCAATTGAACCCGAAACCTTACGAATGGCCGCCTATCCATTGTGTAAGTCTTTCTACTAACAATGTCCAATTGAGTGTTCATGTGAAAAATTCCAAAGAGTTGATATACCCTGAGGCACAGGAAACACGAGTGTGGTAGACATGGTACTTACCCAGACTCACGCACTTTTATCCTGTGTTGGTAATGAGGAATGTATTACGTAATATATTTCTTGTAATCTATCTACTTTCAACTTCAATTAAATTCACTGTTAAAACCACTACAGGAGCAATTCTGGTTATCAGAGAAGTGTTTCAGAAAGGCTTACATTTTTTGTAGAAGAAGGATGAAATGAAATTAACCTTAACTCTTGAATATATTAATCATTGCTACCCACAACAGACCGATACAATCACAGTTGCCTGAGTTGAGGGTATTCATGTTTTCTGTTATACATATATAAATATATTCACCTATCTATCTTTTGCTGAATGGCCTAAACATTTTAAGTAAACTGAAAAAAGTGTTTCTTCTTCAAAAAATTACCTTGTTGAAAAATTGTCCAGAAATAAATTTCTGATTGAATATGATTATCATCACTTTGAGATAATCAAATACATTCATATATAATCAAGTTTTTCAGCATAATTGAAGGAACTTGAAATTTTCCACATACACGTCTGTGAAGAAGTAGGGAAGGGAAAACATTTTTTTGTTTTTGAAAATTCCCTCCTCAAATAGCTATCTACTGGGGTTCAATTTACAATGTAAGTTTGTTCCAATTTGATTCCTTAGTTTGTGTCCAGCAGCATTCATACATGTTTAGTTTTTTTTAAAATTTGTATATTTCAGTGATCACAACCCCCAAAAAGCAAGAAAAGTAACTTTTTTTTCAAATGATTTCTCTATTGAGTGACTAATCAGGACTGTTTTT
Organism: Thysanoteuthis rhombus; assembly: GCA_963457665.1. Taxonomy (NCBI): domain Eukaryota; kingdom Metazoa; phylum Mollusca; class Cephalopoda; order Oegopsida; family Thysanoteuthidae; genus Thysanoteuthis; species Thysanoteuthis major. Next base: position 7,669,393 of record OY735231.1, read on the forward strand.
TATTAAATCATAAACTTATGATTCAAACAATCCTGGTTGTATTTTCATCAAGGTTACTTCATTCCATGAGGTCAATAGCTGCATATATATATATATATATATATATATATATATATATATATATATATATATATATATATATATATATATATATATATATATATATATATATATATATATATATATATATATATATATATATATATATATATATATATATATATATATATATATAATTAGGAAATGGATGTATGATCAAACTTAATGATTATAAATGATGTTATATTATATTGAAACTCTATTTGAAATGATCTCCCATTATTACATGATTAATGTATCATTCTGACTCAGACAAGGAAAATAGAATTAACTATCAAAGGAAAAAGGATTGCTACAGAAATTGAACCTGTGCCCAATAGGGTAGCCTCTTCAACATGGTGTTGCTCTTACCATTGAGCCAAATAGTTGCTGGTTATCAAAAGGCCCAAATAATTACTTTTTATCTCCAAAACAGAGTATACTAGTCTGGTTAGTCATTCAATAGAAACTAAAGTTCACAAGAGTTCAATTCCTGTCATTTTTACTCAATTTTCAAATTGTGGGGAATAGTTTTGCACCTATGTAAGTGAAATTTGGCAGAAGAGTAAATCTTTCCTTGGCAAAAGTTGAAGGCAATTCAATATTGACCTCAGAATTCATTTGAGGTCACTTGAGATCATTTTTGATCAATTCTAGCCAATTTTTCAAGTTATTTGCCAAAATTTTGCACCTATGAAACTAAAATATGGCGTAGAGGTAGATTCTTTCATGGCATAAGTATTTTGAAATGTGATTTTGACATTGGGTTCATTCAAGGTCACCATATGCTATTTCTGGTCATTTTTAGTGAATTTTCCGCAATATTGCACCTACAATGCACAAACTTTGTATAGACATACATATTCCCATGACAACAGTTATAGGCAAGGTAGGACTGAAGCTGGAGGTCATGAGAGGTCACCTGAGGTCATTTCTAGAAATTGCAACAAAGCAAAAAGACAATCTTTCAAGCTGGTTGGCCTTTACCTTAGTTCTCCAGAAGTGTTGGATCCTAGAACCCAGTGGGGAAAATATCTATCCACATGTGTTAGATACCAGCACCCAATGGAAAGAACACTCATTTAGTGTACCTAAAAGTGTTGGATCTTAGCATCAAATGGGATAAACACTTATTTAGTGCTTTCGAGAGTGTTAGATCATTGCACACAATGGAACAAACACTTAAGTAGTGTATCCAGGAAAGCTAGATTCTGGCATACAATGGGGGCAACACTTATGTAGCATATGTAGAAGTGTTGGATCTTTACAGCCAATGGGATAAAACTTATGTAGTATATTCAGATGTATTGGATCCTGGCACCAAATGGGATAAACACTTATGTAACATATCCATAGGTATGGATCCTGGCGCTCAATGGGATAAACACTAATGTACTGGATCAAGAAGTGTTGGATCCTGGCACCAAATGGGATAAACACTTATGTAGTGTATCCAGATCCTTGCACTCAGTGGGATAAACAATCATGTGGAGCATTTAGAAGTTTTGGATCTTAACACCCAATGTGATAAACATTTATTTAATTCATCTAGGAATTTTGGATCCTGGCACCCAATAGGAAAAAACACATGTAATATATCCAAAAGTATTGGATCCCAACACCCAAAGTGATAAACACTTATGTAGTGTATCCAAAAGTGTTGGATCCATGCAACCAATCGGATAAACACTTATATAGTGTAAACAGAAGTGTTTGACACTGGCACCCAATGGGAGAAACATTTATGTAATGTACCCCGGAGTGTTGGAACCTGGTACTCAATGGAAAAAACACTTATGCTGTGTATCTAGAAGTGTTAGATCCTGACACCCAATGGAATAAACACTTATGTAGCATTTTCAGGTGTGTCCGATCCTAGCTCCCAATTATAGGAACACTTATTTAGTGTATCCAGAAGACTTAGATCATTGTACCCAATCAGATAAACACTTTTATAATGTATCCAAAAGTGTTAAAACCTTGCAGCCAATAGGAGAAATACTTATGTAATATATCAAAAAGTGTTGGATTTGCACACCTAATGGGATAAACACTCATGTAGTGTATCCAGGAGTGTTGGATCCAGGCACCCAATGGATGGAATACTTATGTAGAGTATACAGATTTTGGAACCCAGCATCCAATGGAAGAAACACTAATGTGGTGTAACCAGAAGCCCCGTTGAACTATACAGCAATATCATTTGGTTTTTTGTGCATCAGAATATTTCTTTTGTAACAGCTACCTTTTCATGAGTACACAGTACAAAGAATCATTTTTTCATTGCTTGAAATATATAAGATGAAATATATCAAAGAACATGTTTAATTATTCTTCCTGTGAGCAACAGTGGGTATCTTTGATTTGATATATTACACAGTGCTTATGATTTTCTTCCTTGGGTAGTGAGAGTTATTTTCTAGTTGCTAATATGTAAAAAGTATAGAAAATGGCAATTATTCCCTTGAAACATTGCTTTTGTGACCAGGACAATGATATTCTAAAATTCACCAATTACCAATCGTAAAAAAAGGGAATTTGCATATTTTTATTCAAATCTAAAAAAAACAAAAACAATATATGAATTCAAATTAATATGTTTTTACACATGTTCAGGGCCAGCCTATTAGACTAATTGCTCCTAATTGGGCCCTGCCCCTGGGGAGGCCCCTCCACTTGGGTATGTTCTAATCTTGTCAAATACACATAACACCACATTGCAGATGAACAAGATGATTTACAGAGAAGAGCAATATTATGAATTTTCTTCTGAATTCCTAAAGCTTCAATAGAGTTTGTTTACACAGTCTAATTTTTAATTTTTTTCCTTCAGAATATTTGAATTACATGCAAGTGGTAGCATACCTGATGGGTCTCTAAGGTGGTTTCACCAAGTACCCAGCTATCTTTGCCTTTGGACAGCAGAGACATCTTGATGCCCTGCCAAAGGTGGGTATGGATACAGGTAGGGATGAATAAGGTCATATGGGAGCCACTGATTAATCCCTGAAAGGTGTTGATGTCACCACTGTAAATAAACTTATCAAACAACTAGCATTCCAAGGGAAATTATGAATCACCACCACCTACATCTGCTCTGTTGGGGGTGATCAATCAAAATAAGATATGATCACTGAAAATGCACAGGATTTTCAAAAGCAAGCGCAAGCTAGTGACTAATTTAGTGTAAACCTGCATTGCATTTTGAACCACACACAAACACACACACATACTAAAAACCTATTTTAGATGGTGATTTAAAAAAAAAAATATTTTCCCTGTACTCATTGAGAGGTGCGTGTGTGCAAAATGTCAAGTTTCTGCTATGAACAGTAAAGACTTGACTAAGTCCAGATTCTTGATACATAGACACAAATCAATGTCAGAACAGGAATAACCAAAAACCAGCAACAGTAATTAAACAAGTATGCTGTGGGTAGCAATGATTAATTGGTCACAATCAACATAAGGAGTTTTCAGCCTTCATGTACCTCCCCTCAGCTGTAAGAATAGAATTATGTAAATTACAAAATATCACTGTTCTGAAAAGTTAGAAGGGAGTCTTTTTAGACACAATCAATCAGAAAATAACACTTATTACCCAGGAACAGAGAAAAGTAAGAAAATCAGAATTCCAAATCCTACTTTTTATCTCTACTTCAACCTCAATAATGAACACTGGCTGAAAAATACAGAACCGCCTCACCTACTGTAGCAAGCCCATATATTTTTATACATATTTGTTCACATGCACACACATAGAAGTCTGCTGCGGGAACAAAATGGGCATTTGCCGTCACCGCTGGATCAGGCCTTCCTACTGAAAGCGAAGGGGTTTGAAAGTTGGAACCTTATTGTCAATAAAGGATAATGATGCAGAACAACTGTTTCAAATAACACCCCTCTCAATATTCTCATAGGAAAAAAGTATTATTCACTGATTCTTGCACCATCATGTCATCCCAGGGTCAGGTCATGTGTCTCCATCAATGGTCAAGCACATCATCTGACACCTGGATCAGAAAATGAGTCATAACTTGCTCACACTCCAAATGGTAGCGAGTGCCACATCTTATCCATAGACAGGAAAGCCTATTGCGTAAGGTATAATCTGAATATACCTTTTTGCGGTGCCGAACAAGAAATATATGTCCCCCACCAAAAATAAGTGTCCACAGATGCCATGCGTACACACACACTCATGTACACACATACACATGCGTTTGTGTGAACATAGTTTTAGAGAAAGAGATAATTTGCTAAAACACTGCCATTATATATTTTGATTGTCGTGTACATTTAAACTTTTGAGCATAAATATTCCTATTTGAAATAAAAAACAGATCCAGAATTCAAAGATAAAAAATGAGATTATACAAATGCTATCTCACTTCATGAATTCATCTCATATGTATGTTCCCATTTACAAAAGTGTATGAGTCCGAGAGTTTGTATATGTGCACTTAAATACACAGATGTACATGGATTTATATGTATTATGATATTTATAAATCCTATGAATATTTTAAATTCAGATTCAGCGTGGCATGACAAGAATTTTTTGGAAAGGCAAAAGTGCAGAACTGTGTCTTCAAAAACTTGATTGCTGACGTTCATCATAATTGTTGGTATCGACATTCTCAAAAAACATTCGTTAAAATCTATAAAGAAAATCCGGAGAAAAAAATAACCAAAATAGACGAGAAAAGATAATTCTTATATTGATATGCATGAATATAGATATCCACAAAAATATATGTTTATATATATATATATATATATATATATATATATATATATATCTATATATATATATATATATATATATAGATATATATATGTATATATATATTTATATATATTATAAACTATCAACCAAAACTGCCACCTGGACAGTCAATATAAGTTTCTTCAGTTTTTAAGCGGGTCCCTGTTGGCTAAATATGAATGTATGTAAGGTGTATACAGGCCAAAGCTAAAGGGCTGAAAATGTAAATATTCATTCCTTATTGCATCCACAAAGAATGATAATTTTTTTTTAAATTCCCCCAAATAGTCTTATGGCATATATGTGTGTGAGTGTGGGTCAAATTATCATGTAATTTTATGCTGAATTGATCCTTGTGTTCATGTTTAGAAGTGTCCACTCTTGTTTTGTTTTTTTAGATTCAGACTTTTATAAGTGATGACTATTCAGCCAACAGTGAAAGAAATAACTTGTTCATTGATGCCCCTAACTTTTCCATTTCTCAAATTGATCACCCCCAACATAGTATGCTGCCTAAAGACGTTGCTCATGTAATGGTTTCTATTGAGTGACTCCCCAGACTTGTTTTTTCCCCTTCTTTGCAAGTCAAGTTGAATTAATTAGTATTTTTCATTCTTCATTTTCTTCATTCAAGACAATTTTTTGTTTGTTTGTAAATTTATATTTGAGTCTTGCAAAGAATTTCTCTACATTTCTGCCTTTTGAATGTATACGCTTAAATATGCACAGAATATTTGTTCATCTATTCACTTCTTGAGTGAAAGAACACAATAAACCACGATTGACATATTCCCCAATTAATATTAGCATGTTTTAGTCACAGGTCAAACCTCTATGTATGCATGTATGTATATATTTATATGATATTGGGATATTTTTCAGTTATAGGTCACACCTCTCTATATGCAAATGTAAATAAGCATATGGTCATATAGGCTTGTGTGTGTGTGCATATGTACCCTGTCTCCCTATCTCTCTCTCTCTCTCTCTCTCTCTCTATATATATATATATATATATATATATATATATATATGTGAGTGTGTAATAGCATATTTCAGTTATAGATCATACCTCTCTATATGCAAATGAATACATGTATGTAAATATGTGTCTGCATGTATATGTATGTAAATGTATATTCACATGCATACGCACACATATCCACTAATCCACACTACATATAACTAAATGTTCATGTGTGAGTGCATTTATGCAATAATGTGACTAGCTGTCTTGCTCGTAAGATCTGTATATATACATATATATATATATATATATATATTTGTGTGCATTTATATTCATATATATCAATATAAAAAATTGGTTGGATCTCTTTGAATCATGATTGATACTTCCAGACATTTTTTTCAAACTTTGCCAGAATCCTCCAATGTTGGTGTTCCTATTATCTGATCCAGGTCCGGTCAAAAATTGTGAAGCTGATAAAATATCTCATCATCTCTGCCGGACAGGTTGATCGCACTATGTCTCCACACATTTTTGATCCATATTTCCATAACCAATATCGCGCTGCAGGCCGAAAAAGCTTTGAACATGAGTCATTGGTGCCAGAAACATAACTCATCAGCCAGAGTCTTCAAGAGGAAACATAAGAAAAATAAAATTGTTGACACTTTTCAATAGAATTTTAATAAGTATTCATTATCGCTGGTAAATAAGCTTGGTTTATTTTGAAACGGTCCGCTGACTGCCATCGTGTAATAATGAATAGGGTCAGTCAATCGGGACGAAAAGAAAACCTAAGCAATGAATTATATTTGAGAAAGGAAATGACACGTTCAGACAATTTTGAAATAGGCAAGATGAAGACGGTTCTAAAAACTTGCCGATAATCAATCATTATTTAAATCAGTAAACAAGGGGGATAACTTACATTTTACTCAAATTCCATTGCTTTATCTGAACAGGAGATAGACAAAGTTACTTGTCTTTTTTTGTAAATTTTAAAAATTAAAAGAAAACCAATAGGTGTCCACTGCCCAGGGGTGAGAGAAAGGGGGGGCAAAAGTATATATTTCATGAGGATGGGGCAAAAGTATATATTTCCAGGGGATGGGGCAAAAACATGTATTTCCCGAGCAGGAGGGGCAGAAGGATGTATTTGGAGTTTATCTTGGTGGCAACTCAGTTATATGGTTAGCACTCTGTTACAATGATGAGGACTCTTTGATCAAATATTTCATTTTATTCTTAAATATTTTATTCAATTTTTATACATCATTTTTTTTGTTAAAGATACTTTTTGTGTGGGTATATGTGAAGTATACATACAAACCTGGTCAAAGATGAAATAAATTACAGAGTAACCCTTTTCAGACGCCAAAAGGACGATAGAAGTATCCCAAGTAGATTTATCGACGAGTGTAGTCTCTTGGAACCCCCCCCCCACTGGGATAGATAGCCAGCTACAACCACTAAATAAAAAGATATTAGAAGAAAGAAAGTGAAAAAAGGTTGATGAAAAAAAAGACGATATGAAAGGATAGTAATGGCGGAAGTAAGAGTGATAGACAGTAAGTTTAGTTGCATAACAAATGAGAGAAAGCAGGAGGAAAGAAGAAGGGAAAAGGGTAGATGGTCATTTAGTTCCGGTACGAGGTGAAAGGAAAGGATAAGATCATTAAGTAAAAGAGATATCAAAAAAGAAAAGACTCTTGCCAATAAAAAGGAGATCAAAGGTTAGTCACTAGAGTATCAGAGTACCAGAGTAGTAGACCAAACTAGATTTGTAGATGGATGGTCTACGGGTCGCCAGCCCCTGGCTACTGGCAGTAGAACTGATTACTCTCACTCTCTCCCTCTCTCTTGATACGACAATCTCTCTCTCTCTCTCTATCTGCGTAAGGATTTTGTTTTGTCTTCAAACGAAGACTAGCGATGTATTTTCAGTTGTCCAAAGAAAAGAATTAAAGGTTCAATTTTGAATCCTGACATGAATATTGCATCTTTTGTTTCCCTCCAATGCAACAGCCACGGTACCACCAAAACTGTATTTTGCCAAAAAACACCCCACACCATTATCCTACAATTTCACCCTCGAAGAAAGTAGTGAACTCATAGCCGTTTGTATTGTAAGCAAGCATAAACCACTGTGTTCACTTGAATATTGACCACAACATATGATCTGATCCTAAAGCAACTTCTGATTGATGATTTTTGACAATCATATTAATCAATCTGCTGAATTCAATCAGTTTCCTGATAATATAGCATATTTCTCAGCATTGAAGATGCTATTTTTTTCCTGAAGTAAGTCTCAAATATTTACCCAGCCTTCTTTTGGACGAATATTGCATTTTTCATAGGACTATCCAATAATTGTTCTTTTTTTCAAATTTTGCAAGTCAACATTCGGGTGTGCCCTTTAGGCTGGAGCATTCTTGATGCTGAGAAATATGGTAAGTAAAAAGAGATGCAACTTGATTCTTTTCTCCCATGTTTACCTCTTTCTGACTCATGAAACTCAAGGAGTCTGTGTCTGATAATGAGCATCGTCTCAGATTCCATCAATTAAAAAATTGGATTTGTTATGATTCTTCTGTTCAAGAATAACATTTCAATGTGGTTATTGAGACTTATGCAATTCAGTTCAAGATATTTTGAAAGACAACAATCCTTGAAACCAAAATGGCAAAATCTTTCTTCAGGAATTTGGCAAAGAATAAGATAATACTTGAGACAAGGCTGTCTGCTGCAGGGGCAAACTCCTGACCAACTTCTATTTGAACTGCCAATGATTACAGCAACTTTTGTTTTATATATATAATAAATAAAAAATTATAAAAAATATATTTTTTGAATAAATGTATTTATTTATTAATTTATTAAAATGAAATAAGCCCATGTATATCAGTGCAACAAATTTTCGTTAGTTTCTAAGATTTGCTAATTTAGTTCAGTCAGTAAGATAGATTGCTAACAAACAGTTGAACATGGGTTCAAATCATGGAAAGGAATTGTTGGTTTTACATATTGTTTACACCTTTCATTTTGGTGAGGATTGTCCTAGTTGTTCTTGTCCTTGATATAGTAGGGAAACAAAGTCAACTCTAGACTTTGGTCTGGAGTTTGACAAAAAAGTTTGATTTTTTTATTAATAAGAGAATGTAAGAAGAAGGGTATTTATTTTTATTGATTTGATTTTCTGTAAATTTCATACTTCTTTGAGGAACATGCCTTTATGACTATCATTATCATCAAGCTTTTAATGTCTATCATTGGACTCTGACCGATCCCAAGAAACCGTGAGACCATCTTATTTTCTGCCAGTCTCAGAAAATTGGGTACTGTTTATGTTCTTCCTCAGCTTAAAACATGTAAACATAACACAATTTTTCTCTGCCCCGCTGCAAGTTGCTCTGAAAAAGATGGGTGTCACTTGTTGAAATGCATTGAAACATGCCCATGTGATAATAAAGATTTTCAAGATGTGACACTTGCTTTTCTCTAAAATTTTTCTTTTCACTTTCCAATTGTCTCTTTCATTTATATATATATATATATACATAGTTTTTAATGTGTTTATGTTTTAAATCTGTAAAGCTTTCTTTAATATATATATCTGTTTATATATATATATATGTATGTATATATCTTATCTAAATCTTTTAAAACATATATTCATATGTATCCATGTATGATTAAGTCTATACCACTTATAATGATATACAATTACCTCATACACACATACATATCTATATCTATCTCTGTATATATTTGTTAGTGCATACATGAATATACTTCAAAACACACACATATATGCATAAATATATATATATAATTATATCAAAAATTCTCCTTTCATCATCATCATCAGTCTTTCAACGTCCGTCATTGGACATAGACCTTCCCAAGGATTCGCCACACTTCTATAATATGGGCGTTGCAGATCCAGTACTTTCTGAATTTGTCAACCTCCTATCTCCACCTAATATTCTGCCGGCCTCGGTTCCGCATGTGATCTCGAGGGATCCATGTTGTGAGTCACGATGTCCATTGGTTGTTCGCCATTCTTGCAACATCACCAGCGCACAGCCATTTGAGATTTTTAATGGAATCTATGATGTCCCTGACTCTTTTTTTTCTGGATGTACCATGCCTTTTTGTGGTCTCTCCATGTAAGGCCCAGCATAATTCTTTCATGTGCACGTTACATGGTTCTCAATTTACAGATCTGTCTCTTGGTTAGGTTCAATGTTTCAGCTCAATTAGTGACTATTGGGAGGATGCATTGGTTTATTCTTTTTAGGATTAATGGGATCTTCTTATTTTTGAAGGTTGAGCCTGCTCTGCCAAAGGTTTGCTATCCTAGTGTGATTCTTTGCTTGATTTCTTCTTTTAGGGTCTCATGGAGATTCGTTGTCCTAAGTAGATGTAGTGATCTACTTTCTCCAGTTCTGTGTCATCGATTTTGATCTTAGTGCTTTTATCTCTGATGTGGTTGTTGCACACGATCTTTGTCTTGCTGAAGTTCATGTGTAGGCCGACTTTCTTGCTCTCTTCATTTAGTTCATCTATCATTAGTTGGAAGTCGTGTATGTTCTCTGCAAAAAGGGCGATGTTGTCTGCGAATCTGAGGTTGCTCAGATACTCGCCGTCTATTTTAATTCCTTTACTCTCCCAGTCTAGTCTTCTTGGGATCATCTCGAGGCAGGTTGTGAAGTGTTTGGGTGAGCTGGTATCACCTTGTCTTACTCCTTTCTGGAGCTGAAAGGTGTCTGTTTGATAAAGAATCCTAATGATAAGTGTGTGCACAATGCACTGAATTTTTATGGCTGTTAACAAAAGGTGGTCAGAGGTTCAATAAGTTTTACATTGGAACAGATCCTACTGCAGTACAAGCAAAGGTTTCATGAGGGGAGCATCAGTTGTTTACCACAGTACAGTTTGAGGGATTTTAAAACACATCGAGCACCAACTCCCCTGAAACTATGATGTTTTTATAATTTGGTTGTTAGTTTAGATTAAAGAGAATATATATTTATGTACATATGTATCTGTTTGCATTTTTGTGTGTTGTCTGAAGTTTTAAGCTAATTTTTTTAATTATTTTGACTGGTGTCTTTACATATGATTTTATCACAACAAAATACTGACTGAATCAATATGCTGAATACAGCAAAGCTGTGGATCCTTGTCAAAAATCCTAAAAGATATGCCTCTAATTAAAACTGCCGATATTATGATTTTTTTCCTGAAATGTTAAAGTATATAAATAGCTCCATATTATGATCTTAAATTGTAAAGATCTGCCATGGAATTTTCTACAATAACAGTAAAAATGAACTCTTTTGTTTTATTTATTGAATCCATGGAAGATAGTTATCTGAATAAATTAGAAATTTTTTTTTGAATGCCGGATCTCACTAAACACAGACAATCTTTTTTTGTACATGTACACACATCTACAATCAAAAACCATGTCTAAACCATGTTTGATCCAGTTGTTTTAAGATGAGAAAAAAATTTATTTAGGTCTATTTGATTGGAATATTCCGGTTTTTAAACTTTTCTTGTTTATTTGTTTTTATTTTGTATGTTGAAAGAAGGAATAAATGGTGATAGTAGTAGTAGTAGTAGTAGTAGTAGTAGCAGAAGTTGTTATAATATTATTATTATTAATAATAATAATAATGATAATAATAATAACAGCAACCAAATGCAAAAAAAAAGATGGCTACCAAAGTGGTTTGACATACAAACATTTTTCCTTTATATTTGCATAGCAATAAAAGCACATAGACAATTATGTTCAAAATGCAGGGAGAGATAACTCTGAAGTGGATGTGTAAAATGAAAAGGAGAAAAAAACATTGAAATGAAAGAAAAATGTGGGTGAAAAAATGAAGAAAAAAATAAAGAGAAAAAGAAACGAGTTGGATGCAATTGTGTTCAACTCATAAATATGTGGAATATGAAAATTTTATGCTTCCGATATTGAGATGTAATCTTTGTCTGCCTTAGAGGTATGGGAAGAAAGAAAAAATGAGATTGGTACAGTTTTGTAAATGCTACAATATTTTGGTAAAATATGTTCCAAAAACAAGAAATTGTTTGTAAAAAAATACACGGCGGGTGCGTTTGCACAAATCATATAGGTGATAAAGATTTATGTATGTGCTATAGATGTGTATATTACCCTTTTTCTTCTAATGATACACATTTATCTATATATACATGTGTAAGTCTAGTTAATCACTCAATAGAAACCATCCATGTCATTTGGCTGCATGCCATGTTAGGGTGATCAGTTAAAAAATTTGGAAAAAGGGTGATTAATGTATTGATTACTTCAATTGCCTTTTGTTGGGCAGTGTTCGCTAAAAAAGTCTAAATTTTCGTATTAAACATTGCATATTGAACACACACGAAAAATTTATTTGGGGTAAATTTTCTAAAAACAAAAAAGTGTTCTCTAGTACATAAGGAGTAAATGTCTAAATTTTCAGCCCTCTAACTCACTAGGTGCGGCCTGTATGCATCATATATACATACATATATATATATATATATATATATATATATATATATATATATATATACTTATATGACCAGCCAGACCCACTAAGAAAACTGAAGAAACTTACGTTGATAGTTTTTGGAATAGTTTTGGTTGATGGTTTTTGTAACACACATATAAGAATTTCATTTTTCACATTAAAAATGACAGACAATGAACATCTTTTATTTATCTTTTCTTTTGTCAGTTGAGAGAGATAAAGACAGAGACAGAGAGAGATACAGACAGAGATATGTAAAAATGATAAACAAGGATTCTTCAACCAGTTCGTTTTTTTTAGAATTTTTCCATTGTATGATATATTCAGACTATTTTCCTTATCTAAGTTCATTTTTTCACATTGTTTCAGCCGTGCATTTGCCAGACTCAATTGCCCTTCTCAGAGCACATGCACAACTGGACATTCTTTTGCATAACCAGGTTGTTTCATCGACGTACTTCTGAGTTTCCTCCCTTACATTTGGTAATCTGTTTTGCTTTTTTTGAGAAGTCTCTTATGATGAGGGACTCCCTGATGCTATTGATATCAATGATCAGCCCACTTATTAATTCAACTAATGAAAGTGTGTGTGCTGTCCAGGCAGATGAGGGAAATTGTCCAACCACATCATACACAATGATTAATACATAAAATTTTTATGAGAATCAAGTTGTTCTTGTTTACTCACCAGAATTGATAAAACAATAACCGTGAACCATGCAATGTGCACATTGAGAGATCATAAGAGAGTACAGTATACTTGAAAAAAAAACAAGAGTCCAAGATATGAAAACCATTAGAAAACTAAGATAGCCATGAGCTAGTCATATTGCAAGAATGGTAGACAACCGCTAGACATCACATTTCACAATGTGAATCCCAGAGATCATATACAAAATTGTGGCCGACAGAAAGTAAGATTGCGTGATGAGCAAGACAAATTCAGAAAGTACTGGCTCCGGGACACCCGTGATAGAGAGGTCTGGCGGATCTTGTGAAAGGTCTATGTCAAACAACGGATGCTAAAAGGCTGATGCTGATAATGATGAGGAACCCTTGTTTATCATTTTCAATAAAACCTGCCTACATATAGATTTATATAGCAGCCAAAACATTGTAATAAAAACAATGAAGATGAGGGAAATGGTCCAAAAGAATAAGACTATGACTTGTAAATATATAGACATGAACATATATATATCCATACGTATGTGTTGTGCGTATATATGCATATCTTTGTATGCATTTGTGTATGTATGTCTATCTATCTATATACATATGTGTGCCACTGCGACTGTTAAGGTATGATGTAAGCATTAGTGTTCGTTTATGTATATACGTGTGTATATATATATATGTATATATAGAGAGAGAGAGATAGATAGATAGATAGATAGATAGATTGATATTCACAGTTTTGTTATTACAGATCAGTTTCACGATATTGTGATCAATAGATAATTAATGCAATGGTATGAAACAGAACAGTATGAACAGCACTATAGATAAATATCAAAAAATCATTTATGCTCTATTTTAAAATCTGAAATATTGAGCACTCCCAATATAGACAAAGCAATCTAAAAATAGTATATATACGTATATATTTGTATATATACCAAAGTACAAATCAGTTATTCAATATCTGAAGTGTGATAGGTTTATTTCCTACAATGCTCCATACATTCAACATTAAGTTAAAGTAGAGCTTCAAACATGGTGAAATACATGTTTGCATAGCGAATCCATTATTTCACCATATACATATATGTATATGAATTATAAATTGCGTCATGTTACATAGGAATTTATTTGAGATCATATTCCTTCATTACACGGTCAAAATGCTGTAGGACTCAAACCTGCCTTTGATAATGTGGCAATGCTCTTACCATTGAGCTGAAACAGCCTCCAGCTACCCTATCTATGGCAGGTTCAATTACTACAGCAGCCCCGTTTTCTTTAATTGTTTATTCTATTTATGTTGTCCAAGTTAAGTGATACATCAACCGTGTAACGATAGTAGATCATTTCAAATAACTTTCTATGTAATATAACACAATTTATAATTCATTCTGTCGGATCAGATGTATCCATTTCTTAATACATATATATACATATATATATATATATATATATATATATGAATATTTTGAGAGTGAGAGAGAGATGTATGTATATGAGAGTATAATCATATATTGATTACATGGTTATAAGAACAGAAATAAATGTATACGTATGAACAAATAATCTTTCTTACATAATTATAAGAAGAGAAATCACATCTTCAACATGCTTTAATCATGGAAACATTTATCAATGCAAACACACACAAGTATATACAAATATTTCCGCATGTTCATGTTCCCTAATACAATAACACATTGCCTCATATTGAAGTATTACTGTACACAAATATGTAAACATATATAATTAAAGAAATTGATATTACCCAAACGGAGATGTTTTTGTGTGCTGAAATGTTATGGTGGTGGGAAAATCAATTTTTTTCTTATTTTCCGTAATATCAAACTTCTGAAGCCCCTAAATATATCCCACAATCTTTTTCACAAATAAACTAAGGAAAGACCAATCTAAGAATTTATGACGTCGTAATTTGTTTTTTAATGATAATCTTCAAATCTGGGTAAGTATTATACGTATCTGTCCATTTATGTGCATTCACCTTGATGTTTGCATATATGTATTTGTATTATCAAGAAATAGCTATTACTCGCTCATTTGGCCTAGACAACCTAAATGGAATAAACAATCAACGATAATGGAGCTGTGGCAGGAACTGAACCTGCGATCAATAGGGTAGCTGCTTTAACTTAGCATTGCTATTACCATTGAGCTAAACAACTGCCAGTTATGCAAAGACCAAAATAACTGTTTCAACTCTAAATTCTCATTTTGTTTATTCACAGTCAATATTTGCTTTATTTGTTTCTTTTTACACAGCAATCATGTAATTAAGAAATGGATATATGTTCTGACAGAAATAATCATGAATTGCGTTACATTATTTTGAAATTCTGTTTGGACAGATCTCCCCATTATTACTCAGTGAATGTTTCATTTGGCCTGGATAACGTAAATAGAATTTTTTACTGATGGATGCCTTTGATGTACATGTTACGACTGAATAGGCTTTTTTCAACACCCTAAAATAAGCTGACGAATATATTTGTATTTTATAATTTTGCTATTTCTTACATATAAAATGCAAAAGTTGCAGTTGAAATCTTCTTTCAGAATAGAAGTAGGAGTGGAGTTTGACCTTGCAACATCCAGGCCTGATTTGTTTGAGATTACTTTATGTAAGCTGAAAAATGATTTTTTGGGGATGAAGACAAAGATACAATCCAAAACTGGAAATGCAGTGCTGAGGAAAGTAGACCACTACGTCTACTTAGGACAATGAATCTCCATGAAATCCTCAAAAGGAGAAGAAATCAAGCAAAGAATCACATTAGGCTGGCAAGTTTTCGGTAGAACAAGCTTGTCTTTCAAGAACAAGAAAATTCCACTTGTCCTAAGAAGAAGGGTATGCACAAAATACATCCTCCTGATAGTCACCAGTGGAGCTGAAACATCATAAAACAGCACAATATATTGAAGAAAAGACAGGAGCATGGGATATCATAGAAACCATCAAAAAATCAAATGGCAATGGGCTAGTCATATTGCAAGAATGGCAGACAACTGCTAGACATCACAAATCTCATCAAGGATCCCCAGATCATATTTGAAATTGTGGCCATCAGAAAGTAAGACAACGTGATGAGCATGACAAATTCAGAAAGTACTGGCTCCACGATGCCCATGATAGAGAGGTCTGGTGAATCTTGGGGAAGGTCTATGACCAAAAGGATGATGATGATGACAATGATGATGATGATGATGATTGAAATATCCTAATGATAAAAATTTGTTTCTTTTCCGTTTATTTCGGAAGATGTTGTATAAATCATATAAAGAAATCAAGGGTGCCAGTAACTGTGACCAGAAGTGTATGGCTTATCTTTTTTTTCTCTTTTTCAACTTCTTTTTTTTCTTTCCTCACTTCATTCTGTCAAAAGCTCTTTCTCTTTCTTTCCTTTATCCTTCTTCTGCATCCTTACCATTCTTTCATCTCCATCCTTCAGCTCCTCCCTCACCTTCCAAGAATTTCAATGCCAAAATCTTTCGACCTTCTGACATCTCCGCCTGCCTCATTATTTTTTTCTTTTCCCTCTCTTCTTCCCTCCCCAGGATTTCACTTTGAGAGCAGAGGATTCATTTTGGTGATTTGCCATCTACAACAGTTTTCACACTGTGGCCTGTGACTGGACTGGTTTTAAAACAGAGTGCTACAGTGGTTCAATGAATATGGAGGAATCAATCTGATTCATCCATCAGATTCTGATGATTGTCCATGACTGTTGATGAGTGCTGGTCAGTTGATGAAGATTGAATGATTGTTCTATGAATTTCTCATGTTATCGGATGCGTAATTTAGAATGAGGATAGAAACAAGATAACCATGGACAATTTTGTTTTCCTTCAATTCGATCTGTATCAATTTTTTGAGAAATAAAGCACGTATTGGAGATTTTCTCTCTCTCTTCTCTTGAAGTCTTTAGAGGGAGTCTTTGCTAAAGCTGTCCTCTTTATTTCAGGTGTTTAGTCATAGATGTGAACAAATGCTAGGATTGAGAATGTTTTTCTTCAAAACAATAATTCTTTTTTAATGCATTAATATTACCAAAGCGATTGAAAAAAAAAAATTAAAGAAATAAATTTAATTTAATTTATGAGATATGGTACAAGTTTGACAAAAAATCTAAACAGAAAAGGTAAATATGCTGCTAAGCCAGATTCTACAATTGCACTTTTAGGGGCACTTTCATTAACTCACTTACAAATCAGTTTTCTGATCTGTTAATCAAGAGGCCATCCATACCACACCCTCTGCATTTCGCTCTCATTATGGCCTCTCCAAGACCTACTACTGCTGCTAATACCACAGACTTCATTACAGACTGAACTAAGTTCCCACACATCAGGATGACCCTAATAGATGGGATCCCATTTTACGCTCACAAAGCAAAGCATCTGATGGTGGATTTATGTTCCTCAGTAAAATTATAACCACTTTATGGTACACTCACACACACATAGCAAGTGCAACTGAAGATAGGAAAACTTCCCAAAACATGTCTAGCTCATCAATGAAAACATTTACAGATTAATAAATTTAGTTTCCATATACTTTCACTCCAGAGTCTGACTCACTTCCTATAGTTCACATTATATATATACATATATTTGTGTGTACTTATCAAGTGAAGAATCACTCTATGATGGCAAACCTTTGACAGAGCAAGCTCAACCTTCAGAAACAAGAAGATCCCATTAATCCTAAAAAGAAGGGTGTACATGACAGAATTATGCTCAAACTCACATGGAGTGATCACAAGACAGCTCAGTAAATCGGGAGAAAACAAGAGTCTGAGACATCATGGAATCTAGTTGAAAACTCAAACGGCAATTGGTTGGTCATGTTGCAAGAATGGCAGACAACTAATGGAACTCATGGATCCCCAGGGATCACATGTGCAACACAGGCCAGCAGAGTACTACATGGAGAGATGAACTAGACAAATTCAAAAAGTACTGGCTCTGCAACGCCTATGATAGAGAAGTATGGCAAATCCTGAAGAAGGTCTATGTCCAACGACGGACGTTAAGAGAATGATGATGATGATCATCATCAACATTCACTGGTAACTGGTTTGCCACTAAGATATATTCTGAATATATCCTTTTGCTCCCTCTCCCCTCATGAAAATGTATCCTTCTGCCTCCTTGAGTGGTGGCAGTGGATGCCAGTGTATACATATATATATATATATATATATATATATATATATATATATATATATATATATATATATATATATATATATATATGTATATATATGTATGTATATATATATCAGGAGAGAGTGAGAATCAGATGATGAGAAACAATGGCAATGAGTACCTTTTACTAAAGCAAAACCAAAATTTACATGCTGTAGTGTTTTTTTTGTTTTTTTAAATCTTATTTATTTTTTTTGTTTTTTTGCTTGGCATTTGTCTATTTCTAGGACTCCATGCTTCCTTTACTGGCTTGACCAAAGCAGAAGTTTTCATACTGAAGGAAGTAAAGGCCTTTGAGGATGATTTTCTTTTAACCATTTCCCCATTAAGAGTCCTTTCATTCTATGCTGTTATGAAAGTAAACAAACAAACATAACTGAAAACCCGATAACATTTCCAAGAATAGTTCATACAATGTGATTAACTTCTCTTCACAATTATTTATGTTCATCTCTTATCCCTCCTCTCCTACCGTTGAAAAAAAAACAGTATTTTTTTTTCACAAAAAGCAAAGACTCGAAATATAGATTTAAAAAAAAAATCAACTTTCTCATAAACTGCCATTACCATCATCTTTTTTGTTTTGTGTTATTTTGTTTTGTGTTATTTTGTTTTGAATGGCTGAGAGTTTAGGAATTTCTGTCTAAATTTCTGAGTTGAGGATTCATCAATATCAAACACAGATTTACTGTGATATGTCCTCATCTTGGTTGTTACAGACACAATGTCTTTCACCCTCATAACACAGTCACATTTTGATTGCTATTGTTGCATAGTTTCAACCATTGTAACCCTCTGTTCTTCTTCGACGAAACTTTATGACTTTAACAATCAAAATGAGGACATAAGTCTGGGTTAATCAGTGTAATAGTTCTAAAGTTCTTGAGAAATAGAATGAACATGAATAGCATATAACCTGCAATTCTTACCAAAATCAACAGATCATCTGTTTTTATTTACTGATAATCTTATGGTAATTCAAACTGAACTACTACTGTAGCAACATTGGGTGTGACTGAGGTTTGGACTTATAAGACCACCCAGTCAGGCAAAAGAGTTAAATCAAGACTGAGAGTCAATGATGAAGGGTGGTTGCATGAATATCACTTGATAGAGGGTTAACAAGGAAACAAATGTGGAAAACAGTGGAGAAAGGAGGAGAGGAGGGATTTTTTTATATGTCTGAATCCTCTATGTATGGAAATTACTAATAACAAACTGAAAAAAATATAAAAACCGAAGTCGACTTTATGGCAGTCTATGACAGTCTACAGCATGGGTCAGAAATAGTTGATAAGCTCTCAATGTGACTCAGACTCTTATCCCTTTGATGGCCTGAGCAGTTGCAATAAAAAGCAACTAAATTTAAGATGGATGAAAACACTTGTAAAAAATCAATGATAATAATGGTTGACAATGCTTCACCTAATACAAAATAAATCAAGACTAGCATTCCAAGGGAAATTATGAATCACCACCACCTGTATATACTATGTTAGAGGTTAGAAGTAGAATGATAGCCTCAGTAGTTGTGATGAGAAATAGATAATTTCATCATCATCAACCTTTTAGCATCTGTTTGACATAGACCTTCCCAAGGATTCGCCTTTCCTATAATACATTGTGTTGTCTTGTGATATCTGCTTGTGATGTTGAACATGATTCTCTCTTGTGCTTGTTGGTTCTCAGTTTGAGGGTCAATCTTTTCATTAGGTTCCTTGTTTCAGCTCCATAGGTGACAATCCAGAGAATGCACCAGCTGCATAACCTCCTATTTAGGACTAATGGGATTTTCTTGTTCAGAAAAGTTGAGATTGCTTTACCAAAAGCTTGCCATCCAAGAGTGATTCTTCACTTTATTTCTTCTTCTGAGAGTTTCATAGAAATCCAAGTCGATATAGGAAGTGACCACAGAATAATAGACAATTTAGCAGCCCATGCATTAATCTGACATTGCGTTTGTTGATAGAAAGAGGAGAAATATAATTTTGAAGAGTACAAGGAAAGTGACTTTACTTGTTGTGAAACTCCCGTCATAAACAAGAACAAGTACAACCCTCACCAAATTAGGCTGAGTAAAAATTAACATCCCACTGCTATGATTTGAAAGTCTGGTATTTTACCAACTGAGTTAAATTGACAAGTCCGACATATATAGCCAAATTCATGTTAGAAACGCACAAGGACTTATTTCATTCTAATAAATGAATATATTTATAAAAATTAACATTCCCTTACAGTGATTTGAAATCACAACCAAGTGATTGGTCGCTGGAACTTGGATCATTGGAGATAAACTGACAAGACTTACATGTCTATGAAATTTATCTTACTGATTTTCAGGGGCTTATTTCATTCTGATGAATAGAAATGCATTTAAACTGAAAAAAAAAAATAATAATTTTGTGATCTTTAACTTATTATATATACAATACAAAAGTTGCGTAAATCAACTTCAGTCGGATTAGAAGTAGGAGTGGAGTTTGACCTTGCAGCTGCCAGGCTTGCTATTTGATGATTTTGTATGAAAAATAATTATTGCTTTTACTTGTCAAAATGATTGGAATATACTTTCTTTTTGAAGAAAAGTCTGTCAATAAAAATGCTCTAAACTCCAATTGATTTGCATGTTTAGTAAAATAAATTTTAGAATCAAGCAGTTTGTTTTTTTTCTAACCAACATTTGATATTCATTTTGTAGCTGCAAACAAAAATTATGACAGAATTTTTCGCTGATTTTCTTAAATTGATTCAAACATCAGACGACCCTTGACTTTTAATAATTTAAACAACAGAAAAAAAAAGTGAAGAACGAAAAAAAATCAGTTTGTTGTCTTGAAAACATTACCTTGTTTGATTTTTATCTGAGATTTTTTCGAAATGTTTTAGATTTTATTTTATTCCCTTTTGCTTTCTCCGCAGAATTTGGTTTGATTTGATTACAGACGCCTTCTTCTCTAAGAAGGTTAAAGATAAACTGGCTTTTGACACCTTTTAATATTTGCAGACCCTGTGAAATTATTCAATTATAGATAATGAAAAGAGATGCAAAACAAAAAAAAGCACAGATCTGGTTAGTCACTCAATAGAAACAGTCACATACTCAACGCCTTTTGGCAGCATGTCACGTTGGGGATGATCAATTATAAAGGTTGGAAAAAAATGATCAATAAATGAATTATTTTCCTCGCCTTTTGTTGGGTGGTGATCACTAAATAGTCATTATTGTTGGAAATAACAAATGAGTGACCGAATTAGCAGAAACTTACATTGGAAATTAAACCCCTTATCAAAATGGGGAAATTTTTTAAAAAAAGTTTTTTTTTTAAGACTTGATATGGAGTAAATGTTTAAATTTTCAGTTCACTGGCTCCTCGTCACATGCATCGACAGATAATGAGCCAGATCTGCTTAAAAACTGAAGAAACCTATGCTGGCAGTTTTCGTTGATGGTTTCTACTATCCCATTTATGGAAATACAGGAATGAAGCATAACACAGCACCGACTGCTTATAATTGAGATAATTTCAAAGATTTGCATTGTGGTCTTCATAGAAACTGACAGCACTGAGATAATTGGGAGTTATTAGATTTTGGGAGCAATTAATTAAAACACAGATGAACAGGTCTGGTTAGTCATTCAATAGAAACCGTCATGTGAATAATGTCTTTATACTGCATGCTGTGTTGCGGGTGATCAATTAAAGAATTGTAAAAAGAGGTGATCATTGAATAAGTAATCTCTTTTGCCTATGATTTAACAGACATCTCTAAAATAGTTCACATTTTCAAAAAAAAGTGCGAGTGCTGCTGGACATAAACTAAGGGACCAGTTTAGGTTGAAATTCCATTGCAAATTAAATCCCACACTAAAACCCTATTTTTCAAACAGCTTTAGAAAATTGAAAAAGGGTGATAACAAAGAATAAGTTACTTCTCTTGCCTCTAGTTTGACGGTAATTACTGAAATTGTCTGAATTTTTCAAACTAAATGTGAATACTGAAGGACATAAATTAAGGGACCAACTTGTTATATACTTACATTGTAAACTGAACATTCCACAAAAAACCTACTCAGGAGTGAAATTTAGAAAAAACAAAAAAAACTCACTTCATAAACAAACCAACAGATCAATCATTTCTCACCATTTTTCAATCCTTAGATTTTGTCGACATTTTCGCTGAATTTCAGCGAATTTAGTCCATATTTGAGAAAGTTTCCCAATTGTAAACAAAAGCAATATTTTTGCTTATAAGATGTAAACAAACAATCAGATCAACTTGTCCATCCAGTTTTTTTAATTCATAGGTAATAAACAAATTATAGATATGATAGAAAACAAATTTTGCTTTACAGCTGAACATTCTGGCCTTATGAAAAATACCTCAAATAAATTAAATTCGATCATTTCAACTAATCAGATATTTTTTGCGGTTCAAATAGAGAAAAAAATCATGGAATTTCTTCTGCAATAAATAAATACTTGCTGTAATGAACCAATACCCCCTTGAGAAAAATCAAAATGTTCCACTTTTTCATTTCGCTATCAGAAACTTTGTTATCTGAAGAAAAAAAAACATTATTTCCATTCAGATAAGTTCCTGTAATAATTGAAGGAAATATACACTTATCAAAAAAAATTAAACATTTGAATAACTTCACAGCTTTTTCTCGTTTCAACTAATTAAATAAATTTAACGCTTTTGCTGGAAATGGTTTGGGAAGTGCCAGGTGGCATTCTGACATATCATTCACTTGAACACCAAACATTTTCTCCATGTTTTCCACGATTTCACTGCATGTGTGTGTTAGTTTAAAAGCGTTACGCTCACTTGAATTTTGTGCGGCAAATTTTATTTTGTCAGATTGATTCATCGTGGTTTTTAAAGTTGACGGTGCAAGTCCAAATGATTCCGCAACAATACTTTTGTTAACCCCTCCTTCTACTCTTTTCATTATCTTTCATTCGGTATCTAATTTCTCTTCATGCTCATGTGACATGATGGGAATGCATTAGCACTGAATTTTTCTCTTTTAATTCTGTACTTAGAAAAATTACAAAATCGCTACACATAGGAAACGCTCACTTTCCAAACATACAATGCACACAGACACACAGATACATACACATGTGCAAGCACACACACACACGCACACACACACATGAAATATAACCAAATTTTAGTTTAGTGTATTGAACAATTTTTTACAAATGTTCCAAATGAAATCTTTTTTTCTGTGAAATAAAAGGAAAAAATGTAATTAAAATCTGTAAGAATTTTCAGGAGCCTTTTAGTCTTTTTATTTATTTGTTTAACTTTCTTTGCCTATACGAAAAGAAACCCTGGTTTGGTTAGTCACCCAATAAAAACTGTCATATGACCAATGCCTTTTGGCAGTATGTGGTGTTTGGGGTGATCGGTTTAAAAATTTAGAAAAGGGTGATCAATAAATAAATTACTTTCCTCGCTTTTTGTTGGGCAGCCATTATTTAAAAAGTCCAAATTTAAAAAAAAACAAGCGTGAATACTGCCAAATACAAGGAACCAATATGGCATAAATTTACATTGTAAAATTGTCCACCCACTCACAAAAACTTTTTCAAGGGAGGATTTAAAAGAAGGAAAAAAAAGTTTTTTCTTTACATAATAAGGAGTAAATGGTTAAATTTTCTGCTCCCTATCTCCATTGGTGCAGCTTATATGCGTGATCCATACATAGATAGCCAGCCAGCCAGAACCACTTGAAAACTGAAGAAACCCATGTCAACAGTTTTGGTTGGTAGTTTCTAATTAATGAGGGGAAAATTCTTTTCAGTTTCTATTGAAGGCCACAAAAACCCAGGGAAATATTGAATTACTCTATATAGGCTGGCTTGGAATGCAATTTTGCCCCACCAAAAGGACTGATCATAACTGCATGTGTACATAATTATCATTAACTCTGTTTTTTCCTGAAGTGGTTTGCAATTTCACAATTTTTCCCATAATTTTCTTGTCTGTCTAATTGCTGTGTGTATTTAATTCTTTTTTTTACCATTTTTGTGGTTGTTATAAAAAAAACAAACATGAATTATTATATAAATATTAGAAACTGTCAACCAGAACTGTCAACATTGGTGTGTTTGGTTTTTAAATGGGTTTAGCTGATTCTATCTATATAAATATCTATTGAACAACCATAGCCATCAAAGATGGCAAAGAGTTCTATCCTTTTTTTTTTGTAGGTGCATATGTTTGTTTGTGTATTCCAGTGCTCCTGGCCATACTGTTTAGTCTACAGACTTGAAAATTGGCATCAGTACTTCACTAGACCCTTCTAAATTCTAAAAAATACTTTTTGGATTTTTTGAAAAGAAGTTTTTTTGACCGTTTGTGGGCCTCGTTCTGACAGCTCTAATAATAACATCTAGATCCTCCAGAATTTATCTTTGTAGATGTTTTCCCACTCTATTTAGGATGGTTTCTACAAGGAAACAATTGTTATGCTATAAATGAGGATTTACTCTGACCGTATTTATTCTTTGATGGAATTTTTTTACATGACTTCAAATTTTGCCGCCACGGTTGTCCAATCATGGACTGTAATGGCAAGTCTATAAATATGATGCATGTACAGGCCGCACCAATGGAACTAGAGAGCTGAAAATTTAAATATTTACACCTTATTATGTCGAGGAAAAAACACTTCTTTTGATTCCTGAAAATCTCCCCCAGAATAGGTTTTTACTTTAGTTCAATCCAAGTTCTGAGAATTATATTCAAATCATGAATTCAGTTCATGCTAAATTGATCCCTTGATTTGCATCCAGAAGCATTCCTGCTTGTTTTTTTTTAATTCAGATTCTTTTAGCGATCACTACCCAACAAAAGGTGAGAGAAGTAACTTATGAATTGACCATCCCTTTTCTCAATTTTTCCAATTTATCACCCTCAACAAGGCATGCTGCCAGAGGACATTGGTTGTATGATAAGATTTTTTTTAAAAATTATCAGAAGTCACAGCTAACCCAGGCCCGTACACAGATTTTTTTATTCTGTAAGCATAGACATGGTTGGCTGAGAGGTATTGGATGGGGTACTGTCATGAAGCATTTCATTCAGTTCTTTCAAGGCCCATTTTTCCAACTTTTAACCTTTCCTGTTTCCATGGTATGATATGATCACTGTTTAAGTTTTAATGTCTCCAGGGCTGGAACCATTGTTTGTCGGCTGTTGGTCATTGCTGTGAATAATTCTTCATCATAATTTTCCCATCGCTGTTAATATAGTGAAAAAAGAGGTATATTCAAAATATGATGCTAACGGGTCATTTGCACCCCTCCCCTGAATCAGGCCTTCTCACCTTGGGTGAGAAGGTTTGAAAGTTGGAACTTTATAGTCAATAAAGGATAATGGTGCAGTACAATAGTTTTTTGTGACCTCAACTTTTAAGCCTTACTTGATTTTCCCAAATTAAAAAACTGTACCATTGATCACTGGAGACAGGGTTGCTACTAAGTTGTATTCTGAATATACCCTTTTGCATTCAAACCCCACCCTGGAAATCTATCTATTTGTTACACTTGGAAAATTGGCAGTGGACATGATGCCGGGTGAAAAGAAATGTCTTCACGACCTTAAGATTCTAAATTACCAATGAACTTTGTATGAACAATAAGAACTGAATTTTCACCAGAAAATCAATATCTGAGAAATTTTAAAATCTGGTAAAAATCAGTGTATTATCCAATTTTAATAAAATTTTATAAAATGCTTATCTATTGGAGGCAAATTTTTTTTTTCATTCCGAATATCAGAGAAGAGGAATTTTTTTTCATATGATTCCTACCCCATCCTTTATTATTTTGATGATTCATTTTATTTTTACATTGATGTTTTCATTGGTTTTTACACATCCAATAGATAAATCCCATGAGATATCAATTTCGTTTACCTTTTTGTGGAATGTACTCAGGAACTGCTTGAACTGAGTTTGATCAATTGAAATGATGAAAAATCTTTTTTTTGAAGTATTCAGTGAAAAAAAATTTCCCTCCTGATTGAAAGCCTAGAATATAATTGATCAAATTAAACTAAAAAAAAGCTGAGAAAAAATATTCTACCTAATTTTCCTGTTTTTTTTAATTCCCAAATAAATTATTTTAATCCTGTTCGAGCAATTCCTGAGCCCTTTTAAAAAAAAGTAAACAGAATTGATATCTCAAGGAATTCATCTGTAAAGGGTGTGAAATCAATGAAAACAGCAATGTATAGATAAGATAAATCATCAAAATGATGAGAATCTGGTATTCGGAATGGAAATTTTTTTTTCAAATTTGTCCTTTAATGAACAAGTATTGAAAATTTCATCAAAATCAAATAATATGCTGATTTTTGCCAAATTTTCAAATTTCTCAGGTGTTGATTTTCCAGAGAGATTGCAAATATGCTGTTTATTCCTACCAGTGAACAAAAAAAATTCCTTTTTTATCATGAAACTAGAACCTATATATTTATTTCAATTTTTCAAAACTTTTGAAAAGTTCTTTGATGATAAATTCCTTTGATCAGTGATTTTCAGTATAGGCTGCAGTATGAACACAAGTTGGTAATTTAATTTTTGATTTATTAAAGAAAGTTATCTTCTTTGGGATTATAAATTATTTCTACCATGAGTTGAGATATTGGCAAACAGTATATTCTACATTAAACAAAGGGATTTTATCACTTAGCACCATCCTTTCTTTCCTCTTCATTTCATTCTTTTTTTCCTTCCCTCCATTGATTCACTCATACATTCTTTACTTTGATTTCTTTCATATTTTTCCATTTTTGTAAATTGTTTTTTCCACATTATCATTTTTTTAAAATTTCTTTTTTCTATTTTTCTTTTCTTTTGATCAATGCATCTATCTATCTATCTATCTATCTATCTATCTATCTATCTATCTATCTTAGTTTAATCATATCTATTTATCTCTCTCAGTTTGTTCATATCTATGTATCCCAGTCTGATCATATCTGTCTATCTATTACAGTTTGTTCATATCTATCTATCTATCTATTCATCCCTGTCTGTTTATATCTATCTATCTATCTATCTATCTATCTATCTATCTATCTATCTATCTATCTATCTATCCCAGTGTATTCAAATCTATCCATCCCAGTTTGTTTGTAACTATTTATCTATCTATCTATCCCAATCTGTTCATATCTACCTATCAACATACTGACTTACTTGATGGTAGAATCCGTTACAGGTCTCTCTCTCTCTCTCTCTCTCTCTCTCTCTCTCTCTCTCTCTCTCTCTCTCTCTCTCTCTCTCTCTCTCTCTCTCTCTCTCTCTCTCTCTCTCTCTAGTTGGTGGTTGACAAATTTAGTGGACACATAATAACCAAATTTGTTGCAGCTTTTTACAAATGTATAAAGCCAAATCAGCAAAATTTACTTTTTGCTAAAAAGGTTTGATTGAAGTTTTGATAATAAAAAAACAGTTATTTTATATCTTTGCTTTGATTAAATATACTTTTGATAAAATCAAAACTACACATTCACTTATTGTTTTATTTCACAAACTTTTGATTGTAGGAAAATTAGTTGTTTTATATACTTCTTTTGATCAGTTTAAAACTAATAATTTATTTTTTTGTTAAAAAGTTTAAATGGCGTAACATATACACCATAACACTTGCAACACCCAGTCTTGACATCAATTATACAAAAAAGGGCAACTCTCAAAAATAGGGATTTGTATGTGGCATGCAGACGTAGTTGCACATTGCACTGTAAGGTGTCATAAGTCAACACTATTCTGAGCCAATCTGCCATGTGGGGTACTTCTGGATTGACTGATTTGTTTCCAGTGACTTTCTTTCTGGTATTTGCCCACACGTTTGTTGAATTTTATGATGGCTGATGAAATAGAATAGAGAGTTGCACATGAAGTCTTGATTTCTTTCCAGAAAAACAGGAGTTGAAACTGTTGTAAAAGGTTTCAAAGAAGCTGTTTTTAAGTAAAACTGATATGGTTAGTCACTCAATAAAAACCATCATCTGACCAACGTCTCTTTGCCGTGTGGGGATGATCAATAGAAAATGATGATGAATAAGTAACTCCTCTCACATTTTGAAGGCCAGTAATCACTAAAAAGTCTGAATTTTCAACAAAAAAAAAAGAAACAAACAAAGTGACCAATTTTGCATAAACTTACTTTGCAAATTGAACTCCCCACCAAAAAGCCTATTTTGGGAGAATTTAAAAAAAAACAAAAAACGTTTTTTTCTAGACATGATAACAAGTAGATACATACTGAAATTGGTGTGGCCTGTATGTATGTTACATACATAGCCAGACAGACTAACTTAAAAAAAGAAGAAAATTATGACAGTTTCAGTGACTTTGTGAGTAGTATCCACACTTCAAACATGGTGAAATGTCCCCTGAAAACTGACCACGATCTGGTTGACCTTCAACAATCCAAAATGGAGAAAATCTTGAAAATTTTTATAACCTAATCAATAAAGATTGTCATTCAACCATTGATGAGATATCTGAGATGGTTGGTTTATCTTTGGGTTCATGCCTGCAAATGTTCACACAAGATTTGAGCATGAAACATGTTTCCACATGATTAGAAACCATTAACCATAACTCTCACCAAAATTGTCACCATGTTTGTATCAGTTTTTTAATTGGTCTGGCTGGCTATGTATGTGTATATCATATGTACAGAATATACCAATGGAACTAGAGGGCTGGAAATTTAAACATTTATTCCATATTATATGAAAAAACATTTTTGTTTGTTTTTTTTTAAATTCATCATTTAAAATGATTTTTAGCATTCAATTTGCAATAAAAATTTATCCTAAATTGAACCCTTTGTTTGTGTAATGCAGCATTCACCCTTATTTTTAAAAATTCAGTCTTTTTCAGTAATCACAGCCCCTTTTTCCAGTTTTTGATTGATCACCCTCATCATGGTGTGCTACCAAAAGACATTTGATCTCATGCCGCTTTCTATTGAGAGACTAATTAGACTTGTTTGTGACTTGTTTGCTCACAGATGATCCACCCTACACACCCTACCTCGCTCAATGTAACTTTATTTTGTTGCCTCATATCAAACATGACCTGAAACATTTTGCTGATGTCAATGATGTTATTCCAGTTATTCTTGGCTAGCTCCTCATATATGAAACTTGGGTTGGGATTGACAAATCACACACTGTTCAGCGCACTAGTCCATGCAACACAGTGCCGCGTATCATGGTACACACTTTCAGATAAAGTTTCATAATCTTCAATTTTTCAAAATTTTATAAAAGAACTCTTTGTAGTTCGAGACAACTTTCCACATGTATGGATCAGTAAATCATCCACTGATCCAGGTTTTCATAACAAAATTATCTTTTAATTGGTTTTACTTGATTAATGGACTCAGAAATGATCCATCAACTTCAAACGGTTTGAGAACCCATCTCGATTATACATTTTTAGCGTAATTTCCTCTTTGGTACCTAATGGTCTTTTAACCTTATAAATTGCATTGCAAAATATTTTAATCCGTTTTAAAAGATCCTTTTTTATGCAGGTATGTCAAAAGAATAGATAAGAAGGTAATGTTATATCATATATGTACATATATGTACACACACACATATATATGTATATATATATATATATATATATATATATATATATATATATATATATACATATATATTATATAACACATTGCAAGTGAAAAATGAACACACAAAAGAAATTCAAAGTCAAGGAAAAATGTTTACTGATTTTTTGACAATTTTGATGTTTCAGCCATAAATGAATTACGTGTTTTCTTTGAAGTGCTAACTTCTCTGATCATTGGGGACAGTTTTCTTTTTAGACTGAAATGGTTGAATGATTTTAATGAAGAGTAACAAGCAAAAGTCGTTTACTTGACTAAGTTTATGAATGTGAAAAATCTAATCATCACACATTTTTGAAAAAAAAAAAATCAGAAAATATGAAAACATCATCTTTATGAATAGCCAGCCTTTCTCATTCTTCTTAGACTGGAGGAACCCTTGAAATGAGTTTTATATCTCAAGGATCCCCAGCATAAAAATAGAATATAGACAGCCGACGACACATCAGTGTTTGAAAATTTATACATGTTATAATCTAAAAGTAATTATCGGTATTCTAGAGTGTTCTACTTATTAGAAACCATCAATCAAAACTAACACCAAGATTGTCAACATAGGTTTCTTCAGTTCTTCAGTTGGTCTAGCTTGCTGGCTAGATATATGTATCAGGCCACACCAATGGAAGTCGATGGCTGGAAATTTAAATATTTACTCCTTTTTTTGTCAAAAAAGAACGATTTTAGTTTTTTGAAAATCCTCACCCTTAAACAGGTTTTTAGCTGGGAGTTCAATTTGCAATGTGAGTTTATGCTAAATTGGTCATTAGTTTCACTCTAGTTGATTGAAAATTCAGACATTTTTACTGCCCACCAGAGAGCGAGAGAAATAAAATCCATTGATCCCTGTTTTTTTCGAATTTTTTAATTGTTTATCCCAAACACAACATACTGCCAAAATACATTGGTCACCTAATGGTTTATGCTGAGTGACTAACCAGACCTGCATAGTTTTCTTTGATAAGTTAGCAGGAAGTACAAAATTTTGCTGATTTTAGTCATTCTCAAAAATACTTTAAGCTATCAATAACAAACCTTACTTGACTCCAAAAAGTAGGATAGGAATAATTTTTTTGTATCCTATGTCAACTTTCAAGTACAATACAGACCTGGGTAGGAATGTTAATGAGTGATTCTTTTTGTTTGTTCTGCTCCATCTATGATTAAAAAAAGTTTCCAATGATTTATAACCAATAATTCAATGATCTAATTTATGTTTTTATTTGAAATTGCTTTGTGCACCATTTGAAATCCACAAAATAGTCATATCTGATTGACCAATTGATAAACCTAAAAGACCAAGACATTGGACCAAAAGCTGACAAAGATTTATGTTGAATGTTTTCAGGGGAAGAATTTAATTAAAGATTTTTAGTCTTCTTCAAATGAAGCTTTCTACTCAGAGGTGACCAGAACTAAAATGAATTCATCAAGCAGTAAACTAAAACGAACCATTTTGATGCACTAGAATGATCAGGCTACTAAATTCGGTCATGACTAAACTATTCATTTTCTTCAATATTCAAATTTAAATTTTTTTTTCTCTTTTAATTCATGAGAATTGAGAATTGAATCATTTGTTGCCATCTTTTTTTTTTTCTAGAAGTTTTTTTTTTTCACTTTAATATGTATTTCGTTCTTATTTATAATTTGAAGAAAGGAAGTGAACGAATGATGTTTTATGCATAATGTTTTTTGTCATAATGAAATGTAATTTTAATGCTGATTTATTTTGTGACCCTTGTTAATAAATTTAGCTATGTTCATGTTCCATAATTTGCACCAAATAAATCAAGACAATTGAGACATTTTTTAAACATTTTTTATTTTGTTACATTTTATTGGTCTAATCAGAAGGAGGAAAATCACTGAAACTAAATTCGTTTAGGCTTAATGAGGAGGAAAAACAGAAAAAAGAGAAATATTCAAGAGTTGAATAAAGGGTAATCAACATAAACTCCTACAGGTTGACTACTCAAGGTTAAAATGCACGGATGCGGATTCAGCAGTGGGTGTCCATTGGGGCTGGATTCCCTCCCGACTCAGGCAGAGCACAATTAAAAAATATTTTTAGATATCTAGATAATGATTTATGTGCCTGGTAAATGTTTCTTTGTATTGGTAAGCTTACAATCTTTTTTATTAAGTTTCATACATTTTTATAAATTGAATTAATACATATTTCAATGTAGAATTGCATTGTTGATAGAGATGCCCATAGAGGCGTTATTATTTGGTAATAATGATAGTATTAATAATATTAGTAGTGGTAGTAGTAATAGGAGTAGTAGTAGTAGTAGAAGTGATGATGATGATGATGATGATGATGATGATGATGATGATGATGATGATGGGTGCCCTAGGAACTGTCCCCAAAACGCTGAGAGTGAGACTGGAGGAGATCAGGATTAGGGGAAGGATTGAGACTGTACAGACCACAGCACTACTGGGAACTGCACGGATACTGAGGAAAGTGCTAGAAATATAAAGACTGCAACACTAATTGTTAACAGTGACCTAACAGTCAATCTAGAATAAATAGAATACCTTCTGTAATTTCTCAATAAATTACTTCATCATCATCATCATTATTTGCTGCAGCAGCAGCAGTAGACTTTTAGTGTCCTTCGGTGGACATAGACCTTTCCCAAGCTTCACCAGACCTCTCTATCACGGGTGTCCCAGAGCCGATACTTTCTGAACTTGCGTAGTTCATCTTGCCATCTTATATTTTGTGTTCCCAGTTTAAGCTCTCAATGTGACTCAAACTCTTATCCCTTTGATGGCCTGAGTAGTTGCAATGAAAAGCAACTAAGATTAAGATGGATGAAAACACTTGTAAAAAATCAATAATAATAATGGTTGACAATGCTTCATCTGATTGAAAATAAATCAAGACTTGCATTCTAAGGGAAGTTATGAATCACCACCACCCCTATATGCTGTGTTACAGGTTAAAAGTAGACTAATGGCCTCAGCAGTTGCGATGAGAAAGAGATAATTCCATCATCGTCAGCCTTTTAGCATCCATCGTTGGACACAGACCTTTTCCAAGATTTGCCAGACCTCTTTATCATGGGTGTCCCGGAGCCAATACTTTCTGAACTTGTTTAGTTTGTCCCACCATCTTATATTTTGAGGCCCTGGTTTTACATGTAATCTCTTGGGATCCACATTGTGAGTTATGATATCCAAAGGTTGTTCCTTTTTAGCACTTGCAAAATTTTCTTGTTCTTGAAATAAGAGATTGCCCTGCTGAATGCTTGCCAACCTTGTGTGATTTCTCGCCTGATTTCTTCTTCTTTTGAGAATTTCATTGAGGTTTGTTGTCCTAGGTAGATGCAGTGGTCTACTTTCTCCTGTTCTGCGTCTGCGATTTTGATTGCTATGTCTTTGTCTTCATCAGCAACTGCCCAGTTATATAATTCGTTTAACCTTATAATTAATTTTGACGAGCTTTCACTTTTATTCGAACCTTCAGTAGCTTTTTATCATAACTTTGAATCAGACAGTAATCCTACTGCAACAATTGAACAGCCCAATCGAAAAATAAATAGCAATCCCATGGTTAGAATCAAACAAACACTCTCTAGCCAGAAGGAATCCACTATATGCCTGGCTGCCTTCAACCATTCAGCCACGGGACTTTATAGTTAAACAGAAGCAAATTTTACACCTTTAACCTAACTCCTAACAACTGATATTCCATACTTGTGAGTGTTTACAAACAAGACCCAGTACCGTTTTAATACAAAAATATTTTTAATTTAACCTTTCTACGTGTGTATAATTTGTTCCAATCACATGCAATAAGCGGACTTTGATTTGTAAATTTTGTGATTTGCCATGTATTTTAATACTTGTGTATGAGAGAACCAGTGAACTTGAAGTGCCCCAGGCCCCCATAAGGTCCAAGTCTAACTCTGATACAGGGAAATAGTTTTCTACATATTTGTTGATTTTTGGTGAACATTATATGATACTCTGTTTTTTTCAATGCCCTCTCACCCAAGAGAGATTTGGCTGCCAATAGATAATTGTTATATATTGAGGCCTTCCCAAAGATTAAAACAAAGTATCAGATGTCATTTAGTAAATAAATGCAGTGGACTTCTTCAGTTAGTCAAAATGCTCATGCTTTTGGTATCAAATATCATTAATATATTAACCGCTATTCATTATATAGAATTTAGAATATACCAGTTCAAGATAACAGGGCAGTAGGAAACTCAAAGCTATTTTATTAGATAATCTCTCATAATTCAAGTATCGTAATTTTAAGTGTTTTTAAGTCTCAACTCAACTCAAGCTGTTTTAAAGGGTGATCAGACTTAAACTTAAGAGTTTCCATGACATAATCTTCATCGTTATGTAATCATAGGAAGGTAAATTAAACAATGAGATCAATGAGCAAAAAAAGGAGAAAGGTAATTTGCATTTATGCGTTTATTAAGTTTAGGTACCTCAAATGAAGTAAAAGTCATAGACGCATAAAATTTTTGTGGAACCCCTAACGTGCTCTCACAGTACCCTAGAGCTCTTTGGAGAAGGGCTGATGTATAGTATATATCAACGAGAGACATTTTGAGAGACATAGATTTGCATAGATTTATATGTATGTTATGCCGAATCAATGAAATTGCCTATTCGCCAAAATTTCAACCTTTTTTTAACAAAAAATAAACAAATACATATTTTTGATTTGATCAAAATACTATTTAGTCAAAACTAACATATAAAACAACTATTTTTTTACAATCAAAAGTTAGTGAAATCATACTAAAAAAATAAATGCATAGTTTTAATATTTTTTGCAAAAGATAAATCAATACTTACTTTTGATTTGATGAAAAAAAAAACAACGATATAAAAGGACTTTTTTTATGATCAAACTATTTTCTATAGCAAGCAAAATGAAATCAACCTTTTTTTTATAAAAACAAGTAGATTTTGCCAATCAGGCATTTCACCAATTTGATATATATATATATATATATATATATATATATATATATATATATATATATATATATATGAGAATGTGGGGATAAAACAGTTATTTGGGCCTTTGCCTTTCTGATGGGCTGTTTAATTCACTGGTAAGAGCAACACTACTGATTCTTGCAGCAGTTTCATTTTCTACAATTGTTTATTCTATTTACACTGTCTGATCCAAGTGACACATACTACATGTAATAACGATTTGTCATTTCATATAGAATTTCAAATAATATAATGCATTCATAATTATATATATACATATATATATATATATATATATATATATATATATATATATATATATATATATATGTATACGTATTATTGAGAAATGGATGTATAATCCGATAGATTGATTATAAATGTGTAATTTTATTTGAAACTCTATTTGACCTGACTTCCCGTTATTACACAGTGAATGTGTCAGTTGGTTTAGACAGTGTAAACGTACTTATATATATGTATATATATATATATATATATATATATATATATATATATATATATATATATATATATATATATATGTATATATATAAATATATATATATATATAAATATATATATATATATATATATATATATATATATATATATAAATATACATATATATATATATATATATATATATATATATATATATATATAAATATATATATATATATATATATATATATATGTATATATATAAATATATATATATATATATAAATATATATATATATATATATATATATAAAAATATATATATATATATATATATATATATATATATATATATATATATATGAATATATATATATATATATATATATATGTGTGTGTGTGTGCGTGTGTATATCAAGGCACAATTTTTCATCGATAATGCTAAATACACATAGTCATGTGTGTAGGTAGTATGAATATGCATGTATGTAAGTTTGCATATGGATATGTTTGTGAATACAGGGCCTGTGTGTGCTCATGAGGATATGACTGTGAAGTATCTGTGTATGTTTCCCTTTCTCTCTCTCTCACTCTCTCTCTCTCTCTCTATATATATATATATATATATATATAGAGAGAGAGAGAGAGAGAAAAAACGAGAGTGAGAGAGAGTTTATGTTTACCTTTGATATATTTATTCAACTTGGAAAAAAAAGATAGATTTTTTCGATTAAACATTTCTCAAAAGTTAAAACTTTAATTATTTCAGTGACATTTAGAGAGACATGACAAATCACATCTCAGGGAAACTCATGTCAAAAATACATATTTTATACGTCGAGTTTTGGAAATTACCAATTTTTGTTGTTATGTTTTTATGCTTTTTGGTATTTAAGATGAAATCAAATTATGCAGTTTGTGTTTACAAAACTGGAGAAAAAAAAGGATTGAAGAAAATTTTTGTTTACAATTTCGTTTCCCCAATTCCCTGAATGACCGATGGATTAATTGGAACTGCCCTATTTATTTAGGGGTCAAAAGACTTTTTCTTTTTCTCAGGGATGTGGGCTTCTTTGAGGGAGTGAACCAGTGACATAGCTAGATATTTGCAAGCTTGGGACGAAAGTGTAACTAGTGATTTGGAGTATTTAAGGGCCTGGGGATCTTGGCTCTTTGAGAGTCTCCCCCTCCAACCTTAGTGTGATTTGTCTGTAGAAATGCAGTAGGTGAACTACAATTTATAAAGCTTTTGGAAGCCTCCCTATATTTGAGCCTGGGGAGCCTTTTCAAATCGTTGTGCTTCTTCTCCTGGGGCTTGGTTACTGGAGGATACCCCTTTGACAGTCGGTAGGATTCGATGAAAAAATAAATAATAGACAAGTTCTATCATTCAATAGGTGAAAAACAACCTCAAAAACCGAATAATTATTTATACAATTATTGTATATAAAAATATATCCTTATTGTTGTATAATGCCAGTTTTAATGTAGTAGGTGAACAATGATTTATGAAGATTTTAGGGGTGCCTCTACAGTGAGTGCCCAGGATGCGTTTTCAAAAAGCCTCCCCCCCACCATCCTTATAGCTACCTCTCTGGAACTGATCTATTTATTTGAGGGTCAAAAAGATTTTTCCCAGAGGGGGGGGGGGGTTGAGAGAGGGAACATCTGAAATTAGATGGAACATTTCTGACTGATTCGGCACTGACACTGGTAATCTGAAAATATGTAACGGTAATCCCGTAAAAAAACCTCTTCGACATTCTTTCCATTTCTTAAAATGGTTACTTTTCAGAACAACTCTTTCGATTCCTTTCATCCTTTATTCTATCTTTTAAAGCATTTTGTTTTCAATTATATTTAATGTATTTTTCTTCTAAGTTGTCTCAACTCTCAGGAATCTGATTTTGTCTAAGATAGGAATGCCGGAGAAAATATTCCCATTTTCTGCTTCTTCTTCTACGACCAGCTTCCTCACCCTCGGTTCCAAGTCCAGGGAATTCTTAATAGCAATGTTCGGGGTGGCTTTCTCTCTCTCTTGAGGGCGCAATTGAATATTTTAGGGGATCTGATGATAAACTAATTAATATGATGGTACGGGAATAATCAAATCAAAATGAAGAGGGTATCCCAACTCAGCTACAAAAATCCATCCAATTTAAGGATTATTTAAATACACATCTTTCGTTTTTTTATTCCTTTATTCCTTTTATTTTCATTCTTTTATTATTATTTATTTTTGCTTGTTTCTTTCACTTTTTTCTATTATCTTCGGTTGATTTGTGTTAAACACACACTTGAAATGATTTATGCCCAGAGTCGCTGGTAGGGGCATGGTATGCACCATTTTTACAATAAATCCAGCGTGAGCAAAATGGGTTTTCTTAAGAATGGGACAGTTGGTACCAAGCGGGATGATACACTCGTGTGGAATGGGCATTTCTCCAAACAACACACGCAATCCGCACTGCGAGAGGGCAATCTCTGCAAACGAAATCTTCACGCATGATTAATGTTAAAACGTCATTATCTGACACAATGCAGCAGAAGAAGATGGTACATGATGTATGGTAACGCAGAACGTAGGTAATCTTCAGCGCCAGGGTATATACAGGGTACTGCCTGGAATATGCTTGATATCTTGAGGGTCGGGGAAGGTTTCTTCAATAAAATCCAAGCAAATGGCTTGCTATTAATCCTGAATATATTTATATATGATGACTTCTGGTTACATTCATGTAAAGGTCAAAAGAAACATTTAGTTAACATTAATGCAAATTTTGCCTCAAGTATTTCAGTTTTATTGCCTAGCATCATCTTACTATAAAGAGATCCGAAGTACATTTCATTCGGATATAGTTCCTGCTTAATCTCCTGGAAATACTAAAATGTTAAGATATTTGTATAAAGATCACTGGGTGAAGACATTCAACTTAGCCTCTTTTACATTGTATCTACTAATATCACTGTATTTTTACATTTTATATATATATATATACATATATATATATATATATATATATATATATATATATATATATATATATATATATATATATATATATATATATATATATATATATATATATATATATATATATGTATATATATGTATATATACACACATCAATTTCCTAATAACATAACTGTCATGTTGAAAGAAATGAATAGAGCAGATATAGACCATGAATAAGCAAAATGAGAATTTTGAGTTGAAACTCTTTAGCTAAATGGTGAGAGCATTGCTATGTTGAAGTGGCTACCCTATTGGTCACTGGTTCAATTTCTGCTGCAACCTCATTTTCTCTAATTGCTCATTCCATTTACGTTGTCCAGGCCAAGTAATACATCAACAGTGCAATAACAGCGGATCATTTCAAATAAGAGTTTCAATACAACAAAACGCAATTTATAATCATTTTGTCAGATCATATATCCATAACACACACACACACACACATACATATATATATATATAGATAGATAGATATAGATATAGTATAGTAAGCTTTACAGCTTTGAACACTAAATGTTGGAACTTCTTCCCCCAAATTTTTGTGTCACTTCAGTCACTTATTTCCTAATATCTGTTATTATAATTTATGTAATTTTCTTCAGTGTTTTTTTCTATTTTACATATACTTTATTATTATAGTACAATGTGTAGATTTTCTCTTGTTGGGATCCTCAGTTGTTTGCCATGTAACTGATTCAGGGATACATATATATATATTTCATTAAACAGTATCAACATTTCTTGTCAATTCAATCTTCTAGTGAACTTCTTCAATTTTTGGATCTTGCCCCTTATCACTGGTCTTTTCATAGGTCTGTTTTCAGGCTGTAGAGCTGTTGGTCCAAGTTTTCAAATTTTGACTCTATTTATCATCAGCGATGGTCAAAAGATCAAAAATAACAAAAAACGACACAGAGAACATGAATTTCAGAAAATTCATTCACTCAAACCAACAATTTGGGACAACATCTTAGACTAGGAATGCTGAAACTGTTTAATGAAACATGT
This sequence comes from Thysanoteuthis rhombus, assembly GCA_963457665.1. NCBI lineage: Eukaryota > Metazoa > Mollusca > Cephalopoda > Oegopsida > Thysanoteuthidae > Thysanoteuthis > Thysanoteuthis major. Next base: position 7,708,796 of record OY735231.1, read on the forward strand.
GTAGAAGAAGAACTGCTGCCTCAATGTACAATATATATATATAAATACATATATATATATATATATATATATATATATATATATATATGTACATATATTAATAAATTTTTATATATATATATATATATATACATATATATATACATATATGTGTGTACATATATTTATATATTTATATACATATATATGTATATATATTGATGTATATATATAGAGAGAGAGAGAGAGATTCGCAATTATGTTTTTATCTATCAGTTTCATGCAGCCATTAGCGAACTGCAGAATGACAAAAAAATTTTAAATATCTTTCTATTTATTTACACTCTTTTTTTTAAATATTAAACACAATCCCCTGAGATGAAGCAACCCCTAAAAACAGAATATATATATATATATATATATATATATATATATATATATATATATATATATATATATATATATATATATATATATATATAAAAGGATATATATAATAATGAAATATACAATAAGCTCTTATATGTATTAATGTATCTAATAGATCTCAGCTTAAAAAATGCTGAGTACCATCAATAGAGTGGTAATAAAATGAGTAAAGATTTTTTTCAATGGTTCATTACAGACAAATTATACATCTATGAATATATATATATATATATATATATATATATATATATATATATATATATATATATATATATATATATATATATATATATATATATATATGTGTATGTGTGTGTGTGTGTGTGTGTTTGTGTATTCAGGGCTATTGTAAAACAGCTGCAAACCCCATAATGAAATTGAAAAAATTAAATACAAATAAAACTAAATTGCGCACACCAAATAACTAAAATCTAAAAATAAAACAGTCATAAGACAAAACATTGAGATAACACTGATCAGACTATATGTGACTTGCCTGATACTTGGTCATGAATGCATTGGGATTATCTATCAAAATTGACTTTTGAAAAATTACTTTTTCCAGCATTAAAACACGAAAAGAATATCTAAATGTATATATATAAATATATATATATATAAAAATATATATATATATATACATATATATATATGCTCACACACACACACATACATAAGGGCGTTTCATAAAAGGATCCAACCTTAAGGATAAGAGGGTGGAATTAAGAGTCATGTAAATTTCATGAAGCATTGCTATTCATACGGATGCTTGGATACCCAGTTGTCAAAATACCCTTTTATTAGTCAGGCATTGTGGGATCTCCATAATCTTCACCCAGGCTTGCATACTGGAGTGGTCATTTCAACACCATTCTCTTTTCTATGTAAACCAGTGATGCAAGCCTTCTTAGCCTCATTTGTTGAAATTTTTATTTTTCTCACAATCCTATTATTGGAGTTTCACTTACATATATACATGCATTTAAGTTTTACGTGTAAATGCTTATAGATGAGTAGCCTAGTTTTCAGAGATATTTTTAAAACTAGGTGTTTCAAAATAATAACTTGAAATTCTAAATATACCAATAAAAACCTAAAGTAATAAAATTAAATTAAAAAAGTTGTTTGTTTTTTTCGAAGTCCATCGCATGTCACCTAAAAACTTGCAGCATGTCACTGCTGACATGTGGGTCATAGGCTCACCATCACTGGACGGCTTCTTCATCAATGCACTTAATTGAGTGGTGAATAATAGTCACATAGATTGAATATTATACAGTGGAAATTTCAGATCAAAACTCAGCTAATAACTACACGTCAAAATTCAGCCAACAACTACTTGTCAAAATTCTGCTAATAACTACCTGTCAAACTACAAACTTATTGAACCATTCTTGTATATCATCAGCAGCTATCAGGTACCACCTCCTTCCATGCCGACTGTAACTGTGCTAACCTCTGTCATGTCTTACCAGCAAACATTCCTATCTTATCTCTCCATCTTATGTCTTCTTCCTTCTTGCTATTTGTCCTGTCCATATCCATTTTTGTTGCCTAATTATTTTTATGATATCTTTTACTTAATCATGATCTATACTATAAGTTTTACTGAGTTTATTAAAAAAAAAACTTTTAAAAAAATAAATTACTAAGGCATAACAAAAACAAAATTCATATCTCAAGAAGGAAAGAAATGATTTAAAAAGATTTCTGTGACCCCCTCCAATAATCTTTACACAACATCCCCCGCCAGAGGGATCCCAACTCTTGCTTTGAGAAGCCCTGCTAAATTGTATCATTCAGTTGCACCTGCTAATGTTTATGACCAAAATGTAAATAAACAGATAACCTTCTGTGTGGGGGTTTGTTTCTGTTGAGTGATAACATGCTGGCAGGAGAGGACCTCAAGTGTTCTGACCAACAAGAGCCATGCTACCTATACACTGACACGCAACTGTCATATTTCATGCTTGCCCTTAAACTTTTTGGAAACAACTCATTATTCATGAATAGCTAATCACTTCAGTGTTCAGAGCATAGAAGATGATGTTCCAGAGAGAGAGAGAAAGAGACAGAGAGACAAAGAGTGAAACAGAGACAGAAAGTTAAAAAGGAGTAGAGAAGCAAGTCGGGCAAGAGTCCTGTTTCGTTTGTAAACTACCTGCTTGCATCCCAGCCTCAACTATTGTATGAATCAGTTTCCATTTGTCCCGTTATAAAAGAATGACAGGATATTGTACAGGACGAGAAATTGACCAACATTTGATAAATGGCATCATTCAAGATTTCTGGGATTGGAAGCCTGGAGGGGGGGTCGATTGGATGGAAGTAAAGGAGGAGAATAGAGATTGGAAAATGAATGAAAGACAGTGATAGAATTGGGCTGTAAAAGGATTTAGAGTTTGGGATACTCACACAGTGGATAATGTGAGAGGGGGATGGTTGATTGGGTGAAAGAAATAGAAAGGTGTGGCAAGGAAAGAGATGAAAAAGAAAAGTTGTCTGGATGAAAAAAAAGAGAAGTAAACATAACAACTTAATGTGAAGGAAAAAGAGTTACCAAAAAAATGTTTTTAAAAATGGCTGGAGATGGAAAGATGGAAAAAAAAAAGAGAAAGAAAAATGAATGAATAAGTGAATAAATATGTTACTCAAAGAAATTGTGACATTAAAAAATTAATTGTATGTCTGCAACTTGAAATAGTGAGAAGAAAAAGAAATGTTGACATTTTGAACATAAAATACCTGTTTTTTCATTGGATTAATGTTATTACTCTGTCAACTGATTTTTCTATGTTACAAATACACACACACACATACATACATACATATATATATATATATATATATATATACATATATATATATATATATATATATATATATATATATATATATATATATATATATATATATATATATATAAATGCTGAAAAAAAATGCTGAAAAAAAATGGATAGCTTTTATAATATGATAATTTTTCTTCTCTTTGATGGCATATAAGGCCCTCTTATTTCAGCAAGGAATATTAAGAAAAAAATGTATTTCTCTGAATTTTTGCAATTCATCATCCAGTTTTTAAACTCATCCTCATGTTCTGGTCGATGTGGGATAGGATAACCATGGTTATGTTTATCATCTTGGACATTTTTAGTGACTTTTGGCTAAGATCAAAGAGTCGTATCTGTTCTTTGATGCTGAGAAGTTGAACACTGTCTGAAATTGATCCCCATCCCAGAATCACTGACCAGCATGCTCAGACTCATCCTAAGAGCATCAACTGGTCCTGTGGACCAAGTCAAGCCAAATGACTTTGCAAAGTCATGCATGAAGACTTGGGGAGTCTTGTACTACAGGATTGGTCCACTGAACAAAGTCAAGCTTGTCCGATGTGCTTGCAAAATCAAACGTTCTCCAATGTGCAGGATCCCACCGTAATCCCAACCTCTTATCAGATTTGTAGTTGTGGGGATGCAAATGAAAAACTTATCCATATTTTGTGGAAAAAATGTTGTGCAATCTCATCTGCCATCAAAATTATTTCTCTGTCAAGTGTAATTTTCATTGTGACCTTCTAATTAGCTGTGCATACTCTACAAGCTGCTTCTGTTGCTTGTGTTCCAAGTTCAAATTCAAAGTAAACAAGCTCTTGCAATTGTCTTTTGGGTTGCTGCATTCATTTCACATATCATACCCTTCTGAAGATCATCTGGTTGTAAATGATGTGGCTAGGTTTCACCTTGCTGAAATTACTTATGGATGGTTGCCGTTTATCTTCATTAAAGTTGATGTAAAAAGGATTAAAAATCGCGCAAGTCTTTTGATCGCTTGATATTTTTTGCTATCCTGCTCAAACTTCTCAAAGAAAATGGATAATTTTTTCTTTCTTGTCAAATTAATCAGCAATCCTGAAATAAAACATGGATCACTATTCTATGAATTGTTTGGTCTGATACCCTCAATTTTTCGGCTTATGTCTCTTAATTAAGATAGCAAAATTCATAAAACAAAAGGACTAGTCTGGTAAGTAACTCCATAAAAACCAATATTGGACCAAAATATTTTGGCAGCATGCCTTGTAGGGATGATCAATCAAAAAATTGGAAAAAGGGGTGATCAATCTCTAAGCTGCTTCTCTAGCCTTTTGTTGGGCAGTGATCACTAAAAAAGTCTAAACTGTCAAAAAACAAGCTTGAATGCAGACAGACATAGACTAAGAGACCAATCTAGCATGAACTTACATTGCAAATTGAAACCCCCACCAAAAATCTATTTCGAGGGAGAATCTTCAAAAAACAAAAAAGCGATTTTCTTAACATAATAAAGAGTAAATGTTTGAATTTTTAGTACTTTAGCTCCATTGGTGCAGCCAGTACATGTGATGAATGCATACATACAGAGCCAGCCATCCAGACAAACCTGAAAACTGAAGCAAGATATGTTCAGAGTACTGTTGACAGTTTTTGTTGACAGTCTCTGAAAATACTGAAAAGACATATGTAACCAAATACAACAAAAAAAAGTCTGAAGAACATATGTTATGTTGACATCATTGTTGCTTGGTAATTCAGGTGCAGCTGCAAAAAAAGACAAGGGCCATGTAATGGCAAACAAGAACACCCACGGTGCGGAAATCATGACTCGAAACATAACAACAGAAGGCGAAACATCCTCAGTTGAAAAATAAACATCTTGTTTTTTTTTTTCTTGTTTCTTGTGAGTGGGTCCCCTTTGTTTACAAGATGTGAAATTTGAAAGAGGGGTAATCAATGAATAAATCACTTTTCTTGCCTTTTGTTGAATCCCTAAAAATATTTAATTTTAAAAAAACAAGTGTGAATGGATCTGGGTAAAGAAGATTAATTGGGCCCAAGAGATTAATTTTCAAAAGACACAAATAATGTTATTTCTTGACATAATTTTATAGAGACTTAGAATTTAAAATTCTTTGATTTATCAACACAAACCTCAATTGAAATTTTTTTGAATTGCTTCTTGTTGATTCCTGTTATTACATATATCTTATAAGAATTTAGAAATCTAAATTCTTTAATCAATAACCCCAAGCTTCTGTATGAGAGATCTTTTTAAATTGAACTCCATTTGCTTCTTGTTGCTTTCCATTGCTTCATATATTTTATAGGGACATAAGATTTTAAATTTGTTAATCAATCACCACAAATCTCAACATGAATTTTTTTTTTTAATTGCATACCTTTTGCATCTGGTTACTTACTGTTGCTTTATATATTCTAAAATAGGATCTTAGAATCAGAAATTATTTAATTAATCATCACAAATCTTTGTATAAAAGATTTCTTAAATGACATTCCTTCTGCTTCTTGTTGCTTCTGATTGCTCTATATATTCTGTAGGGTCTTAGAATAGGAAGTTATTTAATTAAACATTACAAACCTTTGTATAAAAGATTTTTTGAATTACATTCCTTTTGTTTCTTGTTACTTTGTATTGCTTCATCTTTTTTATAGGGTCTTAGAATTTGAAATTATTCAATTAATCTCCACAGACCTTTATATAAAAGTTGTTTTTTTTAAAATAACTTCCCTTTTGCTTCCTGTTGCTTCCCATATTTTACCAGGACCATCAAGAACAAATATGTAATCATTCACATCATAACACATCAAATCTTCATTTTTCTAAAGAGTCGTTTTTGTTTAGCTAAGCATAGTAGTACACTGACATGATCATCTCTTCTTTCCTTGCTGGCAAGGTTCCTAAACAAAATCAGGCGCTTCAATGGACACAATTGATCGAAGATTTCTCTATTCATATCTCAGTGCTATTAAACATTGCCCATAACCACTTACAGCAATTTGGGAGCAAGAGGTTAGGATTTTGTCATCGTTTGTACACAATAGTTCATTACTCGCTTCATATTCAGCAGCACTTCCCATTTAAGTCATCAGTAAAAGGCACCTTCAATGAAAATCAATTGGCTTTTGCACTGGCAGAGGAAGAAGAAATCCGCTCACTGATGCTCAAGTCTTGCTGATAGACTCCAGATGGCCGTAATGGAAATAAGATATTTCTAGCCAAGGGCAGAGGGAAAATGTTTTTCTCGGACACTAATTTCCAATTCTTCTCTGGCCTTTTCCGAAGACTCTCCAATCTTTTCTTGTTATAGTGTGTTTGGAAAGCCTTCAGGCAAAGTTTGTTTAGCATGATTTTATTCTTATTGTTGTGTTTGAAATCTAGCCAGAGATGGCTTTTTTTCCTTTTTTTTTTTTTTTTCAGAAAAACGTTTATTGCTATTAGAATCGTTACTTGGGATCAGAGCCAGTTTTGATGTATTTAAAAACATTTTTATAGAATAAATACAAAGGAAATTATTTTTTCAGAAAACGTCCACTAAAACTGTCAACATAGGTTTCTTCAGTTTTCAATTTGGTTTGGCTGGCAGACTATGTATTTGTTCATTGATCCCTCCTTTTTCCAATTTTTAATTGATCATCCCAACTTGGCATGCAGCCAAAGGACATTATAGTTCATATTGAGTGATTAACTAAGTCTGTCTATGTATCATATTTGAACATAAGTAATTATATGTGAATGATATTGAGTAATATGAATATATAATATAGATATATATAAAGTTATAATATAAATCATTATTTAAATAATACTTAATATATAGAAAGAATAAAATTTAATGATTTCTTTATCATCAGAATATATAGATATCAGAATATTTCATATAAATATATATATTTCTTTATCATCAGAATAATATTTCTGACAATATATAATTCATATGATTTGACAAATTGGGAAAACTATGTATACATGTATATATATATATATATATAGATAGATAGATAGATAGATGGATATGAATTATTTTTTCCTATTTGTCAAATCAAATAAATCATACATATATATATATATATATATATAAACACCCACAATGAATTATGATCGTACCCCATGTAAAATAACAAACTATATGTTGTATGACATGAACCCAGAAATAAATAAAGCTATGTCTCAAAATAATTGCTAAAGTGGGGTGGTGTTTGATCAAAACTCCTGGCGAGCCTTGTTAATATAACTGCTTTGTTTTTAAATCCATAAAATGGTTACATGGTAAACAATTGCTGATTCCACCAAGAAATATTCATATATAGTACCATAATATCATATTCTGTGTGAAACATGAAAAAACACTGCAGAAAATTACATTAACAGATTTTGGGAAATAAGTGAGTGACATGACATGAAAGAAAGTTTTTTTTATATATTTAGTGCTTAAAGCTGTAGAGCTTTCTAAAATAAATATATATGTGTATGACATATTGCATATAATCATTTCATTGACTACAAAATGCAAAATAAGAAATATCATATTATTTAATGTATACATAAAGATATATGATTACAAATTGCGTTGTACTATATTGAAACTCTTGTTTGAAATGATCTCCCGTCATTACATGATTGATATATCACAAATAAGAGTTTCAATATATTATAACGTAATTTGTAATCATTCAGTCGGATCATATATCCATTTTTTGATAGATATAAGATATATATATATATATATATATATATATATAGTATGATATAGAACAATAAATGTAATAATTTCATAAATATCAGAATATATTGATAGCACGATATTATATATACATATATTCTTTTCTGTTTACCAGATTCCTGTCTTCCCAGACAGACTGTACACTTTAAGAAGGCTGTTGAATGGATCAGCCAAAACACTGAACTAATAACAAAATCAATACTCCAAACAATCTTGAAATAATAGTGACTCTTCAAAATTATAGAAGGTACCTCATATATGAATTATACACCAGAACGAAGGGTATAGAATGAATTGGCTAAAATGTTGTGGTACTTACAAATAATGACTATTTTCAAAATTACAGAAGATAGCTCAAGTCCAGTTCAAATCATTTGACTAAACACAAAACACAGCAACAAGACTGACTACTGTGGGGTAAAACTCCATTCCAACTTTTATTTCAACTGAAAATGATCACTGTCATATATATGATTGATATAAAGAGATTATAAAAAATTATCATCAGTCCGCAAGATAATCTGCTGGCAATCAGCTGATCATGAGTTCAATTCATGGTGGGGGAACATAGATTTACATATCAGTTTATACCATTTTGGTGAGGATTATTCTTGTTATTGTTGTTGTTACTGTAAGAAAACAAAGTCAACCCCAGATTTTGCACATTGACAATATATAAAATTTTCATTGTATCAAAAGATAATGTGCTTATTGAGTCATAGACTTCCAATGACACACACACACATATATATCTTACCTACCTCCTTTATATGATAGATTATTATCTCAAACAAACAATAACAAACCAATATTTATTTGGACAAATTATTTGAGTTGCTTTTGTTGTTACTATATTGTTCTGGCCAACTTTTTCTGTAAAAATGAGACTCTATAATTTGGGGAAGAGTTATTATCAATTAGTTATCAAAGAGTTGTTTTGACTACTAAACTCATAGGTTTCTTCAGTTTTTTAGTTAGTCTGGCTGGCTATCTTTATATGTATGTATCATGTGTACAGGGTTTTTGTGAGGAATTCAGTGACATATGTTTACACGAAATTGATCCTTAAGTTTATACCCGGCAGCATTTACACTTGATTTTTGAAAATTCAAACTGTTTTAGCGATCACTGCCAAACAAAAGGTGATCAGTAACTACTTTATCATTCCTTTCTCCAATTTTTTAATTGGTCACTCCCAACACAGCATGCAGCCAAAAGATGATGGTCATCTAACGGTATTCATCGAGTGACTAATGATTCAAAGAGTTGTTCGGATAGCTGAACTCTTCTGTGCTGTTATCGTAAATAAAATTTTTCTGTAAAAAAAAAAAAAGAGATCCATCTCTTTTTTTTACACCTGAAGAAGGCTGTAGAAAGGGTTGAATGAAAAAACAGCAACACAATGAATGAGTCCAGTTGTTGGAACAATGAGATGTAAAAACCATCACAAATTGGGACCTTTTTGAAAAACCAAAGAAAAACATTTTTGTTCCATGAACAATAACTTTGAAATACATACTCAGTTAGTTGATTAACAAACATGAAAATTCTGTTTACAAGCCAGACTGCTGCGGGGTCAAACTCAACTCCAACTTCAATTCCAACTAAAGATGATTACAACAACTTTTGTATTGTATAATAGATGAACAATTATTTAAAAAATTTTTCAGTATAAATGCATTTATTCATTAAGGATGAAAGAGTTCTTACATACTTGTAATACTGATTTTGCACGTATATAAGACTTGTCTCTAGAGCTCTGGCATCAAGATACCAACCTATCAATCACTTGGTTGTGTGTTCAATTCATGGTACAGAAATGTTAATTTAATAGATGTATTTATTTATCAAAATGAAATAAGCTCTAGCATATTTGTTACATAAATTCAGGTAGATATGTAAGACTTGTCAATTCATCTCAGTTGGTAAACCTACCTATCAATTGGTCATGATTTCTAATCACAGATGAGGATGTTGATTTTTACTCCCCTAAATTTAGTGAGAATTGTTCTTGTTACAATAGAAAAATAAAGTCAACTCAAGGTTCAGATTGAAGTTTGGTCATACTTTAATGATATAGATTTTCATGTATTTGTTAGGGTTTTTCTCAGATATCAACAATAAATTGAACTATTTATAGTCTGATGTTTTTAGTTCCAAAATGTGATCTCTATCCTCAGCCAATCTTTTTTAAGGCAAAAATACAAGACTTTCCAAGTCAATTTGTCCATGCAATACACATTTAATCATGGGTGTCTGATGTAAGGGGTGCAAGCAAGACATATGACCATGCTACCTCATTCCCATGGATCAAGTTTTCTCATCATGGTTGAGGGAGTTAGAAAGCTGGAATCATAGAGGTCAGGGATCAAATGGTCACTACGAACAGTGACATCATAGAACAAGTTACAGCTTAAGCACTGTGTAGTTTTTTTACCTGGCAACCAACATCTGAATAAATCCTTTTGCCCACCCTTGAAAAGGGGGTGGCAGATGTCCATGCATACAATCAAAAAACCAAATATATTTATTGCAATATTACTTTGTGATTTGGTTCTCGGCTGTTTTCTTTTATTATTATTTTTCTTATTTCCATAGTGGTCATTTTAGTACCGACTGGCAACAGTATCTTAATTTTTCCTTTGAATGGGATTTAAAGAAAAAGGGACTGGGATCCATTTTCTCAGTGATACATTGATGTTATAAAGAAGTGAATCATTTGGGGGCCAATTTGCTGGAACCAATAAAATTTGCTTGTTGTCTGGAGCTGGTTAACTTCCATATTTTCTGTCTGACAGAAAAGTAGCAATAATAATACAATTCTGCCTTCTTCCTCTTATTATGACTTCCCAGACCGCAGATCTATTTATGGCTTCATTTATTCATCTCTGAATCCCTTAATATTATTGCTTTCTCTCCATGTTTGTTTATTTCAAAACTTCTTTTTTTTTCTTTTTATTCTTTTCTTTACTTCCTTTTCCTACCTCTATTTTTTCTTTCTTTATTTTCTGTTTCTGTCTTGTTTTTTTTTTTTCTGTTTTTTTTCTTTCTTTCATTTTCTTTCAATTTATTTATTTCTTCATTTTCTGGCCCTTTCTTTCCTTTTCACCCTTTTATTTTCTCAACAATCTTTTCATTCCTTTTTTTTTTTCTTTTTTGTTACTTTTAACTGTGTTTTCTTCTTTTCTCTTTGTCTTCTTTCATTTAATTTCTCACATCATTTTCATTCATTTTTTTGTGTTTATCTTTTTATCTTTTTATCTTTTTCTTCTTTTCTAAATATCATTTTATTTTTTCCTTTTTCTTTTCTTTTTGTTCTCTCATCTTTACTTTCGATATTTTTCTCTTTTCTTTCTTTCATTTTCTCCTTTCTTTCTTTCTTTTTTACTTTCTTTTTTCTTTGTATTTACTCCATTTTTTATCCTTATAATTTTTTCCAACTCCTTTCTTTCTAATCTTCCTCTTTCTTTCTTTTCTTTCTTTTCTTTTCTTTCTTCTCTATCTTTCTTTATTCTTTATATTATTCTAATTTTTACCTTTGTCATTTTTTTTTTACCTTTTTCGTATTTCCCTGATTTGTTTGGTTCTCGTCTTGTTAACTTTTTTCTCTCTCTTTCTTTCTTTTTTCTATCTTTTATCTTTCTTTCATCTTTCTTTTTCCCCCTACTTATTGATCTTTTTCTTTCTCACTTTCACTTGCTATTTTCTGTTCTTTTCTTTAATAACATTTTCTACCGTTATTTTCTTCATTCTTTCTTTTTTTCTTTTCTCACTCCTTCATCTCATCATTCTGATTCTTTCTATAATTTCTGCAATTTCCTTACACCAAATTCAACTTCCAGCTTTTATCGTATATAACTCATGTTATCCAATCCAACAACCACCCGACCCAATCCTACTTACTGGAACCAGTTTGTAGAAACTGTCAACCAAAACTATCACCAGAACTATCAACATTGGTTTCTTTAGCTTCTAAGTTGGTCCAGCTGGCTAGCTATCTATGTATATATCATGCATACAGGCCATATCAATGAAGCTGGAAGGCTGAAAATTTCAACATTTACTCCTTGTTATGTCTAAAAAATGTTTTTTAGTAAAAATTTAAATTCACCACTTAAATAGGGGGTTCAATTTCCAATGTCAGTTTATGTTAAATTGATCATTTATCTTTTGCCCAGCAGCATTCAACATTCTGGCTTATTTTCAGGAAATTCCAACTTTTCTCATTGATCCCTACCAAGCAAAAAACGAGGGGGTTAACTCATTCATTAATCACCCCTTTTTTAAAATTTTTTAATTGATCACCCAAAGATTGGTCTTGAAGCAGTTTCTATTGAGTGACAAACCAGACTGTCATTTTCTTATTTTTTTCTTCCCACCACTATTCCTTCCTCATTGTATTCTTAGCTATCCCAGCATGCTCTTCAACTCGCTCTTTTCTTCATTTTGATTGTTCCTAATATTTTGAATCTTTTTCATTCTTCTATTCTTTCTTTAAGCCAGCAAATTTCATTTTCCATTGAAATTCTTTTAATCTCAATTATTTGTTAATTTCTCTTTGTATAAGATCAATCCATAACCAGCCATTTAATATTAACTGAAAAATTGGACAATGGCACCTTAGTCCTCTTCAAAGTTTTCCTTTTTGGACCTTACACTCTTATCTCAGATTTTCCTCCACTTTTTAAAACACTGCAAAATCTTTTGTAATATTAAGTTGAAAATGGTCCTATTGCACGTTAGTCCTCTTTAAAGTATTCCCCTTGGTCATGGGCCAACAAGCCAGAGAGGGGGGCAACTGCTCTACCAAATGCAGGCAAAAATTGTAAAATTTTGGGTAAATCATTCTCTTTGCTCCCCTTCACCAAAGAGTTCTCATACACTTATACTCTTGGGACCTTTCACATTTATCCCAGCATACCTTCCACTTTTCAGAACAGTCTGCAAGGTCCTCTTTCAGGATCACCATCAGCTGCCTTGTTGCATCCTCATTAATCTCGTCCATGGTCAGAAATCTCTTTGGGAAAAAGCCAGAGTTAGCAGGGAACCAATCAAAAGGGGCTAAAAGAACTACGTGATACAATATCTCCCCCCCCCCAATACATTAAGACATAAAAAATGGGGAATCTCAGTCATTGTGAACTCGATGGTCACATAGTACACAAACTTACCAAATGGTGTCTCACTACTGATCAAGTAACCTGACAGGAGAGTGTTCATGCTTGTGTAGTAAAGTCATCTCAGTTTGGTTGCCAAGTTACATCAAGGCCACACAACTAGTTCTTGAGATATTCCAAATGGCTGGATTCTATATTGATTTTTTTCACGTTACCTTCCCTAAGAGTTTTCATTTTTTTAACTTTCTTCATACAATGTCTTTTGCCATCAACCGTCTTATTTTATTTTCTGAAAATAAGGTGTGACTAATTCTCCATCACAAAACCAATATACTCATTTGAAACAATCCACTTCGCATATATACCTATGTGTGCATGCAATGGAGATAAATCAAATTAGGTCTGGTTAGCCGCTCAATAGAAACTGTCACGTGTCCAACATCTTTTGGCAGCATGTCACCTTTGGATTGTTCTATCAAGATTTGGAAAAAGAGGTGATGAATGAATAAGTTACTTATCTCACCTTTTTTCCACCAATAATAACAAAAAAATTCCAAATTTTCAAAAAGCAAGTATGAATGCTACTGGATACAAACTAGGAACCAATTTAGAATAAACTTACATTGCAAATTAAACTCCTTACTAAAAACCAATTTTTCGAAGGATTAAATAAAAAATAACTTTTTTTCTAGGCATAAAATGTCAACATTTGAATTTTCAGCCCTCAAGCACAATTGTTACCGCTCGTACACCTAATACATACATACATAGCCAGACAACCAGCCAACTGGAGAAACCTAAGTTGACAGTGTTGGTGACAGTTTTGGTTGACGGTTTCTCATAACTCAGGATGAAGAGTGACAAATCAAACCAAAAGCTGTAAATATAAAATTAGAAATGTTTATATACAATTCTAATGTTTACCCACAACCAGAGATCTAATCAAAGAAACTAACATTTTCGAGATATCTCTTAATTTGTCTGCTGTGTCATCTTAGGGCTTGGAGAATAGAAGAGAAAAAAAGATTTATCTCTTTTTCTCTCCTTGTTGCAAGAGAACCAAAAGACACGATCTAAGGGAACAGACAGCAGAAGAATTAAAAGAGAATAACGCAAGAAAGGGTTTGTAAGAGAAAGGGGAGTCATGGACAAGGGTTGGGGAAGTTATATGGGACAAGAGAATAAACTGATAGGGAGATAAAGATGGTGATTTCTGTATTTAATCAAAAACTACCTATTCCCCTTTCAGCCTTTTTCTCGGCTAACACATACTCTACGATATCCAATCTTTTTCATACTCCATCGCATCTTGCTTTTCTGGCTCGGATCCGCACCAACCAACCCTGTCCATTTCTGGTTGCCGTCATATCTCTTTTATTTTATTTTCTACTCTCTTCTGATTGTCTCTGCCTGTAGCAAGCTTGTTAGGCTATCAAAGAAAGCCAGTTACTATCTAACAAAACATTGCTCAGGATATTTAATATCAGCCAAGCTGACTGCCATTGATTTTTTTTTCCCTCTTAAGATAAGCTATTTGTAAATCGTATTTACGCATTCTGATTGTCAAATAATTGGCCAGCAAAACAGAAATCAATGGATATTAATTCCAAAAATTCAGCTTTAGCCATTTATGCAAAACAATGTTGCTAATCGCTGACTCCCCGAAATGGTGTTCACAAAAATTGCAACTGTCATTTCAGCATCTTTTCTTTTTCTTTCCTTTCCTTACGGTTTTAGTTTTGGGATTTTATCTTTTATTTTTTGTCCTCCCCATCCACACTTCAACCAAAAACCAGAAGCTATTTGCTATTCATGCGATCTCTGATATACTTGACAAAATTGATGCTTTTTTACTCTTTTGACATTGTTTCTGTGAAATATGTTTGTCAGGAAAGGGAAAATTGACTCATCATCAGAAATCACTCCCTGGGATAAACATCAAGAAGATTTATTGTCTGAGGAGTGAAGAAGAGTCTTAATGAGAAGTGTTTGAAAACATCTCCGCCCTTCGACAATAATAATAGTAATTTTCACAAATAATTACAAATACCACAGCATGGTGCTGAATTGGGGGAGGCTAGTTTGTTCTGGCCAAGAGCAAAACACAAGGCCTGCTCAAGGAGGAAATCTATCAATAGTTTGCCTCTTATAAACAGTGCAAATAATCTGAGTAATCACAGGTACATCTGTGTTATGTTAGCCATCTTAGTCAGGTGACTTGTCAAGAACCAATCATTTTTAGCCAGGACATATTTATTGCCATTGTTCCCATTACAGGAAAAATCAGTACTAATAATATTCGTAGTCAGAGACATAGCAAGAAATGTGGGAGGCACTTGGGGGCTAGGGTGAGCTTTGCTCTTTAAATGGCCCCTTAAACATTTAGAGAGATATGTCAGTAGAAATGCAGTAGGAGATCTATCGTTTATAAACCTTTTGAAGACCCCTTCATTGGGGATGCAGGGAACATTGTCAAATAGCCCCCACCCACCCCAACTCAGCTAGAGTAGATCTGGAAGTAGACAGGGCTTTTTTAGGAGCAAAATAGATTTTTTTAAAATTAAAGTTGCATTAATCTTTGATATTTCTAATAGCCAATGAAAAAATAACATTAAATTGGCAGGTTCATACAATTACAAAATGAGAATTTAAAAAAATGAAGAGATCATTACTATAAATTATAAAAAATAGATAATTAAAAAATCATTAATCTATGTAAATAATGTTTAATATTTAAAAAAAAATGATGTAACTTAATCATTTTACAATTTGAAAGAAAGTGTGTGCATCTATATGCGAACTGCAACAGAAATAAATTGATGATTTAAAGATAGATTAAAACAAGTCTGCTTAGTCACTCAACAGAAACCAACATGCGACCATATCATTTTAGTAGCATGTTGGGGGTAATTAGTTAAAAATATTAGGAAAAGGGATGATGGATGAATAAGTTACTTCTGCCTTTTGTTAGGCAAATCAAGAGATCAATTCAGCATAAAACTGCATTACAAATTGAACACGCCACTTGAGATCTATTTTGGGAGGAAGATTTAAAGAAAAAAAAGGTTTCCAGCCCTGTTTCTACATTGTGATACATACATCAATGTGTGTGTGTGTGTGCATATCTATCAGTCTGTAAGTGCATGTCTATTTGCTAGTAGTTTCCCAAAGTTTGAGTAAATTGTACAGCACATACAAACCAAATGTAGAATGGAAATTTGTCACTATCCTTTGTGAGCAGCACTATCTCTAAAAACAGCCTGAGATGACTACTTTGAAAGAAGCACTTATAACTGTGTTAAGTAAGGAATTTCTTTCACTTAAATTCACTGAATTTTTGTGTAGCAACTCATATACACTCATAGATGGATAAATAGATAGATAGATGGGTGATAGATTGATAGATATAAACAGACTGAGATAGATGAATATGAACAATACATAGATAGATATGAATAGAGTGAGATAGAGATATGAACTGATAGATAGATAGATAGATAGATAGATAGATATGAATAGATGTAGATAGACACATATAAACAGACAGATAGACAGACGATAGATAGATAGACGGATCTTTATCTTAATTGAGTGTCCATCTATAATCAAATTTGGCTTGAAGACAGAAAAACATATATATATATTACATATCCGATCTGATTATGGAAATATGTTTGTTGGTTGGGCAGCTAATAATTCATTGTCGCTCTTGGCCAAATTTTCAAATCCATGAAACTCAAATAAGAATAAAAGAGTAATTTAGGAAATCAGTAAATCCCGACACAATCTGACATGGATGATGTTAAAAAAATTATGTTTACTCAATTTAAAAAACAAATAACTGTCAGCATTTACAATCAAACACATTCTGCAGTGAAAACATTTAACCCAATATACTTTGGCCAAGAGAATACAAATCTAATCTGGTTCTTCGCTTAAAATGAAAACAGGGTTTTCTTGGAAATTATTATATTTCATTTCCCCTAGGAAGATGAAGATGAAGTTTAAAATCACAAAATATTTTACACAAAAATAATCAACTTTTTCGTGGATTTTTGCCTTAATACTTTTATAATTTGTCGTCTTTTTTTAAAAAATCATATAAGTTCAGAATCTTCGGAGTTGAGCATTTTTAACTGCAACAAAAGTTGACAGTCCTGTGAGCAGCAAACATTTTTCATTCAGACTTTTTTGATTTAGGTCATAACATTGGTAAAGATACAAAGGTATGATATCTAGAGAGTGGTTAGAGAAGGAGAGATGATATTTTTTTTCCTTTCACATCACACTATATCATTCTTTTTTTTTTTTAAATTCTCAAGATGAAAAATGGAAAGGACAAGAAAGGAACCTGAATACACAGCGTTTATAGCAAACATGTACACTTCATATATTTATACATATATATATGTATATATATATATATATATATGTGTGTGTATATATATTCATAACTTTTCCATTTCCCAATGAATTATACTGTATTTTGGACGATATTTCTCTTCTTACTTTTGATGGAAGGATTATTTATTTTTGTATAATAAGAATTAATTTTGAAAAATCAATTTAAAACAAATAGTCTTATCACAGGAATAAATGTTGCCGCATGCTGTAAAAAATTATTGTAACAACAATGTTTTGAATGGAGTCTGTTCTTTGTCTTGTTGAGCTAATAAAGATTGTTAGATAGTCTTAATTATCAAATTCACTTTTGATACACTAGAACTTTTTGTAATTGATATAAAAAAAAGGGAAAGCTGGCCTAACAGAATTCATTTTTATTACATGTTTTCAATTTTTGAAAGATAAATTCAAAATGAAAAGGTAGAGTGAGTGTATAAAATACAAAACAAAATTGTTTCTCTTGTCACACGACATAAAAGAGATGATTTTGTTTTCATTCTTAGAATGATCAACTCTCAGAAAAACATGTGTATATACATTGAACAAAGGAAATTAAACCATCAGTTTTAGTGGGAATTACTTGTGGGGTTTGTCAGCCAATCACAGTCTCCCTTACAGAGAGTTTTGACTTGCCTAGCTAATCTGCAAACAGCTTAAAAGTATGCCACTCTTCTCATTGGTTAACCCTTCAAACTGGGACACCATGATAGTGAGGCTGACAGCAGAGAGATTATCAGATGGTAGCAGGAGTTAGAGGAAAACACCAGAAGCGAACACATCGTTAGCCAGCTGGTGAGGGCGAGGGGAGCAGTAGGGGAAGTAGCCACTGGATTATTGGTCCAATTATGTTCTGGTAGGAATTTTGTTGAAGAAAGATTCCATTGGATTTTTCTACTTCTGTCCAATTTGAACCCTTCTTTTCCCTCATCAAATCTTTGTCCCTCTGTTTTCACATGTTTTCATCTTTGTTTTTTCAGATACTGTCCTTGGGACTTCAACAAGCAGTTTAATTCACGATGACTTTTCCTCAAATTTTTGTGTCATGTGCACATTTTCCATAGGGTTATATTTCACATAAATTCCCGATCATTGTCTGAAGCAATTTTGGTATGTTATGAGCGCTCAAGTGGAACTAACTCAAAAGGATAAAGGGCTACAACTGCTCTGGCACTTATCCATAACTGGAGGGAGAATTGGATTCGTGCCTTTCCCAAGGGCATTAGAATATGTCTATAATACAAAAATCAACATATGGGCTGAACCAATGGAGCTAGAAGACTGAAATTTTCAACATTCACTCCTTATCATGTACAGAAAAAATCAGTTCTTTAGTTTTTTGAAAACTTACCCCCTACTTCCATTTCTAGAGGAATCCACATACTCTGGTTCAGCAGGATTAGTACTTGGTATCATAAGGATAAATCAAAAAAGGAAGAAATAGCAAAGGAATCAACTAATGAGAGGGAAAGTGGAATGAGAACAGCCTACGCCTGTAGATTGATTTAATAAAGGCTTTGGTTTGAAATTCTAAGAACATTACTCAATATGACAGGCACTTAGAAGATTGGTGCAACATAATCTTTCTGCTGAGCATTTTCTCATTATTAGGAACTGTGTTTAATATTAGATATCAATTACCAAAACTGTACTAAAACTGTCAACATAGGTCTTTTTAGTTTTCAAACTGACTGGCTATGTATTTACGTAAGTATGTATTTATGGTGTGTGTCAGCTGCATCAATGGGGCTAGAGGGCTGAAAATCCAAACATGTACTCATTATGTCTAGACAAAACACTTTTTTTGTTTTTTTGAAATTACTCCCCATTGATAGAGTTTTACAGCTGGGTTCAATTTACATTGTAAGTTTGAGCTAAATTGACCCCTTAACATGTGTCTGGCTGCATTCATGCTTTTTTTTTTTTTAATTTAAACTTTAGAGCTCTATGTCCAATGACAGACATTAAAAGATTGATGATGATGATGATGATGATGATGATGATGATCTGGCAATAGTCAAGAGAAGTAACTTATTCATTGATTGCCTCTTTTCCCAAAGTCCTGATTGATCACCCCCAACTGGGCATGCTGCCAAAAGATATTGGTCGTGAAGTTTTATCTTGAGTGACTAACCAGACTTATATATATGTTTATGAATATATACGGTAAATTTAATTGACAACATTGAAACACAAAAGTTTGGAAACTGGATTGAATTTATTTCCGTTACATGTTTCGAAAGAATATTTGCTCTCATTGTCAAACGTCAAAAAAGGAAAAAATGATAAAATTTGC
Organism: Thysanoteuthis rhombus; assembly: GCA_963457665.1. Classification (NCBI taxonomy): domain Eukaryota; kingdom Metazoa; phylum Mollusca; class Cephalopoda; order Oegopsida; family Thysanoteuthidae; genus Thysanoteuthis; species Thysanoteuthis major. Next base: position 7,728,576 of record OY735231.1, read on the forward strand.
GGATAACAAGATTATTGTTTTTTCTAAATTTGTTAACTTCATTGGTGAAAAAGTAGGTTTATTTGTGTCAAAGTTGCAATCATTTGTGTATAAGTAAAATTGAGAAGAGTTTCAAGTGCGTATTTGTAATGTAATCTAGTGATTACTATCAAGACATTTGCATGTGTGCATGTAGCGTGTGTATGCATTGTTGTAGGTATGTTGTCAATAGAAAAGATGTGTCCACTTGGTCATATTCTGTGTGGATATGAGTGTGAGTAATCCAAGGTTTTACAAAAGCATTGGTACTATATTTTTTATGTATTTAGATTTTTTTAAGATATGTTGTTTTTTATCTGATTTTTGTAATAACCTGTTTGAGGAAAACAGTGCACTATGATAAAGGAGCAACACTTTGATCCTATACAGAGCACAGAGATACTCTCACCCAAGGCAAAAGTGCAGATCCATTCATAAATAATTCCATCATTAATTTCCAACAGGTACTCAGCTAGTATTTATATACCAGCTTTAAAATATTTTGCCGACTTGAATTTACATTTACGCTTCATGTTTTTGATAAAACTTGATATTTCTAAAAACTTTTCTAAGATGGTGCATATTGAACAGAAATTACTTTTATTGATTAGTATTTGAAATTCAAATTTCAAAAAATGGCTAATATTTAATCAAAATCTTCTTGCAAAAAAAACCCCTCACCGGTTAAAATGTCAGTAATCCGCAAAAATTGTTCCTCCCCTCAAAAATTATTTGTTGACAAGTTCTGCTGATTTGTTAATGTTTTTAGATCAGTCTTTAGGGATCCATTTCTGACCTTCCTCAAGGTTTGCCAAACCTCTCTCTCATGGGTATTGTGAAGCCAATACTTTCTGGACTCATCTAGTTTGCCACACTGGTTTTTTTTTCTTTTGGCATATGAACTCCAGGGATCCCTGTGGTAAATCATGATGTCCAGTGGTCGTCTACCATTCTAACAACATGACCAGCCCATTGCCATTTGAGTCTTCTAATGTTCTCTAAGATATCTCTGACCCCTATTCATTTTCTAATATACTGTGCTGCCTGGTGATCTTTCCATGTCATGTTGAGCCTGATTCTCTCCTGTGCATGTTGTATAGTTCTCAGCTTGTAGGTCAGTCTTTTGGTTGGCTTCTATGTTTCAGAGATACTATCAATTTCTACAAAGACTTCTCAGTTTTATAGTATTTGTATTTTTACACCTAGAGTATCTAGTGGTCATCACTGGAGACCAGATGACCTCAAATCTTCAACACTTTTTTCAGTATCCTTGTTGTCCTCATAATTATTTTTTATTACATTACTCTACTTGTTTGTATGTACAGCTGTTATGCTTTGGAGAGTGTCATCTTTTTACCTGAACTCAGAACTCCCTGCACTGTTGCCAAAAAGTGCCAACACTGCATCCCTGTACTGTGCCCTTACTCTCCCAATTGATCCCTGCAATATAATTAACAAGCATAAGAATGGAAGAGGATATCAATGTGTGAATAGGAGCAAAAAAGACTCAAACTCCCCTAGATCTGTCATTCATCCAATACCACGTGCACATTAGGGGTGGGATTCAGGGGATCCTGACTGCTCCCTACTCGTACAATTAAAAAGATTTTCTTCAAATATCTAGATGAAGAAATTTTACAAATAAAAAACCCTTATAATCCTAAGTGATCATGAATTAACCTTGAAAAAAAAAATTATTATATCTATTGTCAATCGGTGATTTAAACAAATTTCTAAAAAGTTAGACCCCCTCCTGGCTTCAAATCCTCCATCACAATTCTGAAGCTCCAAAAATTTATATGGAGAGATAACAAAAGTAATCAAATAATAAAAATATTGCCACCTCTGCCTAAAAATGAGTCAATGTAGCCAAGTTGCTTCATTTTTCTCACAATATCCCCACTCTGAAAATTCTTATCTCTATGTCGCTGAAGACTTTACAAACCGACCTATCCAATCCCAAATCATTATGCAGTGATACAAAGTTACATAGAGCAATACATAGTTTTATGAGATCAAAAGTACCTATTGACTGGAGTTGTCAACTTCAAGAGAACAGGTGTAACAGAACCAGCAGGACAAAAAAATGAAGTAAATTCTATTTTGAAAAAGAAATAAATTCAACCTTTCATAATCTCTCTGGCTCTCTCATACTCTCTCCCTATATGTATCTCCCTCTCTCTTGTACTCTCTCTCACTACTCACTCTCTATCATTTTAATCAATCTTTTCTGCAAATGCCAAAACAGCATAAATGCTATGTCATGGCTGTGGCAAAATAGATCTGTCCATTTTACAATGGATTATTATTGTAAATTGAGCATCCCCAACAAAACAAGAGAAAAAAGACAAATCTAAAAGAAAACAAAAGGCTGTTTTCAGAAGGTGGTGACTGGACTTCACTTGGAAATTTTCTATGCCAAAAATTTTGACCAGGGAGCATTGGAATGGATCGGGCAGACAAGTGAAAATGGAAAAAAACCACTAGCCTTTGTTTTTTGTTGTTTGTTCAGGTTGGTGATCATAGCTATGGTGATTCAATGAGAAAGAGAGAGAGTATATTAGCTTTATTCATCTTCACAAGTTGTTGATAATATAAATACATTGCATAGGTAATAAATTAATTCAACTAAATCATATACTTTTTTGCAGAAATATTCATGCAAGGATAAAATTGGGTGTCATCAATTAAAAAGTTGGAAGAGGGGATGATCAATGGATAAGTTACTTCACTTGCATTTTGCTTGGCAGTGATCACTAAATAATTCTGAATTTTCAAAAAACAAGCATGAATACTGCCAGACACAAACTAAGGGATCAATTTAAAATAAAATTTGTGCGAAAAACTGGAACCCCACTAAAAACCTATTTAGGAAAGAATTCTCAAAAGACAAAAAATGTTTCCTCTTGACATAATAAGGAGTTATTGCTGAAATTTTCACTTCTATAAATCCATTGGTGTGATTGATATATACATAACCAAACTGAACAACTTAAAAACTGGACAAACCTATGTTGACAGTTTTGGTTGAAGGTTTCTAATTAGTTAATGTTTCCTAAAATGCTGCAATTGACATTTCATATCCCTGACATTTTATTCAAGATAATTATATTGTAAAAATATCAATCCATAATAATTATATGGAAATGGGTTATATATATATATATATATATATATATATATATATATATATATATAGATAGATAGATAGATAGATAGATAGATAGATAGTCTAAAAGCTTTACATCTTTAAACACTAAACACATTAGAAGACTTTTTCAAAATTTCATTGTGTCACTTCAGTCACTTATTTCCCAATATCTGTCAATCCAATTTTAGTAATTTTTTCATTGTGTTTTCCAATCTTACATGGTACTATGTGTAGATTTTCTCTTGATGTGATCTTCAGTGGTTTATATATATATATATATATATATATATATATATATATATATATATATATATATATATATATGTAAAGAATATACTTACATAATGTACATATGTTATGCTGAATCAGTGAAATAAGCTAATTGGTGAAATTTACTTAGCTTCTGTAAGAAAATCTTGATTTTACTTGGATTGCATGAACTTTTGATTGTAAAAAATAATTGCTTTGATGAAATAAACTTTTGATCATATTAAAACTACATATTCATTTATATTTTGTAAAAAAAGTTGAAACTATGTATATATTTTTTTCTTTAAAAATTGATTTCACTTTGATTGCATAAATTTTTGATTGTAAAAAAAATAGTTGTTTTATATCCCTGTTTGGATTCAGTGAATTTTTGGTCAAACCAAAACCAAGCTATATCACCGATTCGGCATAACATTTATAAACATTCATTTTTGAATTGCATGGTTACTATTAGTCTTTTGTTTATAATTTCATTTTCGATTGATAAGTATGGAAAGATAATAACTTAATTACTATCATATACACACACACACACACACACACACACACACGCATATATGTATATATATATATATATATATATATATATATATGGAAAGATGCTGATAGAGATGAAGTACTGATACTAATCTCGAAAAATTCATTATTGTGTCAGTTTATTTCGAATATATATTTATAAAACAGATAAGTATAATGAATGACAATGTAATTGGCAGTAGATCTTACAGATCAATATTTTTTCCTTTGAATTAATTCAGACAGTTGGCGTCTGTATAAAATTTGAAAAATAGCCCTGCACAGAAAGAAAAAGCATATAGGTCTGATTAGTAACTCAATAGAAACCGTCAAGTGACCAACGTCTCTTGGCAGCATGATGTGTTGGCAGCGATCAATCAAAAAAATGGGAAAAAGTGGTGATCAATGAATAAGTTACTTCTCCCGCCTTTTATTGGGCAGTGATCACTAGAAAAGTCTTAATTTTCAAAAAAAAAACGAGCATGAATGCTGCCAATTACAAACAAAGTGATCAATTAATCATAAAACTTAGAAAATTGAACCACTAACTATTAACCTGTTGGGGGTGGTTAAGAAAACAAAACAACAGATTTAAGTAGACACAGTAAGGAGTAAACACACAAATTTTTAGCCCTCTAGATCCATTGGCACAGCCTATATGTGTATGATACATAGCCATCCAGCCATCCAGCTATCCTTGAAACTTGAAAACCGAAGAAACCTTCGTAGACCGTCTTGGTTAATTGTTTCTATTACATGGATGAGCCAAAACATTATGACTATCAGCTTAATAAGATGAAATGTCTAATGATTTACTCTGGGATATCATGCTGAATGTTGACAACAGTCCCTCTAACTTCTGCAAGTTATGTGGTGAAGGAGTAAACTTGTTGCAGTGTCAGATTAAGTGGAGTGCTGAATGGGCTGAATCCTGGGGCCCCTAATATATAGGGGGTCCCCACAAATATACTCTGACTAGCCTGCAGCTATATATCTTCACATGTAACAAGGATCAATATACCATGTGTTGTGACACATCGATTTACCTTGAATGGAGTTATCTGCACTTTGTGCCCAAGTAGCCCTTCTGTTGGCACATCCCTGGCAAGAAAGCCTCTGCACATTGATAAGTGTTGGCTGTCCAATGTCTTGTTGGTAGTTGGTGATTTTTCCTTCCTAGACTACAATAGGACATGAGCCCCCTACTATCACTTTTTTTGAAGTCATTCAAATCTTTCTTTTTGCCAATTACTGCAGCATGCAACACTTTCAAAATAAAATACTCAGATCCAGCTTGCCCGCTTATATACCTTTGACCCAACTATGCTCAGATGTTACAAAACATTCTGGTCATAATGTTTCAGCTCAATAATGCATATCATTGTCATCATCATCACCAGCTGTTATTAGTCCATTGCTGGACAAAAGCCTTCCCCATCTCCTTCTATGACGAGCATGATTGCACTAATTTTGCCATGTCTTGACAGCTAATTTTTCTATCTAGTCTCTCTGTCTGGGCTTTTCTTACTGTTTATTGTCTCACAGGCCTCAATCAGTTAGCCTTTTGGTCTATCTGTTGTCCTTTCTTCTCTCTATATGCCCTACCCATCTCTATTTTTGTTGCTTAATTGCTTGATCCATCATCCTGGTCTCCTTCCAGATCTGTGTTGATCTTTTTCTATCACCAAGAGTAATTCCTAACATTCCTCTTGCCATTGCCCTTTGAGCCATTCTGAGCTTGTTTTCAAGTATTTTTTGTACGTTTCCAGGTTTTAAACCAGTACATAATAGCTGGTATTATGCATTGTTTATACATGTCTGTTGGTATTTAAAATATTTAATAAGGTTAGCTTAGCAAAGTACTCCACATTTATAACTATCTGCTTGCAGTTAGCAAGCGAATCTCATAGACCATTACTACAGAGGTGAATGTAAACCTCACTAGGTGCCCAAATAGTTAAACGTGGTAATTAGAATGCTTCACCAAAGATTAATGGTTTGAAAACCTGTCTCACAAGCCATACTACTGTAGCTTGTTTGATACTTACTGGGTGCTAAGCATGTGTGGCCTTGTGCCAGACTAAGATACATAAGAAGTTATCAATAATAAGTCGATATTTGTGATGCTAAATTCAGTCTAGCTCAAGATTAGAAAAGTGCGGCACCTAGTGTGGCTTGAACAAACAAATATTGATAAAAAGTGATATATTTACACTAATGCCAATGGATAGCACACCCCTATAGCTAGCTCGGACAACTGCCATGAGAAGGAACCTCCTGTCAAACCAACAACCTTAGGGGCTTCACTAGGTGGACCATAGAATGCATAAAGGGTGTGGTTTGGCTGTGCACACATTACACTTCACCTTCAAACTTCAGACCACAGCAGGAGAGTTATTTCATGTACATAGTACCCCACCATCAAAAGATTCAAAAATTGTAGAATATCGTCCCAAAAGCTGCATCCTGGGAGCCAAGCCATTCATTCTATCAATCATATATATGAGCAAACTCCAAGTTAAAAAATCTATTGCAATAATTTTCAATACCATGTTATAACTGTAACTTCAAAAGTAATTAGATTAATAATAAAAATTATCCACCAAACTTGATAAATGGTTGAACCAGGAAACACATGTTGAGTGAGTTCTCACCCTAATTTCAAGTATGTATACATATATATATATATATATATATATATATATATGTATACATATATATATATATATATATATGTATATATATATATATATATATATATATATATATATATATATATATATATATAATATATATATATATATATATGTATATATATATATATATATAGATAGATAGATAGATAGATAGATAGATAGATAAATAGATATGGGAATGGATATATAATCCGACAAAAATGATTATGAATTGGGTTATACTATTTTGAAACTCTATTTGAAATGATCTCCTGTTATTACACAGTGAATGTAGAATGTATCATTTGGTCAAGGAAATACTACTGTAGGAATTGAAACTATTTCATTTCTGCAGCAACTCCATTTTGTTTAATTGTTTATTCTATTTAATTTGACTAGGCCAAATGATACATTCACCCTGTTATAATGGGAACTCATTTCAAATAGAGTTTCAAAATAATATAACAATATATTTGTATATATTTATATATATATATACATATATATATATATACATATATATATATATGCATACATATATATATATATATATATATATATATATATATATATATATATATATATATATATTTGTTATATTATTTTGAAACTTTATTTGAAATGAGTCCCATTATATGTATATATGTATAAGCAGTGAAAGCTGTTTATTATAATCACAATCAATGTTATCAAAATCTGTCAGTCCCAAGCATTTTATTCCAAATGAATTAAAAATTATATTAAAGTAATCATACTGATCATATTAATTCATGTGATGCTGTGTTGTTCATAACAAGGAATCTAATTACATAAATAAATGATCACAATAAGTGGCCTCCTCTATTCATATATATGTGTGTGTATATATATATATATATATATATATATATATATATATATATTATATATATATATAAAGTCAGTAGAGATTTGAATGCTATTCTTTCTTACTGTACTTCTATGTGTACATATATGTATATGTATGAGAGACACAGAGGGAAAGAGAGAGAGAGTGAGAGAGAGAGAGGGAGAGAGAAGTTAGTAATGGAGAAAAAAGAAAGAGAAAGAAAGAAATTGAATTAATGTCTTCTTATAACAACATACATTGTGATACATCACAAACTACTGACCCATGAACACAATCTACTAAGCTCTTGTATATGCTACAACTTTTTTCTCCCCAACTACACTTCTCTGCATCGTACAAGGCAGCTTCCCAAGCACAAGAACCAAAGACAGCTTAGTACTTATTCCATTATCTAATTTCTTTGGCTATCAATACAACACAGACTGGGTGGAAGCTGTAGACTATAAATTGTATTCTTCAGTGCCTGCTTTGGTCTTTTGCATACTGACCACTGTCCAGAGTTGGGGATAACAAAAAAAAAAAAAAAAAAAAAAAAAAAAAACTGACTGAGATGTTTCCGGTCAGGAAAATTAAATGGTCAGGTTAGTCTTACTTTTTGATCTTCTCATAAACTTTTGATTATGTACTATAATGTGTGAATGTATGTGTATATGTGAGTGTGTTCTGTGTTTATAATGGAATAGGTGAAATTAGTCACAGGGTTTGACAAACTTAGTGTATAAATTTTGGGACGTAGTGTACATATGCACATAGAGACTGTACCAAAATGATGCTACTATTTTAGTGTCTGTTGGGAGACACACTCATACCACAGACACACACACACAATGACAAACTACACAATATGAGTACATAAATATATATGTTGGTGTATACATATACATAAATATACACTAATGAATTATATACAAACACATATACATACATATATGAATTTGATACACATATACAAATATATATACTAAAGCATGAGCATATATATACATACATATGTTTTTATCGTTATCTATACACATATATGTATAGGTATAAAGAGAAAGTCAAACTACATGAACGTGCATATATATATATATATATATATATATATATATAGTAGAAAGTAGTCAGGCGAATCAGCCTGGAGAGGCCCAAACAGGGCAGAAACATAAATGCATTTGTATTGCAAATCTACTTTTTACTTTATTTCCAACTCTACTTCAAACCAACTAAATACTTGAAGTATAAAGTTGGATCTATCAAGCACTCTATGTAATAAATCCATCGCTTATCAGACATTTCTTTATATTATATCAAATAATGCAAACCTGATCTGTACTAAATCTATTACATATATATATTTAAATATTTATATACTGGCTATGATGTACGGGTGTGGAACCTGGAAACTTATAAAACCATGCAAAAACAAAATCAGAATAGCCCAGAGGGTAATGAAAAGAGCAATATTAGGAATAATTCTTGGCAGGAGAAATCAATAAGGATCCAAAAAAGGACCTGGATATCGTACAAATAATTAAGCAACAAAAATGGAGATGGGCAGGGCACATAGTGAGGAGAAAGGTCAAAATATGGAACAAAAGCCTACGTGATTGGTACCCGTGGGACAGTAAAAACTGTAGAAAAAGACTAGACCTAAGATGGAGAGACAAGATAAAAAAAGGTTGCCTGTAAGATATGACTGAGATCAATCACACTCGTCATGGAATGAAGTAGAGATGAACTTTGTCCAGCAGTTGACTTACAATGGCTAATGAGGATGATGATATAGCTGTATACATATATAATTATGTAAATATATATATGTCTATATATATGAATCTACATATTTATATATGCATAAACATATACAAAAAGAGACATATTTATGTATATATATATATATATATATATATGTATTTATATATATATATACACAGATGGATAGATAGATTTGTGTGTCTATATATATATATATATATATATATATATATGCTCAAGATGAAACAAAGGATTCGCTATATGAACATGCTTATGCTTCTGCCCTGTTTGGGCTTCTTCAGGCGAATCCTTTGTTCTATATATATATATATATATATATATATATATATGTGTGTGTGTGTGTGTGTGTGTGTGTGTGTTTATGTATATATATATATAAGTATATATGTGTACATGTATTCACTCAGAATGTACACAATTTTTGTATTTAGATATTTTTTTCAGTGTTGTCCTCTGAGGTTGACTACAGTTATATATGTGGATTGGTCATGTGCTTCTTGGCTCACACACACATGTACACATACACTAAACATACAAGTGCACATATACAAACATACTAATATGAATAAGATGTGTATAAAACTTTACAACCTTTTTAACAATGCATTAAGTCTCTAGCTTTCAAAAAAAGAACAAAAAATGAAAATTTTCACACACAAAATATATATGTATGTATATATGTATGTGTTAGTGGATCACTCATACACACATACATACATATATGTATATATATATATATGCATGCGTTTGTGGGTTACACACACACATGCACACACACTCACATATATAAATATATATGTATGTATAGAGAGAGAAACAGAGATAGATGGATACATAGATTAGAATTAAGTTCAAAGGAGGAGATTGTGTTAAAAATATTTATTATGTAAAATAACTGCATTTTCCATCTTTAAGTGGCAGAATTATTGATGTACTAATGTGATATGTATATGATATATTAAGTATTACATATCTTATCATAACTTGTGTTTATATATATATATATATATATTTGTATATATATATATTTAGAAATAGTGAGAGGGAGAGAGTGAGAGAGAGAGAAAGATAGAGTCTGGGAAGCTTTACTACTTTAAATACTACATATACACATGAAAAAACGTTTTTCCAAAAATGTATGTCATTTCAGTCCATTATTTCCAAATATCTATCAAAAAAATTTATGTAACTTTTTCAGTGGTTTTTTCATTCTAAACAGAATTTGACATCACGGAGCTATGTGCAAATTTTTTTTGTTCGGACCATCAGTTTGTTTACCATGTAACTGTTTCAGGGAATTATAAATATATATGAATTGATCGATAGATAGATAGATAGATATGCCCATGGATTGATAACTTTGTAGCCTGACATATTAAAAAGCCTATAATATTCAATATGTTTGCGGTTGCAGGCCATTGTATATGCATGCATGCACATAACATATATATATATATATATATATATATATATATATATATATATATATATATATATATATATATATATATAAATCAAAACCTGCAACTGATAGGGTAGCCGCTTCAACATAGCATTACCCTATATATATATATATATATATATATATATATATATATATATATATATATATATATATATATATATATATGTACATGTAATCTATGACTTCCAACTGTCAAGAGCAAATACTAAAGAATGTTTTAGCTTTGGGAGAACGAAACTAAGCTGACTTATATTTTAATGGCAGAAATGTTAAATTCGTTTTCATGATAAATAAAACACAATTTTAATTTCACCATCTTATTTTTTTGCTTCTTTAATTTTATAGATGTATTATATCATTATAGAATTCAATACGTATCAGTTCTTAAAAGAAAATCAAATAATATAGCAGATTCAGTTGCATTGCAATTTAATTATTAGGAGTATATACATAATCATCCATATGCATATATACACATATAGATATAGATATATGCATAGGTGGTCCAATTATATATATGTTTATACGTATATATATATATACATATATTTGTATATACATGCACAAAACACATATTTATACATATATATATTTGCATAAATATATATGTAAATGCACGGCCTCATAGAAATACATATATTTATAAATATTTGTTAAAATGAGAGTAAGACAAAATAGAGACAGAAGCGACTGTTTTACCAGCCATCTGTTAGGGGAAAGCCTGCCTCCAAAATCAGCATTTAAAATACTTACTTTCATCAGAGCTTGAACACACACCAACAATACATGTCACACCGAGCATGTGCTTGCAAGCAGACACACACATTTATAAATATATTTGTGTTTGAGAATATGTTTTTATATAAATAATCGATGTATCTTTCTCACTATCTATCTATCTATTTATCTATTTATCTCTCTCTCTATATATATATGTATATATTAATCACTGCTACCCACAACAGACTGGTTTGACCACTGTGGTTGGATTTAGGTCATTCATGTGTTTTGACATTCATATGTTTTAGTGTATCTATGTGTCTGTTCATAGCAGAAACTTTTGCACACACCTCAATCAAAAAGGAAAATGATTTTCTTGTTTGTTGAAAATGACCGCTGAGATAGGTTTTTATTTGGAGTCCAATTTACAATGACAGTTTATGCCAAATTGGTCCCTTTCTTGTCTTTGTTTGTGCTTTTTTCCTTAAATCATAAATTCATGATTCAAACGATACTGGTAGTATTTTCATCAAGATAGCTTAATTTTACTACCACCACTGCTTAATTTACAAGGTAAAAAGTGGCATATATGGATGGCGGTGATTCATAATTTCCTTTAAAATGCTAGTTCATACATATAAATGTGTGTGCATATATATATATATATATATATATGCAAAAGCACATATATATACATATATATATATATATATGTATGTATGTATGTATGCATATTTTTCTATTAGCTTGCACACACATACACAATGTACCAGAGTATAAGAAGAGGATGATTGTGTATATATGAAAAAAATTTGTTTTTACTTAACACTTCACACATATACACACATATGGATATACATATTTTTATATATATATATATATATATATATACATATATATATATGTATATATATATATATATATATATATGTATATATATATATATATATATATATATATATATATATATATATATATGCGGGAGTGTGTATGTGTAATAATATATGTATATATATATATATATATATATATATATATATATATATATATATATATATATAATTACGCACAACAGACAAGGTCTGTCTATTCAGTTTTTTGTTAGATTTTCTTTTTTGCAGACAAAACAAGTAAAAATTATTCCAAGTTCTTAGTATTGTGAATTCAATTGTTTTTAAAAATATATGTTTGAAAGAAAATTCCCACCTTGATTCATTCTACATATACATAGACATGTACATGGAAACCTATTAAAAATTACAATTGTAATGTATATCATATGCATTTTGAAATATCTTATCATATATTAACAAATCACAAGTTTGGTAAATAAGTGATTAAGTTGTACTCTTACGCTGGCTATGACTTTATCTATCCTGGCTCAGGTTCCACCTATCGTATTACATCTTACTTGGCCCAGCTGCGATATGTGAAATCGACTCAGTGGCAACAAGTGGCGTCACTCATTTCAGCCTATGCTAAATCAAGGGGAGAGATTAATTCATGCCTTCCCCAAGGGAATTAGGGCAAAAAGAACACAAACTTTCTCAGTGAATAGTTGGGAATATATATATATTTATAACCTTTTACTATATCACAAGTGTAACACACCCACATTCTTATACATGATATTCACAAATAGCAGATTTATATATCATGAGCAACATTTATATACATATATACAATTACAAATAAATGCTTACATAAATATACATGAATAGGTTGATGACTTGGATACATATATGAGTATATGAATTGATTCATTTTGCAGAAATTATACATGTATACATATTTATATATATATATATACATATATATGTGTGTGTGTGTGTGTGTGTGTGTGTGTGTGTGTGTGAGTGTATATAATAGTAAATTCAATTCAAAACAGGAGTATATCTGTGAAGGAATTCATTATTGTTTATTCTTCCTTTCTATTATTTGTTTGGTTTGTTAGTGTACAAGAATTTCGACAATCCTGCCATCTTCATCATGTGGTATCAAGAGAGAAAAAACAATTTATATATGTATATATATATATATACATTTGGAGCACATATCTTGAAACAATTATTAACTGAATTTTTAACTGAAATCATTACTGTATAATGTACTGTATAATCTATGTGATCAGTCAACAGAAGTTGGATGTAGAAAGTGGATTAAGCTAAAAAAATAAATATTTGTTGCACTGTTTTCATCATTAGGTTACAGACTTATTAATGTATTTTAATACATATAAATATTCGTATATATATATATATATATATAGAGAGAGAGAGAGAGAGAGAGAGAGAGAGAAAGAGAGAGGGAGACATTCGTTTTATAAAACTACACACATTTATTTGCATATAGGCATATGAAATCAGGTGTACTTGCATGAATCTTGACATATTTTTAATAGGTATCCACATAAAGATGTAAGGAAGGGATAGCACTGGACCTTTGGAGCCTTCCTGAGTCAGGGTTCCCCACCAAGGGTGAGGGAGTTTAAGAGTTGGGGCCTTATAAAAGCCAAAGATCCAGAGCTCACAATGAACAGAGACAGCTTAAGGCAAGTCGCAGCTTAGACAATCCCTAGTCCCTTACCTGATGACCAACCTTCTCTGGTGCATGTCCTCTCTGGAATATGTACTCAGCTGCCCATACCCTTGAAAAGTGACATTGGAGGCTCCTGGGTAGATGTACAAGATTCTTTAGTGAAATATTTGTAGGAACATTTTTATGTCTATAATGATGAATGTTTTCTAGGTATATATTCGCGCACACACTCACATAGACATACACACACACACAGACATGCACACATGCACACATACATACACTCACACATACACACACACGCATACTTGTGTGTATGTATGTAATGAAAAAATATAGTTGTTTGATTAAATGTATATATATATGCACACACACACACTTACATATATATATACTTATATGCACCCATAAATTTATATACATATATGCATGTATATCTCATATCATATATATGTATATATACATATATACATATCTATATATATATATACTTATATATACATTATATTATAAATATACATATATATATATGTATATTTGTATATGCATGTGTGTGTGTGTGTGTAGATATACACTTGCACATGGGTAAACTCCCACTATATAAGTATGCAAATATATATATATGTGTGTGAGTCTATACTTCTATGTACTTGCATATTGGTAGACTTCCACTATATAAGTATAAATAAACAAAATTTCGTGTATATATATACATATATTTATATACTCAGTTTGAAAAACGCAAAGGGTCTGAACCAGAAATTTTTTGGTATTGACTTTTAGATTAAAGATGTATATATTTATACACACACACACACACACACATATATATATATATATATATATATATATATATATATATATATATATGTATGTATGTATATGGTATAGGGTATACATTATCATATATTAGCATATATGCATAGTATATAGTTTATACTATTTTGAGACCATCCCTGACCCCAGGGTCATCATCTTAGGAAAGCTTTGTTGGATGCTGTTTTTCAGCAGTAGCTGTATGAATTCATTCAGCATATATCAGCATATGGGTAAATATTAAATTATATATGCAGGAAAAAAATATATATATATATATATATATATATATATATATATATATATATATATATATATATATATATATATATATATATGTATGTATATATTTGATTGACTTGCATAACATAAGTTAGATAAACAGAAACAAAAGAATTTATGTGTGTAAGGACTTAGTTGAAATTCACATTGTAACATTTTAAATGCTTTAAAAGAAAAAAATTTCCGCATCATTTTTAGTGCTTGAATCTGCAGATCTTTCACTTTCAAGTTGTCAAATTACTACCACCATGTTTTTAAATTACTTTACATCCACACAACATATATATATATATATATATATATATATATATATATATATATATATATATATATATATATATATATATATATCAGAAATAGAAAATCAATTTAATCTATTGATTGCTGTTCAATATTTATCAAAGTGAATAGAGCTATTAATATATAAAAATTGGAATTACAAGTTTAACATGCTTTTCAGCGACCAGCAATATTATCTACATATCATATCATACGAATCAGGAATACAATATAATACAACATTATATCTGATGTGTGATGGGTTTATTTCATAAACTGCTTGATACATTCAATATTAAACATCAAGTTGAGTTAGATTAGAGCTTAAGATATAATGAAGTGAAGATTTCCTTATCGTATTATACGTATAATATATATACATAATATTATACATATATATATATATATATATATATATATATATATATATATGCAAATATAAATTTATATAAATTTATCCATACATATATATGTAATTATCTTTGAAATTGAGCATGTATATATGTATGCATTTTTATTCAATTCAACCCATACAAACACCCAAGCGGACACACACGCACACGCACATGCACACTCTCTCACACTCACATAATTATATACACACACTCACACACAGTACCACACACATATTTCTGCAACCATAATAACAAGAGTATAAAATAGTACCAAATATATTAAAATTTAATTAGTTTTTACGGTATATCACATCAGACACATTCAAGTGTTCATCTGTATATACAGTTTATGCTTCTGCATAAATGTCTGTTTGTGCGTGTGTTTATTTTCATATAAATATTTTTAATTATATTGTAATGTTGAATAACACGTTGTCTTCAATGTTTTTTTCTATTTCCTTGTAATTATTTCAAGAATGTGTTTTTAAAAAGTGGCCTTTCTTGTCTAGAAACTATCAAACGTTTCTCTTGAATTGCTCGGCAGTCATTTGAAAAAGTATTTTTGTTTTATATCTTTCCTTATTGAAAACATTCACGATGCGTTATTCAATTTTTTTTTGCTCCTTTTTCAAATTCTTTTTATTTTATTTTGTTTTAATTAATTTCATTTCTCGTTTTTATGCTGAACCCACAAAATAACTTTCTTGTTTCAAGCTCCTTTGTAATGAAGTTTCATTGAAAATATGCATTTTTAAATAAAATTGGATTTTGTCTTTCTTGTCCGTAAAAGAGAAAACTGATTCAGGTCTCACTGACTTTTTACATACTTTCATTTGATTCGGTGATATTTGGAACTATCAACTAAAACTGTCACCAAATCTGTCAACATAGGTTTCTACAGTTTTCAAGTGGATCTGGCTAACTGGCTGGTTATGTATGTATCTTACAAACAGGCAGCCTTCATGGAGCTATTTGACTGCAAATTTCATTGATCATTTTTCCTTAAATTCTTTAAATTACCCACCCCAAATAGGTTCCTTGTGGGTGGTTCAGTTTGCAAAGTAAGTTTATGCTAGATTAGTCCCTCTTTTGCGCCAGCTTGTTTTTTGAATATTCAGACTTTTCGGTGATTACTGCCCAACAAAAGGTGACAGACGTAACATTCATTGATCACCCTTTCTTCCAATATTTAAATTGATCATCCCAGAAACAGTATGCTTCCAAAAGATGTTGTTCACTTTACAATTTCCATTGAGTGACTAACCAGACCTGTTATTCGAGCGTTTGATTGGTTCATCATTACTAAATTTTCTTTGACTTGGTCTTAAAAATGGATTATTTATTTTTAACTGGCTGGAAAATTCGTACAATTTTAATAATTTTGATTACTTTTTACCTTCATCTAAAATTTTTGTTTTTTTTAATTTATTTAGTTTTCACAACTTTCAGCTCGAGCTGTAATTCCACAGCTATGAGCTAAAAAAAATAAAGTAAAAATCAAAATTAAGGTAAAAAGTAGTCAAAATTGATAAAATATTCGGTTACAATACTTCATCTAATAAGAAGAATAATTAATAAAAATGGGAAAATTATTTATTTTTAACCGACTGGAAAATTCCTGTTTGCTAAAATTTATTCTGAGATTATCCATCTGCTTGGTTTTAACAAAAATATTCTTGCTCTGTCGTAAATTTGGATTGGATTTTTTTAAGACTTGACATGGCTGGAAAAATATTTCCTGATAATAAATAAATCAGAATTGATAAAATGACTTTATAAACATAGTTGTCTTAAGTTATGCGTGTGAGTGTTCACACACACATTTTGCAACCAGTATACAAAGGGAATTAATGTGTGTACAAAAGATTAGATGCTTAAAATCATGTAATAATTGATAATTATTCTTATAACTAGCATATACCTATCAAAAATGATGGTTTTATTTATGTATAGATCAGCACTTGAGAGTCAGAAGCTATTTTATTTGGTAATGTGTTCCTGAAAATTCAAGTGTTCTAATTTCAAGTTTTTTTTTTTCAAGTCTCAGCTCAACATTAAACATTTCTTTCATTTATTGCAAACTGTTTTTTTCTTTTCTTTTAATCCTAAATGTCCAGTGATTCTGTGTAATGTCATTCATGTCATAACAGCCTATCTCATTTTGATATGAACCCTTTAATTGTTTTTTTGCTGCATTGAACTATTGCACATGGACCAATCCATTATAACTTTTAGGTGATTACAGGAATCTGTAACAAAGATACATACATCTGTATTATTATATAATTAAACATACTTATCTGGATGCATGGCTTTTATATGGATTGATTATAAGTATAACAATATTTTATTATAATCATATTTATTAAAAAGAATCTATGAGCAGAGGATTTCTTTAGGTCAGTTTTCAAATAGCTTGGCAAAATTTGAAGTTTCCACGAGCATCCAGTATCTGCACACTTCTGTCTAAAGACAAAAATTAATACAACATAATATTTTTCTACGTATTAACAACTAAAAATTACAAGGAACATTTTTTTTGTAAGTATTTCTATTCAATATAAAATATCATATAAAAATAAAGCAATTTTAACAGCAGAAAATTGAGTTTTAAGCCACAATAATGGTTCTATGCTTTATATATTTCTCTAGGGCAGGTTTTCAACTATATTTCCAAAGAGTTCTGTGAATCTAGAAGCAAAAAAAGACTTGAGGTCTGGCTAAAAACCAACATCCATAATTTTAAAGTACAGAAGCCTACGAAAGGAAAAAGAAAAAAAATGAAGACGTATTTTCCCTTCATCTCTGACCAAAAACTAGCTAAAGTAGTAGCATTAGTAGTAGAATAACCCAATCACACAAGAATCCCTAGCTCTTTCTTCTCTTGGAGTATCAGCAGCCAGCCTGTCTAGAGGAGAACATTTTTTTTAATGAAGTTGAATAGAGTTGCAGTACGTGAAAAAGGAAACAAATTTCAAATGATTAAAATGGGAAATGAATTTAACTGTTCAAGTAGATCATTTTTTAGTTCCCAATGAGGCCCTCTATGGGAAATATCTGAAAACCTATTCTATCAGCTTGTTGTTGTTATAGTATACTTGTGCTGTTAAATTATAAATATGGAATAGATAAGTCTTATATCTCAGAAATTCACCCTGAACTATATATTAAAGAAATGCTCATCTCAAATGGTAAAAAGTAGCATTGTGTTAAGATGGCCTTCTGTTGAATGCAAGTTCAATTCCAGCAGCAGCGCATTTCTTTATTTGTTATTCTATTTATGCTGTCTAGGTCAACAGGTATATTCACCACGTAAAAATGGGATGCCAGTTCAGAGTTGAAATAAAAAATAAACGCACTCATAATTATACTGAACAATATGCATGCAAATTTTAGGATGTGAACATATATTTAGTGCATATATATGTGGTCAGTATATATACATACACCTTTACAAATATGCAAATTTTTTTCACTGAATTCACAAAATTACTCCCTTGGTTCATAGCTTTTATTGTGATATTTCATTGGATATAATCATTTTTAAATAAAATATATATATATAAATTAAGAATGCACAAAATGTAAATATATATATACATATCTATCTATCTATCTATCTATATCTATATCTATCAATATATCTATCAATATATATATATGTATATATATATATATATATATATATATATATATATATATATATATATGTATATCCACAAAAATATATATACATGTACACATATCATAATCTGTATGTGTCTGTATATTTATGCATATATGGTTGTGTGTGTGTGAATGCATATATACATATATCAGTCACCATAGGTCCGAAGCATTTTCCAAATCTGAATATGATCCTTTTTTCACTTTTTCCTCAAATATGTATATATATATATATATATATATATATATATATATATATATATATATATATATATATATATATATATATATATATATATGTATATGTATATATATATATGTATATATATATATATATATATATATATGTATATATATATATATATATGTATATATATATGTATATATATATATTTATATGTATATATATATATATATATATATATATATACATGTATATATATATACATATATATATATATGTGTGTGTGTGTGTGTGTGTGTATATACATTTACCTTCTAAAAATGTAGACCAATAACCACTGAGGATGAAGTTGTGCTCTGAAACAAATCTGGATTATACTCAATTTTTATAAAGATTCCGTACATACAATATACTCCTGTTCTGTTTTGACCTGAGTAATACACCCCTAAACATATATATAATCATATATATATATATACATATACATATATATATATATATATATATATATATATATATATATATATACACAAATATATATATACATGTATGTATGTGCATACATACAAGTATATTCTTGTATATCTATACATACATAAAAATGTATAAAACAGTACTCCATGAAATATCTAAACATCTATTTATATATATATATATATATATATATATATATATATGTATGTATATATATATATATACATATGTATATATATGTATATGTATATATATATATATATATATATATATATATTGAATTGGGGCAGCTATTTTTCTTTCAAGCAAGTTTCATCAAATGCAATGCATGATTTTTGTCAATATAAATTTTATAAGAATTTTCTCATTCATAAACAAGAAAAATCAATAAAAAAAAATTGAATCGACAAAAACTATAAATATGTACATGTGCGTGTGTGCATATGAGCGTATGGTATTGATAATTGGCAAGATACATAAATTGTATTTTTAAATGACAAACAATTCGCTTTTTTTTCAACTTAATCATCTACTCATATCGTCCTACTGGATTCATCATTCAGGTACTGATCATCTATATATATATATATATATATATATATATGCATGTGTGTGTGTGTGTGTGTGTGAAGTTACCAACAATGTATATATATATATATATATATATATATATATATATATATATATATGCATGTGTGTGTGTGTGTGTGTAAAAGTATATACATGATATATCTATGGGCATGAGTATATATATATATATATATATATATATATATATATATATGTATGTATATATATATTTACATATTTATTTATATGTGTATATATATATATAAGCATGGGCCTCCTCTGTGCGGTGCTGAAAACATGGCATTTACCCCCACCTGGATCAGGCTTTCTCACCAAAGGCGATAGGATTTGAAATTTAGAACCTTACAGTCAATAAAGGATAATGATGCAGTAAGATTGTTCCGCGTAATTCAATGTCCCCCATGTAAATAGACTGTATTGTTATTTGCTACCGCTCACTCCATCGTTGTACTCCAGGGTCAGGTCATATGTCGCCGTCTGACATACACTGGGTCGTACTTGATTACACAACAAACGGCCGACGAAATGCCTTACATGTAACAGGATTACCGTTAAGAAATATGTATAAGAATATACCTTTTTGCTACCACCCCAGGGAATATATGCTTTGCACCCCCTTCCCTGGGATAGAGGCTTTTGTCTCCATCCGGGAAAAGTGGTAGCAGGCAACCATGTATATATGTGTGTATTTTTGTGTGCATGTGTGTGTGCATGCCTGAATGTATGTATATATATATATATATATATATATATATATATATATATATATATTGAACAACCATAGCCACCAAAGGTGTTGATCCATTTTAATAAGTGCATGTGTTTGTTTGTTCATTCCAGTGCCCCATACCATTTTGAAAATTAGCATCAGTACTCCACTGGGGTTCTTTTAAAAGAGTTTTTTCTTTTGAATTTCTGGAAGAAAAAACTTTTATAACTTTTTTTTTAGCCTTATTCTGATGGGGTTGATAATAACATGAAAAAACATCTGCATTCTGGAGAATCTAGATGTTGTTTTACTCTATTTTAGATATTTCCAGTGTAAAACACCACCGATGTCATAAATAGAATCTATTCTTACCATATCTATTTTTTCAGTGGAATTTTGAAGCTATGGTTGTTCAATTATTGACAGTGATGGCAAGTATATATATATATATATATATATATATATATATATATATGTATATATATATGTATATATATATGTATATATATATGTATATATATATATATGTATATATATATATATTTGTTTGATATTTATACATATATATATATATATATATATATATATATATATATATATATACATGTATGCATATATACACACACACACACACACACATATATATATATATATATATATATATATATATATATATATATATATATATGTTTTCTTGAGCTTAACACAGAAATGCCCGTGCTAATGGGAATCCATGTTTTAAAGTTTCCATCACTTATCACTTTATGTTAAAGCAAAATATTGACACTGGTCTTCTACATTGAACCAAGTACCAACTTAAATAGGTATCTAATAGGTATGTGGTTCTTTTAGCTACACACACACTACTCTCTCACACACACACACACACACACATATACACACGCAGTGCTCATATAATATTTTCAATTTTTTTGTTTGTATATATATATATATATATCGATCTATATATATTATTTGACATCTTATATACACTCCTTGAAACCAGTCAAGAGAAACTTTTTCTGTGAGCTGAAATATATAACTTATCAAATATCCAAGTCATTAGATATAAATCTATTTCCAATCAGAGTGGCTTTTCCTTGCTTCTTACTAACACTTATTGGACCTCTTTTGAGGAATACTCGTATCTTTCTATTCATGTATATATATATATATATAAAAATATATATATATACATATATATATATATATATATATATATATATATATATATATATATATATATATATATATATATATATATATATATGTATATATATATATATCAAGTGAGTTATTTCCTAATAAATATCTATTAATGTAATTGATATAATTTTTTCAGTGGTTTTTACACAGAATTCGATATCATGATACACTGTTTTAATTTTTCTTCTCGGGATCATCAGTTGTTTACCATGGAACTGTTTTGGGGATTCATACATATCTATATCTATATCTATATCTATATATATATGTATATAAATATATATATATATATATATATATATATATATATATATATATATATATATATATATATATATATATATATATATATATATGTATATATATATATATATATATATATATATATATGTATATGTATATATATATATATATATATACATATGTGTGTGTATATATATATATGTATATATATATATATATATATATATATATATACATATATATATATATATAGTGATAGATAGATAGATAGATAGATAAATGTAGATATAGATATAGATATAGATACATATATATATATAGAGAGAGAGATAGATGGATAGATAGAGAGAAAGAGAAAGACAGAGATTTACATGAATAGAGAAAGAAATAATGATAGAGAATTATATATTCATATGCATATACTGCCCAAACGATCTAAAATACATATCAATGAAATAATGTAACAAAAGAATTTTTTAAATCGCAACCAGTGGTGCACTACTCATACATATTATACAAAATAAAATTATGATAGACATGCATGCATATATATATATATATATATATATATATATATATATGTGTGTGTGTGTGTGTGTGTGTGTGTGTGTGTGTGTGTTGAAAAAAACTATTATTCAGAGACTGAGTGTAAATATGAATAGCAGTTTTTTATCCATATTTGTGGTGATAATTTTGCTGGAGTGGGTGGCTTTGCCAGACCAAGGATGATAAAATGATAGCCCGAAACCAAGAGAAACAGGGTAGGGAATGGAGATATGTATCTATGTGATGGTGTAGGAAGACCAAGTTGTGACAATATTAAGGAAGGAGAACATTGTTCAGGACTGTTTTACACCATAAAGTTGGATACACTAAATCCTTTCACACACCATATATATGTATATATATTTGTCTTAATTCATCACAATGTTTAGGGTTCAAACTCTAACTTGCTGACCAGTGCTCCATATTAAGTCATATCATCCATCTATACATATTTTTCGGCTCACTAATTATATATATAGTGAGCAAAACAGCAATGAACAGAAAATGAAGATCTCTTCTCTGATCTTTACCATTGTTCTGCTCACTACTGTAAATAATACGGTCCGTGCAAAACTTCAATTCCGAAAATGTCTTTCTCTATTCTCAATGTCGGGTACTAATTTCTATTACTTATCATATAAATATATGTATACGTGTGCGTGTGTGTGTAGTCTGTACTGTCTGTCAGTACTCCTAAAACAGGTCTATGGTAAAGCAACCGACAAACTCCTTGATGAAGAAAAAATTTCTAATAAAATTAAATGCGTTTTTTATACTAATGGTTACCAGAACAAATTTGTTTTATACATTTGATTTCCAAGTGGCATCATTACAAAATGTTTACTCAGAATTTGTAGTTTAATTTTGTGAGTTAGTTAGTTCTTACTTACTTCCCTTACAATTGATGTTTTCATATTTATTTCTTATTGTATATGTTGGTTCCACTCTATTTATTTCAATCTTATGTTGATCTTTTTATATTTTGGATTTAAAATTCTACATTTGATGTTCTGTGTCGTTATATGTTTTTGTTTCTTTTTATCACAAATAAGACTTTTTGATAATTAAATATATCATAGTGCTTGTAATTGTTTTAGGATATTATATATATATATATATATATATATATATATATATATATATATATATGTGTGTGTGTGTGTGTGTGTGTGTGTGTGTGTGTGTATTGGAGGCCATATTGAATTTGGTAAAAATTTCTGGATTTTGAGTGATTTCTTCACATTCTTTCACTTACTTCAAGACTTATTAGTTCATCACAACAAAGTTGTTGATGGTGTAAATAAAGGTTTACTTCTTATACAGTTCAACTGAACTCATTTAGGAGGTGGAGTCTATTATTTCAAAAGATGGGTAAGAGATATTTTTTATCCGTAAAATTAAAAACCAGCATTCCAAGGGAAATTATGAATCACCACCAACCATATATGTGAATGTGAATTCTTTCAAAAACTGACTTGATAAATATTTGGATAAATAGAAGATTGTATACAACTACAAGTTTACAGTAAACACTTGGATGTCAAGTGAAAGTCTAAAATGATTACACGAGTCTGGAGAAGAGGACTTATAAAACCAGTTTCAGAAAAAAATCCCTAAACAGAACTAAGCTATGCGATAAAATTAAGTTACCTTGCTGAAAATACTACCAGTATGCTTTGAATAATAAACAAATGATTTTTTTTTCAAATGGACTCAAACAAAGGAACCAATTTGGCATAAACTTACATTGTAAATTGAACCTCCCCCAAACATATTTAGGAAGAGAAATTTCCAGTTTCAACTATGAAGACTTAAGGCTGGTGAAGTCCGGATAAATAGCTAGTATAAATAGAGACATATAAATATCAGAACACATGAATAGCCCAAACCCAACAACAGTGATTAAACTGGTCTGTTGTGGTTAGCAGTGGTTCATTATATCATTTCCATTATGTATTACAGACAGAAAATTCAAAGAAACTAGAAGCAATCACACTGTCTATTATATGCATAGATGAGTTCCATTTTTTTTCTAAAACAATTTTTCGATCATGTATTTCTCACACCCAATATGAATAGCAAATGTTTTTCAATTATATATCGGAGAATAGATAACATGTTTGAATAAGCAGGACAAACTCTTACAAAGAATAATAATGATGTGGGGATAGATCCAGGATTTAGAGCAGGAGCATCCAAAAGAGAAAATCGTTTTTTTTACGAATGAATTTGTGAAAAAGAAAACAAATTCCAAATATCAAGAACAAGAAAGTAAAATGTGATCAGGCACTTTTCACTTACACTTGAGTCATAGCTTTTTAGCAATAGAAAATGATGAGAGAGTAAAGTAAAAAAAACTTAACCATAAAAATTTAACACTAAACCATTATAAAAGGACAACTATGTATACTGAGAAAGAAAACATGAAAAAAAAAAAACTTTTTTTCATTCTCAAGGTTAATATTTGATTTATCCAGAAATTTCTTTATTAAAGAATTTAAAAAGAATCTTTAAATTGTACTTTGCTTATACCTCCTGATCTGTTCCTTACCTGGGGGGTAACCAAAATTGTCACCCTCAGTTTTGACAACTCAAAAATGTTTTAGCAGTAAATTGACCTGAAAAAAGAAGGTAAAAAAATGCCAATCATGCTAAAACGCTGTTAGCCATTTTATGGTCATTTTACAAGTTGAAAATGGATATATTCATCTTAAATTACTGGAAAATAGCAAAAAATTGGCTAAAACTGCTAAAAAAAATTATGCTTAAAGTAGCGGTAAACAATGAAGAAAACATTGTGGTGTCTCTGATGGTGTCATTCCCCTCCATCAGTAAACCACTGCCTACAATCAGATCTACATCTGCAATTTTGAAAACTGTTTATGTATTTGAAATCTTCAGAATTGAAAGCGGAGAAAATTTTCATATATATATTCAAACACACTTTCATGCACCCATGGAGTGGGACCTTGGGATAATAATGTATTAAGATCCTTCCCTGTTATTAAAAAAGGATATCATAAATATTAGTTGTGGTTTATTATTCTTTATATAATTTTAAAAAGTGATGAATTGTTTCATTCATTTTTCTTATTTATCCAAAGATATAGTTTATAATTTTGTTTCATCAAAAAAACTTCTGTTATATTTGAATGATGCACATAAGCACAAATGTTTATTATTGAGTGGACAATACGGCAATTACAAGTATTTAAATCAAATTTATTGTGCAAACATTTTTCACCTTTAGGCATTGGCAAAGTAATAATTTTAAATGAAACAATACAGAAAAGTTTGTTTTTTCAAGTGAACACCATGTAATATCTTACCGCGTGAGCACAAATGCCAGGTATTTTGAATTACAGAGAAACCGCAAAACAAAAAAAAAGGATCTATATATTCAAAGAATGAAAGAGAGTATGAACTAAGATTACTGAGGAATTTCAGGGTTTTGTTTTTGTTCTTTTAAATGGTCAGTTATTGTGTATGTGTGTGTGTATTTTTGAATGATTGAATTAGAAAATGTATGTATAAACACGCATACTCATGCATACTGACGCATACATATAAAAACACACATACATCAACAGACTCGGAGAAATGAAATGAGATGATAGAAAGAAGAAGGGGAGAAAAGCAAGATGTGCAGTTCAATAATGGACTGGAAGGGAAGGGGGTCTGATGGCTGCTACTGATACTATGCAAGTGACGGACATACATATGATCAATTACTATAATGTATTCATTTTCATTATTCATTATAAGTACAGCAGCATTTATCAGAAACTATCGACTAAAACTGTCAACATGTCTAATATCAGCATAGATTTCTTCAGTTTTCAAGTTGGTCTGGCAGGCTATGTGTGTATATATCACATGCACATGCAAGCCACACCTATGGAACGGAGGGGCTGAATATTCAAACATTTACAGCAATTATATCTAGAAATGTCTACAATGTGAGTTTATGCTAAATTTGTCCCTTAATTAGTCCCCAGCAATGATCATGTTTGTTCTTTGAAAATTCAGACACTTTTAATGATCACGACCCCCACAAAAGTTGAGAGAAGTAACTTATTCATTGGTTTTCCTTTTTTTCCAATTTTTCAATTGATCAGCCTCAACACAGCATGCCACCAAAAGATTTTGGTCTCGTGGCAGTTTCTATTGAATGACTAACCAGACCTGATATAGCTATAATCAAGACGTATAATAAGCTTATATGCAAATTTCTTCTCTGTTGGTTGGCACTCAGACATCTCATTGGTTAATTTACCTTCTTATTTCTGCAAAACAATTATGTCATAGAAACTCTTAAGACTTCATGTCTGGTCACACGTTAAAACAAGTTGAGTTGATTTGTAACTTCAAAAAAAAGCCCTTAGAATTATGATACTTAAATTATTAAAAAATTAGTTACCTGATGAAATGAATTTAGATTTTTTAGGACCAGTCCATACATAAATAACTCTTTCATTTTTTTATGGATATATACTAATTATATATAATGCTTCATGCAATTAAATCTATTTTTTTCCCAAACATCTATCACTGAGCAAGAGCAGTTGGTATATATATATATATATATATATATATATATATATATATATATATATATATACATATATACTTATATATATATATGTGTGTGTATATATATATATATATATATATATATATATATGTATATGTGTGTGTGTGTATATATATATATATATGTATATGTGTGTGTGTGTGTGTGTGTGTGTGTGTGTAGTATATATGTATACAACAATGCAAATTCAGAATGTAGTATAATATAATATGATACAATATTCAATACATGATGGGTCTGTTTCATAGAGTGCTTAATACATCCAGAATTGAATGTTAGGTTGATTTAGAGTAGAGCTTATAATCTGATGGAGCAAGGATTAACTACAAAAACATCTTTATGTTTCTGCCCTGTTTGGGTTTCTTCAGGTGAATAATTGTTCCGTTACATACACATAAAGATAGATCGATTGATAGATAAATAGATAAAGAAATAGAAAGACTGAGATGTACATGAATAGAGAGAGAAAGAGTGGAAGAGAATAATAGATTTACATGTATATACTGCCCCAACAATCAAAAATACATAGTTATATATAACACTTCATGCAATTAAATTTATCTCTCTCCTTCACATTTATCACTAAACAAGAGCAACCATTTCCATACCAACTTCAGTAAATTATTTATTGTATCAAAATTATTCTTTAATAACCTTGATTTTATTATTAATGCATTTTCTGAATTATTAAATTGAATAAATATTCCATCATTATTGGAAAGACTGATAATAGATATCATATCACTAAAAACTGCATAAGTTCATCATTTTTAACTCTACTCATTATTATCTATTCTGAACAATTATTATACTAGTTATTATCCACAAAAAAAATTGCTGGTCTTCTTGAATTTCTATAATATGATTTATTTAGAAAAGAAATAAAACACACCACTCTAGTCATTAAGTTCATATTCTGGCATGTATGTATGCTTGTGTATGTATGTGGGTGTGTAGGTATATATGTGTATGTGTACATATATGTATATGCTTGTATGTGCACATGTATGTATTATTGTATGTATGTGTGTATATATGCATAATTTATAATAT
>OY735231.1:7760092-7805092 GCA_963457665.1 Thysanoteuthis rhombus
TTCAGGACAAAATATGGTATAAATGTTTAAATCCATTAGCACACTCTGACGACATGACAATCTAGCTAGCCAACTAGACCAACCTAAAAACTGAAGAAAACTATGTTGACATATTGGTAACAGTTTTGAATTACTCTGTTTCAAATTTATATATTTTTGTTTCTCTGTCCATAACATAGACTCTTACAATTAAAGGTAACAATATGGCCGATATCTCATACCAACCATTTCAAACAATGGACTCTTCTACTTGAGTTTAGTAGTTTCTTTTCAAAAAAAGACTCATCTTCAAATTCAAAGTAAATCCACGAGTTTACTATGGGTATAACTACTTTTTATACATTTTTAGAGATATATTTTATTTCAGCGATATTTTAATTTATTTTGAATTTCAATTAATTCTTATGAAATATTGCATCACAATATCTTTATTATTAGTTTTATCTATTTTTCACCTTCATCTAAATTTTTGGGTACTTTTTGTTGTGATAAAAAGCAACTGAGAATTAAGTTGAAGGTAAAACCTAGTCAAAATTGATAACAAAAAATATACATCTTATTGTGAAAACAATTAAATGACTGAGGTTTCATTCAAAAATATTTCTAACCTTAAAACAAAAGATATAAAATTGTTTTTTCCAATTATTCTAAATATATCATTCTCATCATTAATAATTGTAATTTGTCTCCCCTCTGAAATTTGAAGCACTTTTCAAAATGGCTGATAACAAAAAACCTCAATAGATATATCAAAAGATACTAATTAATTAATTTTTTTAATTGGGCATCGTTTCCAATGATTCAATAATTAATTAGCATCCAATAATAAATTTAACAGTAGAATCATCTGAAAGTATCTTAATCTATCTCTTATATTGTTTTAAGACATAAAACTGTGATTCTGAATGCAGAATGCAAGCCCCACAAGGGGGCAATTTAAACATATTGGGAACAATCTGGAATTGGGGTGTGAAGAGCAAAAAGTCTCCGGTGGCTCAAAACTGAATTGTACTGAGACTTGACTGATTAATTACAAAATATAAGATACTATTAATACCTAATCGCACAACATGATCAAATACAAGTCTTATTGTAAAATTTGCTCAACTCATCAACTTTTTCAAGAAGAGAGCCGATGAAGTAATCGCATTCTTATTAAATTTCATGCCATAAAGAAATTACAAAAATTTTAATAATTGCCCTAAAGTTTATATATAATTACTTTTTTTAACAAAGAATTCGCCACATGATGTACAATTAATTCTTTTTATTTTCTATAACAAAGAGTACATAAAATTTTTTGAGCTGTTGAGTTGGAGCATTGAGTGAAAAAAGGTTCAAAACCACAAATTTAAACTAAAATGTTTGGGACAAACATTTCAAATAATTCTTCATCTAATCTGCAGATTTTTTGGTTTTGTTTTCCTTTCCTTTCCTGGGGTGGGTGTTTCTTAAATTCTTATTCTTTCAGATTGAAAAAAACTTCACATTTTAATTATTCATTTTTATTAGAAACTGTCAACCAAAACTGTCACCAAAACTGTCAACATAGATTTCTTCAGTTTTCAAGTGCATCCAGCTGGCTGGCTGTCTGGCTGACTGGCTGGCTACATATATGTATGTATAATACATTCATACTACAATGAAGTTGAAGAGCTGAAAACTCAAACATTTACTCCTCATTGAGTTTATAAAAAAACCTTTTTGAAAATCCCTCTCTGAATAGGTTTTTAATTGAGGGTTCAATTTACAATGTGAGTTAATGTTGAATTGCTCCCTAGTTTTCGCCCAGTTGTATTCATGCTTTTTTTTTTTCCTCAAATTCAGACTTATTCATTAATCACCACTTTTTCAATTTTTTTTAATTGATCACCCCCAACATGGTATGCAGCCAAAAGACATTGGTCACATGACGGTTTCTATTGAGTGATTAACTAGACCTTGTTTTATCATTATTTATTAGTGTCGTCTGCTTCTAAATAATGAATTTTATTCTTTTTTCCCGATCATCGTCAAAAATGGCATCATGACATAGTGGTCGAATCAAAATATCAAGAACCAGCAGAAATGTTTGAAAATTGTTTTGGAAAAATTTAACAGCATTTTTCAGTAGATTTAAAAAGAATAAAATTTAAAGTCAAAAATGAAATCTCTTCTCCTTCAAATCAAAAAAAAAATTAAATTAAATCATAGATTATAAAAAAAAAACAACATATTTCTAAAAATAAATCTTCTGGATGGATCGTTGTCATTCAATAAAAAAAAGAAAAAAAAGATGTTTTGTGAAATTATTTCATAATTGGCCACTTACGACATTTGTAATTTCATGAAAGTGACCCCACCTCCAGAAAGAGAAAAGCACAAGACATTTTATTATGATTTGTCCCCTTCCAAAGAGAAAATGAAACAGAAAAAAAAAGAGGGAGAGAACTGGAGATGTCAGTGGAGAGAAAAGGAGAAAACGGGGTTGATTATGGTGAAAACGAAGAAGGGAAAGAGAAAAAAAAAGGGGGTTTAAAAGTAATAAGATATGAGGAGTTTTCCTTAAGCCCCTTAACATCAACTTCGATAATAATCCACTGGAAAACACATTTCTGTGTATACACTTTATCATTATCATTATTTTGATTTTTATTATTAGAAACCGTCAACCAAAAGTGTCAACATAGGTTTCCTCAGCTTTCATGTTGGTCTAGATAGCTATGTATGTATTATATGTATCATATTTACAGGCCACACAAATGGAACTAGGGGCTTGAATATTCAAATATATATTCATTTTTTCTCGAAATTCCTCAGAAAAATAGGTTCTTAATGGAGTTTCAATTTGTAATGTAGATTTATGCTAAATTACTTATTTTGTGTTGGGCTGCATTCATGCTTGTTGTTTTGAAAAAATGGACTTTTTTTAGGATCACTTGAAGGTGGGATATATAACTTATTCATTGATCAGCCCTTTCAAATTTTTTTAAGCTAACCCCACCCCTACATGACATGCTACCAAAAGGTGTTGGCCAGGTGACGGTTTCTATTGACTGACTAACTAGACATATCATTATCATTATCATTATTATCATCTTCATCATTATCATCATCATCATTATTATTCTCTGTGTGTATGCATGTTTTTAATTAACATGACACAGACTTCACCATTATTTCTTTTTTAATGACATGTCAAGAAGATCAGATTTGTTTTATATATTTATATTTTTTATATTTTTGAAAATAATTTTAGTAACAATCTTTATTGTACTGTTCTATCAATTTTACTGGTATTCATATCCCATGGGTATCAAAGATTTTATAAGTATTAGTTAGACATCAACTTCAGTTATAATCCTCTTGATTTTTTAAATTTATATTTTTTAAATAGTTTTAGCAACCATCTTTATTGTACTGTTCTATCAATTTCACTGGTATTTATATCCCTTGGGTATCAAAGATTTTATAAGTATTTGTTAGAAATTTTTGTTTTTTGATTTAGCAGACTGTTTTTTTTTTCAATAATCTCATGAATTATGGCAGAATCTTCTGAAGGGAGGGTTTAACTGAAGTCATGATATGCACTAGTTTTGCCCTGCTCCACAAAGCTATCATTAGGGAAAATATTTTGGAATAATTTTTGTTGACCCTACAAATATGATCAAAAATCTATTTGATAATTTCATCAAAAAATTTATGAAAATTTAGTTGCAGTAAAACAATGAAAAGCATGTTAAAGTAAAAGTTCCGATTACTGAATTTGTAACTCTCAGTGCCTGTACACATACACAAAGCATACACACACACACACACATACACACACACATACACATACACACAAATACTCATACATACACACATATATGCAGAAGTGATTACTTATATATGTTTTGCCGAATTGGTGAAACTGCCTAATTGTCAAAGTTTTAATTTCTATTTACAAAAATGAATGAATTGATCAAAAGTTTATTTTGATTAAAACAAAGATATAGAACAATAATTTGTTTACAATCAAAAGTTTACGTAAATAAAGTGAAATCAAACTTCTTTCACAGAAAATAAGTAATACTCAGTTTTGACTTTTTTTACAGAAAAAAAATAAATACATAGTTTTAATTTGATCCGAAGTTTATTTAATCAGAACAGGGATAAAAACAACTATTTTTAGTGATCAAAAGTTTATGTGATCAAAATAAAATGAAACTTTTTTTGAATAAGAAATCAAACAATATCACAGTTTCGACACAACATATAGTCTGTGTGCGTGTGCGTGTTAATGTGTGTGTGTTTGTGTGTGCTTGTGTGTGTATGCGTGTGTGTGCATGTGTGTGTTTGTGTGCGTGTATATGTGTGAGTTAATTTTCAGAGATTTGAAAGCTAGAAAAAAGTATACAATTCCTTGCCCCATAAGGTCAGGCCAAGGATTACTCCCTGCCGCTGGTACCATGCAGTCTAGTACAACCTGTTGCCAGGGATGGAAATGGGGTGGTGCTCAGGGGTACTTACTTTTCAATCCCTGGTCTGTGTACAATAATTATGTCTCTCGATATCTACACGAGGGAAGATATCATTCCTCTGCCGACAGATTTGCTATGTCAGAGGGAGCACTGCTGCGGACCCCAGTTTCAAAACCACTGTGCTATGTCATGGAGACATGGCCATCCACTGCCACTTTTCCAGGGAAAGGAGGCGGGTGCAAAAAGTTATATTCCCAGGGGGGATGGGGGAGCAAAAACATATGTAACTGGGGTGTTTGGGGAGCAAAAAGATGTGTACTCAGGGGATGGGGTAGCAAAAAGATATACCTACAAAGTTTTTAGAACTATCATTCATCCTAAGTTGTAAATGCTCACAATGACCCCATGATTCATGATGTTTATAAAATTCCAACTCCCAAGCCCCTTCGCCCGCTGTAAAAGCCCTGTTTACCCCTGATCAATGGACCCTTATGGTCATGTCATAATCTGATTGATCGATACTACAATATGTATCTGTCAGAGATGTGTCCTTTAAAAGAAAAATTGAATTGTTTATTCTTTATAATTAACTAGCTGTCAAAAGTGATAGGATTCTTTATATCATCTATGGAAAGATTATTATTTTCAAATATTTCTATTTTCAAACATTGTTTCAAGTCACACAAGTCCCACTCTCTTCCTCTCTTTAATCAGCTGTAACGAGAGGAAGTCAAACTTTAGTTGCTGGCCACATTCAATAACTCAAGTCTTCCTCTCTTTAATCAGCTATAAAGAGAAGGAGTGAGTGAAACTTCCTCTTGATGTGAACACACAAACAAATATATAAACAAACAAATTTGGTGACTATGGAGTTTATGTGTAAAGATTATTTTGAAGATGAGAAATTAAAACATTGATTCAAAAAATTTATGCCATTTTTTTATTCAAAATATTTGAATTGGAACTGGAAAATATATGGTAATGAGTAAATATCAACTACTTTACTCTCACATATATATACATATATATATATATATATACATATGACATACACATACATGCATCAACTTAGATTTTTCTGGCATGATGCAAAATAGAAGAAGTAGGAAGGTTGTGTTGCACCAATTTTTAAGTGCCTTAAAAATCTCAATCATTACCTACTGGTGCCAGTAAGAAATTTGTTATTATCTCAGCCAAGCTAGAACTTCATATTTCTGAAACAGAGCTCTAATAAAACAACTGAGAAACCCCAAAATAAAGAATAAAATCACAAATAACATTAAAAACATCACCAACTTACATTTCACCAAGATCCTAAAATTAATTCAAAACTAGTTAAGGGAAAACACATTGAAATAATACTGATTGGATCAGAGATGACTTGCACAGCACGTTGTGGATACTTCTGGACTATGTCAATTTTGATAGAAGAAATTTCCTTTCCGGTGATTTTTAAAAAGTGTAAAGTTTACATGACGCTGCACCAGCCCTATTTTCTTTAATTGTTTATTCTATTTATGTTGTCTAGGCCAAATGATACATTCATAGTGTACCAATAGGAGATCATTTCACAAAACAGTTTCAGAATAATTCAACGCAATTATAATTATATCTGTCGGATTACATATCCATATTTTAATAATATATTTGTCTGTATGGAGAAATGAATTGAGCAGATATAGACAGTGTATAAACAAAGTGAGAATTCAGAGTTGAAGCAGTTATTTGTGCCTTTGACTATATATATATATATATATATATATATAAATATAGATAGATAGATAGATAGATAGATAGGTGTGTGTGTGTATGTATGTGTGTGTGTGTGTGTATGTATGCTGTACATTTTGAATAAACATATATTCATAAATATATATATATATATATATATATATATATATATATATATGAATATATATGTGTGTGCGTGTTTACATATATACATGTATATTTATATATATATATTGCTAATCAGGATCCGGGATTTAAAGCTGATAGCAGTTTCTAAGCAAATCTCTTTGTTATGATTCTCAGTCCCAACCTGACCACCAAATCGAATCCATCTCTCCAACTGCACACCCCCTCCACACACGCCCTCACACACATCTTTTGTTGGCACTGACTGTGTTATCACTAGAATTTCAATATCAAAATTACACCAAATGCCTGACGCCTACAATCAAATCACTGCTAACATCTGATTCCAAATGCCAAATTTTACAGCAGATG
The DNA here is from genome assembly GCA_963457665.1 of Thysanoteuthis rhombus. Taxonomy (NCBI): domain Eukaryota; kingdom Metazoa; phylum Mollusca; class Cephalopoda; order Oegopsida; family Thysanoteuthidae; genus Thysanoteuthis; species Thysanoteuthis major. The sequence goes on from OY735231.1 coordinate 7,766,764, forward strand.
TTTCCCCCTTTTGTGGAGATTGCCACAGCACACTCTTCAAAAAAAAAAAAAAAGAGAATGTTCACACTCAAAGTACCTAGTATACTATCATTAATTTATTGTATAAAAATGTCTCCATAAGTATATCAGTATACAATTTACATTAAAAATATGTATTCAACATTAGAATTCACATTGATTCAAGTTATAAAAAATGTATGGAACTTGAAAAAGTTACGAGCTTATCAGTATACAGAAACGTTTACCACACACATTTTTTTCCTTCAATTCTTCAATATATTTCAGCTGATATCAACCAAAATTGCCCTATTAATTTATTTTCTATCCAAGATGAATTAAATTCGTCCAAGATATTCTTAGAATTAGATATCAGTCAATTGTTTTCTTAAGAATTCTTTTCATTTTTCATCAAGATTTCTGATTAAGTTTGTTCCTTGTTTTTACACAGACTTTTTTCTAAGTTTTTTTTCAATTAATAAGTGGAATTTTCTTGTGTGTGTGCAAGTTTAACAGAAATTTTATTTATGTAAACAAGAACATTTTATTCATATTGGGGTAGAAACTTTTTTTTTATCTGTTCAGCACTTTTTTCATTCATGAATGCTTTTTTTTCTTTTCTTTTTGGTATGTTCAGATTTAACTGAAATTTTATTCACTTTAATATAGAAATTTTCTATACTTTGATAATAAAATATATATCTTATTGTATATATAATTTATATGCTGATAAAAATATAATTTATGTTAAAAAATATTAAGATTGAAATTTTATTCATGTTAACATTGAAAACATATCAATATAATCTTGAAAATTCTATTATATCAACATTTTATAATGTTAACATAGAAACTTTTTTGTTCTAACATCTGAATTTTATTGTATTAACAGATTTTATTTATATTAACATAAATTTTATGTATATTGATTTGTAAATTTTAGTTATATTAACACATAAATTTTGATTGGTAGTCATAAGTTTTACTCATCTTAGAATAAATTTTAATTATATTATTGTTAAAATTAGAAACTGTCAACCAAAACCGTCACCAAAACTTTCAATGCAGGTTTCCTCAGTTTTTGAGTGAGTCTGGCCGGCTATCTAGTGTGTATACAAGCCACACTAATGGAGCTAGAGGACTGAAAATTCCAACATTTACTCCTTATTATGTCTAGAAAAAATGGCTTTTAATTTTCTTTCAAAATTCCACACCCAAAATAGATTTTTAGTGCTGGATTCAATTAGCAAAGTAAGTTTATGCTAAATTTGTCCTTTGCTTTGAGTCCAGCAGTATTCAAACTTATTTTTTTAAAACTTTTTTAGTCATCATCACACAACAAAAGACGAGAGATGTAACTTATTCATTGATTGTTCCTTTTTCAAAGTTTTTAATCGATCACCATTAACACAACATGCGGCCAAAAGACGTTGGTATTGTAACAGTTCTAAAACAGATTTGTTTTACCTGTATTGACTCATTTACTTGAAAATATACATGTATTTCCATCTACAAAATTGAAAACTTATTTTGTGATAAGAGTAACTCATTTTGGAATGATGGTTAGAAAGCTGGTTTTGTAGACTCTTACTACTGAATAGTGGGCTTGAACCACACTAAGTGCCTCATACATGTGGCTTCAAGCTAGAACTAAGCTAAGCTTTGTAAATTGTAGCTTATATTTGATTTGATTGTTAGAATCTGTCAGCCAAAACAGAGTCAACATCAAAATCTTCAGTTTTGAAGTAGTTCCCGCTGGCTGTATATTTGTCACATATTCTGGTCATAACTGAGATTGAGGGCTGAAAATTCAAAGAATTACTCCTTATCAAGTCTAGGTAATGTTTACAATGAAAGTTTATTCTAAATTGGTCCCTTAGTTGGTGTCTCTCAGCATCAACGCATTTTTTTTCAACATTCAAATCCATAACTGGCGTACCAGTGGGGGTGGAGGTGGAGGTATATTGGTCGACCCTAGGTGACACCATGATGTTTTGGCAATGCGGAAATTCTCCGCTACTCATAGCACTATTTTTCAGCGATTTCAGCCTATCTTTAGCTCTTTTCTAGCCATTTTAGATTGATCTAGCAATTTTCAACTATTAGAAATGGCTAAAAAAGGTTAACAGTATTTTCTTTAGAGCAAAATGGTGGTTTTTGACTTTTTTTGAGTTTGAAAAATTCTGAGTTGGCAACACTGGTGGTGACACCCTGATTGACCACCCTGAGTAACACCAACCCTAGGAATACCACTGCTTACCATATCTGGAGAGAGAAATGCAACCTTATCTGGAGAGAGAAAGCTGAAGACTATCCTCTCTGGGAAGATGCATACAACCAGATGTCGGCTGAGTGTATTAGTCAGACAAATACAGAGTTCAATCAAATGCGGCTTCCACTTCTCAACCAATATGGGAATCCAGGCCTTTCAAACAGAGGAAAAGAAAACACCTAATCCCTATGTTATAAAGATTGCTACCACAGCAGGAAAAAATTCTGTTTATCATTATTATATTCTGATTGTACATTTGAAGAAGTCGTGTTCACAACACAAAAAACTGGAAAAATATTTAAATGACAATGACTCTTCTCAAAGCCATAAACAGGATGTTTTTTTAAAATTCAAACGTTTTTAGTGATCACAGTCCAAAAAAGGTGAGGGAAGTGATTCATTCATTGATCAACCCTTCAAGTTTTTTAATTGATCCCCCACAACACTGCTTGAAGATACTTGTTTCTATTGAGGGACAAGCTAGACCTTTTTTCTACCTTATTCTTTACTTCTGACCCACAATGCTTTCTCACTGTTGTAAGTTGACAGCTCAAATTTATTTCTGATAAAAAGTAACAAGAAAAATTAAAATGAAGGGAAATATTAGTCAGAAATTGATGATAACTCACCATCACAGTGAATAATTAAAAAGCTTTAGCATCAAACTTTGAAGTCATGCAAAAAAATTTTCATGAAGAATAAATATGAATAGAAAAATTCTGTTCATGATATCACTGGCGTTTACCACAGGAAAACATCTAAAATAAGTAAAAAAAATATTGAGATTCTGGAGAATCTAGATGTTATTTACAAACAATATCCATCCAAATGAGGCCCCCAAAAGGTCAAAAAAGAACAACTTACCAAAGCTGAGCATGGTGGAGGATCTATACTGTTATGGGGCTGCTTTGCTGTGTCTTGCACTGGCACCCTTGGCTGTATCAAAGGAATCATGAAATCAAAGGATTACCAAATGACTTCAGAGCAAAATGTGCTACACAGTTTAAGATAATACCATGAGTGCTCCTGCACAAAAAAAAAAAACCTGAAGTACACATTCAAAAGTACACAAGAATGGTTAAAAGGAAAAAATGAACTGTTTTAAATTAGCAAGCAATGAGTCCTAAACTTTATTCCATTGAAAATCTTTGGAGACGGCAGAAATCTGGATTCATGCCTTCTATTCATACCATACACCTTAGGAATCCTGAAGACATTCAAGAGCTTAAACTAATTACAAAGAAAGAGTGGGAGAAACTACCAGCAGGCAAGTACAAAAGCTTATAGATGGCTGGAGAAACATTTGGAGGCAGTCATTGTTGCCAAAATGGGTGGGCAACCAAATATAAAAAAAGGTGCCAATAATAATGTCCAGATTCCTTCTTTGAGATTAGGCATGTGAGTTGAAAAATGAAGATATTTTGATGAATGACTTATGACATCAAAATATTCCACTGATGAAAATTTGATTCCATCAATATCTAAAGCTATCATATAGGTTATTTTAAAAATTCAAGGGTACCAATAATCCTAAGCAGTGCTATACATGGATACTTTTGTATACAATTATATGTATTACATTTATTTAACAGTAAAGTTAAATCATAAAATAACATCAAACAAGATACAAATTTACTATGTAATTGAACAGTGCAACTCCATCCTGATGTGTATCTTTCTTTCTTACTTTTTCTCTTTCTCTCTCTTTTTCTAAACATATTTCTTTACCTACATATGTTTATGTATCAATATGCACTTATATTCTGGCCAATTCATTGTTTACATATTTGTCTATCAACAGTCTATGGGTAGATCTATATTGAGAGATCTATTTTAGTTTAAAGTTTGAAGTCTATTTCACTAATCGGTAACTTGTTTCTAAGTGATTGATATATTTGATAATTCGGTTTTAGAACCATTGTTTGACAGACTGTATATATATATATATATATATATATATATATATATATATATATATATATATAATATATATGTGTGTTAGTCTTTCATACCAGTAGGAAATATATAAAGCTCCATATTTGAGAAAAGTATCATCAAATATATTCATACATACATACACACACACACACACATATATATATATATATATATATATATATATATATATATATATACACATATATATATATATATGTATATATACAAGCTAAGCTCGAGTATATTCTAGCACAGTGTTATATAGGGAAACAAGGAACATTGGATTGCCCCAAACACACGCACAGACACACACAGACACACACACACGCATGCCTTGAAACAAATTTGCACACACACACACACAAACTCATCTACATACAACCACACATGTACATACACACATGCACACATACACTTATGTACAAACACTCAGCCACTTACAGACATGTAAACATATTTAAATTTGTATTGACTACATCCCACATGAAGCATCTCCATGCACACGCACGTATACATTAATCAATAAGCAGGACAACATGTGTGTGTATGTGTGCATGCAAGTGTATGTGTGTATAAGTATGATGTCAATATCCTAAATTTGGCACAGTAAAACAAATGTTTACATTCATACGCACAAAGACACAAATACAAAAAAATCGGACCCAGTAAAACAAATTGTATAGAGTTGATATGTTTGTTTGCTTGCTCGAGGTAGTTCGTCGATATCGACAATGACGCCCACTATTCCTTTCCTTGGTATCAATTTTTGTTCTCTAGATTGATTTATCTCTGCTTTATCTTTTGGTTTTCATCATTGGTTGGGGTTTTGTCTTCAGCATCCACAACTTCATTGGAAGTTTCTCGGGCCAAAGTTTGATGCGCACAGCTTGCTACAGGTCAGGCAGGCTGTACCATCCCTAGGAGCTGGTGTAAAGCATATCTGAATTGTATTCTCTATTGTAGACACCAGATCAATCTTGAGAAATGAAAAATTATGATTTATTTTAATCCCTTGACCATTTACAGCTAAATGTTGGTGGTGTTACCCAAAAGTTCAGAGAATTTTATGATTAGAAAAATAAAGTCACTTATCCTAAAACTTAGTTTCCACCATCTTCTTCAAAGCTATCTTCTTGTGATCCCTCAAAGGGCCGTGGCAAAGGTTTGTTCTACATTCAGTTTGCACACACCGTTCAAATTCCCAGAACCTCTCAGTGGCACCTTGTACATGAATTGAACATCTTAATTATACATTCGGTTCACACACACTGTTCAAATTCTCATAAACTTTTCATTGGCACCTTACATATGAGTTGAACATCCTTAGTTATACATTTTCCACACATGAGCCACCTCAGTACACTTGGATGATCTCTTAAATTATCATTAGAAAGAAAAAAGCTCAAAAAACTATTAAATATTCACACACAGCATCTCTTCACTCAGACTAAAATCTCTCTTCCTTCCTGTTCTTTTTGTTAACCAAGTCTTCAAGTCTAATAACTAAAAACAATTGTCAACAGGACCAGGGCCTTGAAGAGTTGGGGGCAGCTGGTGCAGTATTTACATATAGGCTGAGTGGGTTGCAGACTAAGGCCTGATAATCAGCTTTCTGTAACCCCCACCACAAATTGATTTACCATCTTTTCATTTGTAAAGATAAAAACTAGTGGCACATATAATGTTTTACAATGTTTATTACGAGAATTAGAAAAAAGTTTCTCAAATAAATTATAAAAATGTTCCAAAAAGAAAATTTTTAAAAATCTTTTGAATAATTCTGAGCTATTTTCACAATAGGCACGAGAAAGACTACATTTTTGTATAGAGATTACAATAATTAACACTAGTTACATAATTATTCTTTAAAAAAGATTTTCAAATATTCTTGTGACCTACAATCGTCTTTATATAACCAACAAGGGTGGGGGGGGTCCTGATTCCTACTTTGAGAAGCTCTGTCCCAGCCCACAGCCTCCAGCTGCTTTAATCAAGTCCTAGGTCTAGATAGGGCATCGGAATGCCAAAAGGGCGCCCAAGAGAGTCAAAGGTCCCGAGGGTTAAACTTCTAAGTTGATACAATATTTCCACTTATGAAATAGGTTGACTCAATCATTTACCATCAAATGAATATATAACATGCTAACATGCAGTTAAAAACAGGATAACCAAAGGATGAGGGTATTTGTGCATTGTGTGTATTAGAGAGGGCAAACCAGCTTTGCACTGTTTTATAGAATTCCTCAACAATTTTTGATTTTCACGAAGCAATTCAACTTCAAGTACTTATTTCACCTTTCCAATCCTCATCTTAAATTCTTGAGACAACCAATGTCCTCAGTTTAGTCAAATAAAATTATCCCATGAGCCAGAAGACAGTTGCAATGCCATGCTTATCCTCAAATGGCATCTCTTAGAGTAATAGGGTTCCTTGTCCATCACCTTCCTGTGTATCATTTTAAAACCGATTTAAGCAGGCAATGAAGACTTTCTATTAAGAAACCTTAAACCAAATCTGTCACCAAAACTGTTAAAATGGGTTTCTCCAGTTTTTAAGCTGGCCTGTCTTGCTATGTATGTATGTATGTATTGTTGAGTACTTTTCGCACCGATAGAGGTAGAGGGCTAAAAATTTCAAGATTTACTATCTATTGTCTGTAGAAAAAGATTTTTTTCTTTTTTCGAAATTCTTCCTGGGTATAGTGAGGGTTCAATTTATAATGTAAGTTTATGCTAAATCTGTCCCTTAGTTTGTGTTTGTGTTTGAAAATTCAGACTTTTTTAGTGATCACTGCCCAACAAAAGGCGAGAGAAGTAATGTATTCATTAATCACCCCTTTTTACAATTTCTAATTGGCACTCTACTAAAAGTCATTGATGACAGTTTCTATTGAGTGACTTACCAGATCTGTACTGAAATAGATGTGCACAGAAATTAGTTGTAATGATTTACAACACTTTATCTAATTAGAATGAAGGATGAAATAAATGCATAACCAACCAATTCTTCAAGTTCAACAACTAAAAACTACTGTCAGCAGGACTACAATCAGCAGCTTTCAAATTTTCATAAAGCAATTCGACTTCTGATGTTTATTTTTACTTTCCAATTCTCATCTTCAAGCGCAATTTGATATATACATTCAGTTTAGTCAAATCGAATTATATCCATGACCAAGCAGAATATTCAGATACCATGCTCGATCTCTTATGGAATTTCGATTGGGTTTCTCGGCCATATCCATCACCTCTCCAAGTTTCATTTTAGAACTATTTTAAACATGCAATTATGATTTTCTTTCAGAGACCATCTACCAGAACTGTCACCATAGGTTTCTTCAGTTTTCAAACTAGCTTGGTTGGCTGTCTGGCAATGTATCTTTTGTGCATACAGGCCACAAAAAAGGAGCTAGATGACTGAAAATTTAAACATTTACTCCTTACTATGTCAACAAATAATGCTTCTTTTGTTTTTTGGACCCCCACCTCCCGTTTTTCAGTAGGGGGTTCAATATACTATGTAAGTGTATGCTAAATTTGTCCCTTGGTTTATGTCCAGCTGCGTTCACACTTGTTTTTTTTTAATTTGGATTTTTTTTTATTGATCACCACCCAACAGAAAGTGAGTTAAGTGATTAATTCATTGATCTCCCCTTTTTTCCCATTTTTTTTAATTGATCACTCCTAATATTGCATATCTACCAAAAGATGTTAGTTGTTTGACAGTTTCTATTGAGTGACTAGCCAGACGTGTTTTTTTAAAAATTGGGCAGAGAGTTCTATCCCTTTTTATATGTGTGTGTGTGTATGTTTATGTTGCATGCAGCCATTAGGCATTTGTTATGTGAGGTTTTCTTTTTAGTGACCAACCAGACCTGTTTTCATCAATTTTTTTCAATATAAACCTACCAGAGGAGTTGAAAAGATATAATTGGTAGTGAACAGGTTAAATACAGAGAACAATATTATTCTGTTATTGTGATTAGGTGATCATATGAAATTCAGAATTTTACATTAAATGACTTTATGAGAATTGTCATTGCCAGGAGACCTGACAGATATAATTTTATTGCAATTTTAACCTTGTTTTAAAAACATCCAAATGACCTCATTTAGAAAATCCCTACAACAGTGTTTCCCAAACTTCTTTGTCTAAAATGTTGAGGACAAATTTGGGGGGGACTGGTGACCTTCAGGGCAGAAACATAATTCCAGTGTCTCTTCAATTAGTTTTATCGTTCAATGAATTTTCATCATCAACATCAGCCTTTTATTGTCTAGTGTTGGACATAGACCTCCCCTAGATCTCTCTATCATGAGTGTTGCCAAGCCAATACTGATTACATTACGCCATCTTACATGTTGCCGGCCACAGTTTCACATATGATCTCTGGGGACCTATGTTGTGGGTCATGATGTCCAACAGTTGTCTGGAACTCTTGCAACATGACCAGCTCAATGGATTTCTAATGGATTAAGGCATAGATCCTGTGTAGGACAATAAATTTTATTTCACCTTAATAATCAATTACAAGTATTAGAAGAGACTGGAATACATCGGGAATTTTCATGCATTTTCACACAATTCTCTCTAGTTAATTGGTTTCTTGCAATATTTTTTGCCTTTTCCACTGAACCTGAGTATATGACCTAATGGCACTACCTGACGCAGAGATTGAACTCTTGACCACCAGGTTACTAGATATGCTTAATCAACATTTTCATCCACAAGGCCCTTGTCCTCAGTGGAAGAGGTAGAGATGTGAAATCACAAAACGACCGCGAAAAATTAACTGATATCCTCTAGTATGGATAGCTGAATGAGAATAACCTGCCCCTGTGGATTTGATAAAGGATCCAGTTCAAATTCCCCATAGGTTACCAACTACAACACCTGAAAAAGGCCAGAGGGTACAATGGCAAAATATAAATCAGTGTATAATTTTATCTTGCTTTGTCAAAAGTCTGTCTGTCCATCTACTTATCCATTCATTCGTCTGTCTGTCCGTATATGACAGCCTACCACAAAAATGACTCATGATCCTGTTAATTTTACTGTGTGTACTAATGGGACCCCAAAGCAGGTTTTTAGTATGTTGGTTCTTATAACTTACCTCTGAATATGTTGGGTTTGGTTTTTTTTTTGTTATTCCAGGGTTTGATTTGCAATGCAAATTCATGTTAAAATGGATCTTTTTTTTTGTGCCTGCTCTTCTAGCACAGGGCACAATGAAAAAATGCTTAATTGCAGTGTGAGTAGGAATTTTGTATCATTTAAACGAAGCTGGGGACAATAGGGCGATATTAGCAGCTGGTTGGAAATGCTTTTATCTCTTTAACAGTAAGTCGTTTGTTATCATTCATAGAGTGGGGCTGAGATTAAGAAGATGAATGTTTATTTTCCCTTCAGCAGTATATGTACATTCAAGTTTTTATTGAGATCATAAAAGAACCTTTAAAAGCCTTTAATATTACTCTTTGGAAACAATTAATATTAAACATTATCTGATTTCCATCTATTCATCCATCTTTTTTATCAATTCTTTATTTACAGCACTTTATCCAACCCATTAAGCAGTATGTATGTACAAGACATCTGCCTAGGTCCGCAAATCTCCATGAAATCCTCAAAAGAAGAAGAAATCAAGCGAAGAATCACACTCGGTTGGCAAGCTTTCAGTAGAGCAAGCTCAACTTTCAAGAACAAGAGAATTCCACTAGTGCTAAGAAGAAGGATATACAACCAATGCCTCCTCCTCATTGTCACCTATCGAGCTGAAACATGGAACCTAACCAAAAGATTACCCCTCAAACTGAGAGCCATGCAATGCACGCATGACAGAATCAATTATAACATGGGGAGATCACAGTATATTAGAGGAAAGACAAGAATTTGAGGTGTCATAGAATCCATAGGGAAACTTGGGCTGGTCATGTTGCAAGAATGGCAGACAACCTCTAGACATTACGACTCACAACATGGATCCCCAGAGATCTCATGTGAAACCAATGTCAGATACTAAATGGCTGGTGATGATGTACATTAAACATTTTTCTGAGATTGCAAAAAAACGCAAAAAGTCACTAATATCATTTTTAAAAAACAAATTAAATTAAACACCATCCAATTCCCATCTACCTATCAAACTATTTGATCATTTTTTTCCTCTTAGAATGCAATTAACCTGTCCATTAAGGCTGTTATTCAGCTTGTAATGATAATTCCTCTTCATCTCAGAAATTCAGACAAATTACTTTCCTTTTTTTTTTTCATGCTTAAAATCTCCTAATTCGTTTAAAGATAATAATTAATCAATTGAGGTATTTAATATATATGCTCTCAGCTTTAGTTTATGATTACTAGCTGCTAAATATGTAAATGGAAACTGAGAACAGTTCTAGTTATTCATTCAATAGAAACGTGTTGGAAGTGATCAATTAAAGAAATCGCACAAAGGGGCAATCGAGGAATCAGTTACTTCAGTCACCTTTATTGGGGAGCGATCATAAAAAAAGGCTAAATTTTCAAATGATAAGTGTGAATGTTATCAGGTACAAGTTAAAGGACCAATTTATCATGAACTTACATTGCAAATTGAATCCTCCACTAAAAACCTATTTAGGGAAGGATTAAAAAAAAAAAAAGAGAAGTTTTTTCAAGATATAAGGAGTAAATGTTTAAATTTTCAGCCCTCTAGCCACATTGGCGCAGCCTATATATATATATATATTTATATATATAGCCAGACCGACAGCCAGATAGACAAACCAATTTGAACACTAAAGAAACCCTGTTGACAGTTTTGGTTGGTTTCTCATAAAAATTTAGATAAAAAGGATAGATTTCTGATAAAGCATTCTATATTCCTGAAAAATGCTTGTTACCAATCAGGTAGGTGCCAGAAAGTCTATGATGAGGCAAACCCACATGAAGAATAAAATAAATATCAACCAAATTTCGAACTTAGAAGAATAAATAATTTAATTAGATTAATTGACAGCTAATAATTTAAGGCCTGACCAACAGCAGTCCAATACGATCACAAGTAAGCCAAGTTGACATGAATGGATTAAAAGAGTGCATTCCATATTTATTTGTGTATAATGCTCACTCATATATAAGGTGCACAGCCAATTACAAGCAACGAAATTCTGGAAAAAACATCTCTCATAAATAATACACACTGACTTTGTCTAAGTATCATTAATTATCTAATTAGTATGTAGCCATCAAAATGACGGGGTTATTTATGTATGGGTCAAGACTAAGGAGCCTAAAGCTATTTTATTTGGGTAATTCATTTTTAATAATTCAAGTATTCTAATTCTTTAAGTTATTTTTTCCGAACCTCAACTCAGCTCAGGCAGTTTTAAAGGGTAATGAAAAAAAAATGTTATGTAAGCAAATTTACCACTGATATCATAGTTTTAAAAAAATCCTGGGAAAAACTTATTTTATCAAAAATATAACTTATTCTAAAAAAAAATAAAATACTGAATATCATTTTATTACAAAAACAGAGAAAAAATGTGGTCAAATTTGACAAATCTGGCATGTAATGTACATTGTTGAGTCATAGCAGCCTTATTTTGAAAGAAGCCTTTGAATTTTTCATTAGTTGTGTTAATCTATTTCACATGGACCAACCCATTCACACAACCATTGATTCTGTCACATAATATACATTGTTGAGACATAATAGCCTCATTTTGAAACAGCTCTTTAATTGTTTTCATTAGCTGTGTAAATCTATTTCACATGGACCAACCTGTTATAACTTTTATGTTATAACAGAAATCGGACAGGACATACAACTGTACAATTATACAATTGAACATAGTAATTTGCATAAATGGCTTTTATATGGATAGATTGACACCTTCAATGGATAATTGTGAAACATAACAAATATTTAATATACCATCATTACCATAGAAAAATGTAGCATTATTTTAATGATTTAGACTCTTTGCTACTCATCAGATAGATCGGACAATAGATATCTAACTTTCGGTCATATTGTTCTGAATATTATCACATACTTGGCCAAAAAAATAGGGCTAGCATTTAGTTCTTGCATATAATGCACATCCCTAATTCTGTAAAAGTGTATATCATACACAAATAAATAAGGTAATTCTTCTTACAAGGAGGTAATTTTGCACTGTTCTTCAATTGAAGTTTACTAAGCTTAGATTAGAACAGTAGAAGGCCAAAATACTGGGTAGGAGAATTGTGCTGAGGCTAGCTTCCAAATGGATAGGGCTTGCTTGGAAGATCAGCATTTGATATTGTGATTTTTGCCTAGGCTTGAATATTGACACTAGATACTGTTGAGAAATGTGTAACTAACTCAGTCATGAAATAGGCTACAAAGTAATTACAGGTAGAGCATTTCAATACAGTATCATTTAGTCCAGCTACTACCATGGTCCAGCATGTTTTGAATCTACTGTAATTAATTTGTGAGTCTGGCACTGGTAATTTCATCTATTCAGCTGTAATCGTTTAGGATGTCATCCAGGAGAGCAAGAGGTGTAGAAGATGGTGTTAGTGCTATTAAACATAAGCACAAAACATTTTGCTTTGAAAGGTAGTTACGGATTAGATTAAATGAAGGAACTTCTGTAGAGGGTTTTTATGAGTACAATAAGGTCGGATTGTTGATTCTCTATGATTTAATAACTCAATCTGGCCAGGAACACATGTAGGTGCGCTTTAAATTCCATGGACATTCTGAATATGGAGGCCAATTTGAATTCATAATTAGATTACATGCCCATTATATTTGTATAATTTTGCCATAAATAAAATCCATATCTCATAATATTCAAAATGATATACAGCTTCCCACAATTTCTTAAAAAATGAGAGAACTTAAATCCATATATTATATCCCACCACCCTTGCTTTGTAACCCTAAAAAAAACAGGCCCAATGAGTTGAAGAAACAAAGAGGACAAATTATTTCTTGTTTAAAAAAGCATATTCTTTAGTTTGCCAAAGACCAGGTCCCAAGCTTGCCTTATTAAAACAGTGGTTAGTAAAATGATCTGTCAATTTTCACTATTTTTTAATAGATGTTCCAAGATGTCGAGAGCAGATGGATATGCTTGCTTCAAAAATTTACTAAAAAAGGTTTTAAAGACTGATCTGGCTAGATACTCAATAGAAACCATCATATGACCAATATGTTTGGCGGCATATTGGGGTTGATCAATAGAAAAGTTTGGAAAACTGCTGATTAATGAATAAGTTACTGCTCTAGCCTTTAGTTGGGCAATGATCACTAAAAAAGCCCAAATTATCAAAAATGCAGCTAGATACGAAGTAGGCAACAATTCAGCTAAAGTATACACTTAAAATTGAAACTGGCTTGAAAAAAATATTGGGGGGGGGGATTTTCCAAAAATAGAAAAAAGATTTTGTAGACATAATCAGGAAAAAATGATTAAAATTTCAGCCCTCTGCCTCTGTTGGTGCAGCCTGTATATATATATATATATATATATATATATATATATATATATATATATATATATATATATATATATATATATGGCCAGCCAGCCAACCTGACCAGATCAAACTGAAGAAACCTATGTTGAAAATTTTGATGACAGTTTTGGTTGACAGTTTCCTATAATCTAACAAAATAAATTCTGCAAAATAAATTTCCATTATAAAATTTTGATAAGATTCCAATTTATGTCTTTAAAATTAACCATTGGTCAACATTTGAATATTTTAAAGATATTTTATGACCGGTAATTACCTAAATGACCCTGCTTTACTACTATCAGTACCACTGTGTACCAATTCTGTTTTTGAAAAATGAAATTATATCTAAAAGATTTTATGAGATCTCTTAAAACAACCTATTATAACTAATTTCATCAACAGTGAATGTCATAAAGAAGATAAAAATCATGCTCTAACCTGGAAAAAAAAATAATACCTTTGAATTCAAAACAAAATAAGCCTGGAATTAAATGATTGATTCATTCCAAGAAATTTTTGTGTGTTGCAAAATTGCATCAAGTGAATTGACTTCTACATCTCTAAGATAAGGATGCTGCCAAAATTTGAAATAACAGTAAAATGATTTTTAAAGAGTTTTTGATAAAAAAAAAACAAGTCTTTAAACATGTCAGTTATGCAAATATAATCTGCTGTATGGATTTAAAGTAAACAGATTAGAGTTATATCCAGAGTCATGATAAACAAACTTAATTGAATAAAAATCTCTCTACATTAGTTTAAATGATATTTTTTGGTTTATATTAATGATTTTATATATATATATATATATATATATATATATATATATATATATATATATATATATATATATATATTTATATATATTTATAAATATATATATATATATATATATATATATATATATATATATATATATATATATATATATATAAATGAATACACCATTATCACTTTTTTATAGAAAGTTAATTTTCTTTTTAACAAAATATAGCAGGATTTTATAATTTCTTGGGGAATATCACACAATCAAAACTAACTCTTCAGCATCAAAAAATGAGTACACAACAACCAATAAAATTTATTTAAAATCAATAGATTGGACATAATTGATACAAGGTAATATCCTTTTCGATTGTGTAACGTTTCATTCGGAATAATGAAATCCTGCCGTGTTTGGCTGAGAAGAAAATTGACTTGCTATAAAAAAAGGCGATGAGGGTGCACTCATTAATGGGTGATACTGTATATACATACATATTTCTAGATAAATATATATATATATATATATATAGGTTTGTAGATAAATAGTGGTCGTGAAAAGATAGGAGACCATGAAGAAAAATTCACTTTAAAAAGATTAAGGATAGCTAGTCTACACCACTTCTTTCAAAGTAGTCCCTTTTGCTATGCATTTTCACAGGCTCACAAAGGGAAGCAGCATCTCTGTATTACATTTCATTCAGATACATTTGTTCACATCCACTATGCCTTTAGGTAACACCTTATATATATATATATAGATAGATAGATAGATAGATAGATAGATAGATATACACACTGTCATACTTAAATGAATATACCCATACCACTTTTTAATAGAAAGTTAATTTTCTCTTAAACTAATTATAGCTTGATTCTATCAATTCCTCCATTCTAACAATATTAGGTGAGATATTCAACAATGCTATGCAATAATTTTATATGCAATATTTGTGTGCAGAGTATGTGTAAGTATGGGATAGCATTGGGCTTCACAAAAATCGTCTGAACAAACAGAGAAATGTTAAGGGAAGCCAAACAGAATCTAAGAATATTTCTTGAGAGGAATACTTAAAACAATAGCTGGAATATTATATACCATAAAAACTTCTTGAGATGAAATGTATCAAAATGATTTAAGGTCTTATTTGCTGCGAGGAACTCCACCAATCAGGTTTACATTAATAAATTGAATAATTAAATAATCAATTGATTTTTTCCAACAACATTTTTTGATTAGACTAAACTGAAATTGAACATTTTGCCAAAATTCTGCTCATTATGTGAAGAGAGACGTTTTTTGGCAACAATCTAGAAAGCATCATTTCTACCCAAATACAAGGGAGTGGAAATATAATGATGTCAGGGAGGGATGTTTAAATAGCACAAGAACTCTTCATTAGAATAAAAGAACCATTAATAGGACTATTCTTTTTCTTTGGCTTAAATTGAAGGATCACTTATTCTCTTTGGTCGTTGAAGATGAAGGCTGGTCAGATCTTCCAACAGAACATTGATCAGAAGAATACAGCAAAAGAAATTCAAGAATGATTTGTAAGGGATGAGGTGCTTCAGTAGCCTATCTGATCCTCTGACTTGCATCCTTTTGAAAATTTATGGCAAAGTTTGAAGAAGCTTATTCATCAGAAGGATCTGAGAAATCTTGAGGACTTGTTGGTTCTTTGCCAAGAATAGTAGGCCAAAATTCTACAGAAATGTTCCAAAGAATTGGTCAAGTCTTACAAAACCATCTCCAAGTAGTAATCCCAGACTTTCACGACTAAATACTCATGTTCTTTACATGCTTGGACACTTTCTTCAAACAGCTATTTGGAAACTGTCAACCAGAACTGTCAACAAAACTATCAGCATAGGTTTCTTCAGTTTTTGAATTCATCTTTCTGGCTATGTATGTATCTATGTATTGTGTATACAGGCTGCACCAGTGGAGCTTAAGGGCTGAAAATTTTAACTTTTACTTTTTAAAAATTTACTTTTTGAAAATCTACCCTTAAATAGGTTTTTAGTGGGGGCTCAATTTGCAAAGTAAGATTATGCAGAAGAGTTTTAGAACATTCACACTCTTCACTGATCACTGCCAAATGACTGATCATCCCTAACACAACATACAGCCAATGATAATGATCACATTATGGTTTCTATTAAGTGATTAACCCGATGTGTTTTTTTTTCCCCTCTGATATGGCTCTCTGTATTTTCAACTATTTTCTCTTTATACAGACATCCTCTGTTCTGGCACAGGTAAAGCCAACAGAGTTATAACTGAGCTACATTCAGTTTTGCTTTTTTTAGTGATAAATCTAGCTATTTTGAAGCCAAATCTAGATATTTTAGTGCTAGATCCATCCATTTTGGAGCTGGGAAACATTCAAGATGAAAATCAACCGTGAAAATTGGCAGGCCTCGGGAGTGGCTACTCACCAATGGACCACTTATATATAATTGGCTGACCGAAAAAACCATTAGAATACAACAAACCACTTTGTTTGGTTTTTGTTGATTGTGAAAAAGCATTTGACTTGGTAGAATACTCAGCAGTCTTCAACTGAATGCAAGGTATTACCGATAATTATATAAAAGTCATTAAGAAAATATATGGAAATGGCACTGCAATGATTGGAGTTCTTGAAGATACAAACGATAAAGGAGAGAAGCAGAAGGATACAAATTTGCTTAAACTGTTTACATTTAGTCTTGAGAGCACCTTTCTGGGAACTGACCAAGAATAAAAGAGAGTAAATATAGACAGAGAATATTTACACCATTTAAGATTTGCTGATGACATACAGTAACATCGGAAACATCAGATGAATTATGAAACATGTTAAGCAATCTAAGTATACATATATGTTTCACGCTTCTTTGTGATTATCAAAGAAATTTTTATTAGAATCGATACAAGATCATATATACATATACCCTGTTTTATAGGTTGTTTCTTTTCACGATTCTTATGTTAATTTTTTTGTACGTTTTATACATTAATTTTGTAGATATATATATATATATATATATATATATATATATATATATATATACACCTTAGCCAGTCATATCACTTGTTCAAATCAAACCTTGTAAGGTTGAAACCTATGTAGTTCCTTAACCTCATCACCCCTCTGTTTACACTATCCCTAACATACCCACAAAATCTGACTCCACATCACTTCCCTCCTACCCTGACATATTTTGTCCTCTCCAAGACCAACTGCTGCTGCTAAACCATGGACTTTATCACTGGCTGGACATTTTTTTCACACAGCAGGATGCCCCCAGCAGCCTGGATACAACTTTTTACTCACAAAGCAAAGCTCCTGGTGGTGGACTCAGGTTCCACATCAAACCTTTAACCCCTAAAAGCACATACTCACGCAGCACACACTACTGAAGATGGGAATACCTCCCGAAACATGTCTAGACCATTAACAAAAAAGACATCTACGGATAAATAAATCTAACATCAAAACACTCTACTCCCACGTCTGTCTCACTCTTTACAGTTCATATTATATATATATATATATATATATATATATATATATTTTTATATATATATATATATATATATATATATATTTTTATATATATATATATATATATATGTATATGTCTATCTATATATATATATATAAATATAATAAACACTTATGGAATCCTAACTACAAATTTGTTCCAAAATAAAATGATGTGTAGTATAAGATAACAACCATATCCAATAGATTATGATAATACCCTCCATAAAGTAATAAACTCCATGTAGTATGACATGGCCTTAAAATGAATAAATAAATAAAACTATATATATCAAAATAATGTCTTAAGGCAAGATGGTGTTTGATCAACACTGCCGAGGAGCCATGTTAATACAACTGTTTTGTTTTTAAATCCCCAAAACAGTAACATGGTGAACAACTGATGATCCCAACAAGAACAATTCACACAAAGTACCATAATATCAAATTCTGTGTAAAGCATAAAAACCATTGAAAAAATTACCAAAATTACATTAATAGAAATTAAGTCATAAATGACTGAAGTGACATCAATTTTTGGAGAAAGTTTTTTTTATACATTTAGTGTTTAAAGCTGTAAAGCTTTCTTGACTTTGAGCACTCTTTAAGTGAGGTAACTCGTTCATTGTAAGCGTATGCAATGCTCTTCCATAGGTATAGAGCACTCTGGTGGATGTGGAATTTGTGCGTAATGAATATATCGCTTAAATTCAACCTTCCTGACCGTCCAGTTCCATGGCGCAGAGGTATGATACTGGCCTCCAGGTCTGAAGCGAAGGTTTCAATTCTACCTTGTGGTACTGGATGGGATAATGGATAGTCTATAGTCACACTGAAGAGTTGTAATACAACGAAACAGCTGTCTGTGGATGACACACTCAAAGGCAAACAGGCTGGCAGGTAGGTACTTAGTTTAGTTACAAGTTTAACCATTGAAAAGTCCTGTTTGATAACTGTTGACCTGAAACTTGGACTCTCATTGTATGGACATGAGTTCTAGTGTTTATGACTTTTTCCTAACATTATACAAATAATCTAAAAACTTGTTACCAATTTTCTTTTACAATTATTCCACTCATCAGATCATTTTCATTTACTTTATTAAGAAAGCTCAGATATACAATCTTGAAAACAAGGTGTTTTTCTTGCACATGTTACATTTGTTAGTTGAACAAAACAGGTTTGGCTAGTCACTCAATAAAAGCCATCACATGACCAACCTTGTTTGGCAGCATGCTGGGTTAAGGGTGATCATTTAAAACATCGGAAAAAGGGATGATCAATAGATAAGTTACTTTTCCTGCCCTTCGTTGGGCAGTTATCAGTAGAAAAGTCCATATTTTCAAAAATAAACAAGCATGAATGTTGCTAGGCACAATCCAAGGATCAATTTAGCATAAATTCACGTTGCAAATTGATCTCCACCACCCTGAATAAAAACCTATGGGGGAGGTTGAAAAAAACAAACAATGCTATCTTTTCTTGACATGAGTAAATTTTCAACCCATCGTCTTCATTGATGTATCCTGTGTGCATGATACGTATGTACGTAGCCAGCCAGACCAACTTAAAAATTGAATAAACGTATGTTGACAGTTTTGGTGACAGTTTTGGTTGGAGGTTTCTAAAAAGGGAAGGATGTTAATGAGAATTGATTTTCTGCTCGTCAACATTCTTTGTACGTGTGATGTTTTAAGTGATACCTTTTCCCCAACATATTGGTCCTTGGCAGGTGTTCCTTCTAAAGGGTAAACATCTTTTAATTGGTATGTTGTTTGCTGGTCAACTGTAGTTCGACAGCGAATTTCATTAAGTTCCATCATCCAACCGCATGCTTACTGTAAACATGAAAAAGTTGATCTAAAAATAACCTCAACAGGTCTGGTTAGTCACTCAATAGAAACGGTCACGTGACCCATGTCTTTTGCTAGCATGAAATGTTTGGGATGATCAGTTGAAAAATTGAAAACGGATTTGATCATTGAATGAGTCACTTCACTTGCATTTTGTTGGGCAGTGATCACTAAAAAAAAAGTCTAAATTTTCAAAGAAACAAGCATGAATGCTGCCAAACACAAACTAAAGGATCAATTTAGCATAAACTTACATTGCAAATTGACCCTCTATCAAAAACCTACAGAGGAGGCATTTTCAAAAAAAACAATAAAAGTGTTCTTCTTGATGTAATAAGGAGTGGATATTTAAAAAGCTTCATTGCTTTGACCTGCCAGCAAGGCAGACAAACTTAAAAACTGAAGAAACCTATGCTGACTGCTTTGGTGACAGTTTTGGTTGATTGTTTCTAATACTCATCTTCCCTATGACAAGAATGAAACCAGTGGAGATGATGAAGTGTTAGAAAAAACATTGCAATAGCATCCAGAATAGACACTGTCACAGGATCAGCATCTTTTGGCTGTATCCCGTTTAGGGGATGATGAAATGCAAATCTGAACACACCATCATAGTTATTCACCTCTTCCAACTCTGTTGGTAGAGATATATGCTTTCACTCAATCTTGCCTGTCTATCAACACAATATCTCCAAAATGTCTAATTGAATTTCAATAACATTTTGTGGTAGGTTGGGCCATGGGCTAAAGACAGATTGATGTGGGTAGATCCAGAGATACTTTTCATTTTTTTTTTCATATATTTACATGTATCCACTGATGTTTGTCTGTCTGTCTCTCCATGCAATATCTCCAAAGGTTTGCAATGGATTTCGATGACATTTTGTGGAAGGATGGGTCAGTGGTTAGGGGACAATTGATTAAATTTTAGGACATATTCTAAAATTTTTTTTCTATTGATAGATATTTTTCCATAGATTAAGGTAAATGTCTGAAATATGGAAAATTAAAACTTACAGTTACCTGCCCTGAGTCATAGCTATATATGAACTGATTTTCTTTCAGTTTCCATTTATTGCAGAGCATTGGTGAGGTATGTGTTCTCTGAGTGCTTTCTAGTTAGTATTGTGCTGGCTGTTTATGTGATATTATTGATAGGGTTCCTTTAAATTTTTTTAATTGATTGCCCCCAACATGGCATGCCACTAAAAGAAGATGGTCAGATGGTATTTGCTATTGAGTGACAAGCTAGATCTGTGTATGTACATTGTTTGTGTGTGTATATTGGTTATGTATCTTTTTTTATGTGTGTATATTGGTTATGTGTGTTTTTTTATGTTGGTCATGTGTGTATATGTGTGTGAATGAGTGTATGTTGATGTATGTGTGAGCGTTGATGTACGTGTGTGTGTTGATGTATGTGTGTGCTTTATGTAAGTTGTGTATGCATGTATTATGTGTGTATGTTTGAGTCCATGCTTCTCATCTAAAATACTTAATCCCATTTTATTAGAAACCGTCTACCAAAACTGTCGTCAAAACTGTCAATATAAGTTTTGTCAGTTTTCAAGTGAGCCTGGCTGGCTGGCTGGCTGGCTGGTTGGCTGGCTATGTGTGTGTCACTTATACTGGCCACACCAATGGAGCAAAAGAACTGAAAATTTAAATGCTTATTCCTTAAGATATCTGCAGAAAACATTTAGTTTTGTTTTCTTTTAATTTCCTCCCAAAAATAGGGATTCAGTGGAAGGTTCAATTTGCCATGTGTGTTCATGCTAAATTGGTCCGTCAGTTTGTGTCTGGCTGTGTTCATGCTTGTTTTTCGAAAATTCAAACTTTTTAATGATCACGGCTCAACAAAAGGTTAGAGAAGTAATTTAGTCATTGATCAACTCTTTATTCAATTCATTATCCCCAACATTGATATTGTGGTAGTTTCTATTGAGTGAATAACAAGACCTTTTTTGTATGGGTTTTAACTAGATCCAGAATTATTAAAAAGGGACCCATGGGAAAATCAAACATTTTTCAAGTACCACCACCAGTATTATGAAGTCAATAAAAATTATATATATAAAATATACATCAATATAGAATGTACATTATATTACACTTTCAAGATTTTCAAATTTGAAAAATATATATATATATATATATATATATATATATATATATATATATATATATATATATGCATGTATTAGAAGGTCAATGAAATATAATATATATATGTATGATATGATATGATATGCATGGTATATATATATATAGCATTATAAAATCAATAAAAACATGAATTTAAGTATCACCATCAATATTATAGATTCAATGAAAAATCAAAATTATAAGCTAAAACTTTCTAAATACTAATGTAATAAAAATACCAAACATACTTATGTAAAACTTGATCTCGCGTGAAAGTCAAGTCAATAAATCTGACAAAATATCTGTAATTTGCTTTAAATTATGCTTGAAAGTTGATTGCATTTTTCAAGAATTTTCCACAGTAGTACAAGGCAGAGGCATAGCTTGGGACATGGGGGCACAACAGTCAACATTTTCATTGTGAAATGTTAATCGTATTGCAGTAGTGAACTACTATTCGTAAAGTTTTCAAGACCCCCCCCCACCACCACCAACAACACTGGGGGCCTGAGATGCCATTCAAAATTGCCCCACATCCCTTCCTTCAGCTGGTATAAGGGTAGGTAAGCTTCTTCTTGGGAAAAGATTTTTCTTCAAGAGTAACAGAGTTTAATCATGTTTTGCACTTCAGTGGCATTGATGATGTTCCAGCCTCTGAATTTTCAAAGATAAAAAAATAGGGGATTAATTTAGCATAAACTTACACTGCAAATCAAACCCTCCACTAAAAATCTATTTAGGGGAGGGATTTTCAAAAAACAAAAAAGTTTTTTTCTAGACATGATAAGGGGTCTGTGTTAAATTTTCTGCCCTCTCACTCCATTGATACAGCCTACACAGATGATAGTATGTATCATACATAGCCAACCAGCTAGACAGCCAGACCAGTTCAAAAACTGAAGAAACCTATGTTTATAGTTTTGATTGATGCTTTTAATTTAGATATCAGCACTTTTACCAAGCTTACCATGATGTTTTGTGCACAGTGTAGCAACATATTGACCCTTAAACTTATTATGAATAGAGGTCCTATCTAGCTTAGACCTAATGTTAGACGCTTCTTGTCAGCTTAAGGGGTAGCACTTTCAAACTTTGAAGCTTGTTAGTTATGTGTTAGTCATGTCAACCAATTTTAGTCAATATTTTTTCTCTTTGTTTTACAATACAGTTTCTCCCTACTGTCAACAGGGCCTCTGAGAGGGATTTTATAAGGTGGTGCAAAACTGTTTTCACATCCCAACATACACACAGCTCAAACACCCTCGTCCTTCAGTCATCCAGTTTTTATATGCTATAACCCCTTCAGCATGCTGTACTAAATTCACTCTTTTCATTTATGTACAGATCATATCGACTTGGAAGTTTTAGGATCCTGAAAACTCTGGTGCCCCTTCTGGTCCCCTAAGCCTCAGTGCAATGCACCAACTACTCACACCCCTTCATAGAGGGCCAGACTGTCAGAATCTACTATGTTATTATAGATACAATCATTAGAATGAATGAAAGTTTTTATACATTTGTTAAATAAATCCTGCCAATAATATCATAATAAACAGCTAGTATAAAAGTAAGTCTAGTTTGTCACACAGTAGAAATCTCCATGTAACAAAAAGTCTATTGGCAGCATGCCGTGTTGGGCATGATCAGTTAAAAAATTGGAAAAAGTGTTTATCAATGAATAAGCTATTTCTCTCACATTTTATAGAGCAGTGATCACTAAAAAAGTCTGAATTTTCAAAAAACTAGCTTGAATGCTGCCAGATACAAACTGAGGATCAATTTAGCATAAATCTACATTGCAAATTGAATCAACCACTAAAAACCACACTATGACGGGCAATTTTCAAAAACCAAAATGAGCATTTTTTTCTAGACATAACAAGGAGAAAATTTTTAAATTTTCATCACTCTAGCTCATGTAACCTGTACACATGATTCATGAATATATCGCCAGCCAAACCAACATGAAACCAGGAGAAATCTATGCTGACAGTTTTGTTGACAGTTATTTGTAAAGTCGGATTTTTATATCTGCATTTATAATCATGGTTCGGTCTGTTGCAGTAGGAACGAGTAATCTGGTAAAGCTATACTTAGAATTTATGCTTGGAGATTACAGAGGGGTCCCATCAGGGATGAGTGCAATGAAATGATGTAACTTGGGAGTCGGAGGCACTGTAAGTCCCCTTGCATAATTTTTTAAAAATATGGCCAATTTCAGGGCCATTTTCAATCATACAAAACCTGGAAATTGAAATGAAGGTATGAGAAACTGGGGCATAGTTGATTACAAGACACAGTGAATCATTATGATTTTTTCATAAATGCAAATACACAATAGGACAGCTACTACTTCCTCATCTCAAGTCAATACATCCGCCATTTGATTTTATAAAAAACTTGCCTGCTTGAGTATAGTGTGAAAGCTAAGGGACCTAATTTCGAGCCAAAAGTAATATTTAGAGTTGATCTTGTTTTTCTTATAGAGCCACAACTATTCAGAATTTTCTGTGTTATATGAAGTCAAATTAAGATTGTGTTAGAACTATTTCTTGTCCAAACTGTAGTCATCGTGCTTGCTTGAGAGATCTAAGGTTATTTTTCTTGATGGGATGTGTGGGGAACAGTGAATCGGGCATTGTAAATCACTTCTGGGATTGAGCCACTTCAGCACTTTTAATTGTAAATGATCCTGTCTATCCATTTCATATAGTTTGCTAGGAAACTGAAACAGCATTTTCTTTTTACTTTTGAATCATTCATTTTTTCTTAAATTGCTTTTGAGATAGTATGAATATGATTTTGTGTTGAATTTTTCCTTTATTGGGCCTAACTTTTGCCAATGTATGTTTGAGAGATTTTTATGATCACTTTTTGTAATATAGTTTACAATTCAACAATGCTTTAATGAAATGTATAGTTAGTTTCACTCTCAGACTTCTTTGAATAATTCAATCTTATTTTGATTTACTTCCCTGGGGAATGATTCTTTGTGAACCAGAGCTGGGGCAAAGTAGATCAGAAATGAATGAAAAGACAATCGCCAGCCAGCAGCTAACTTAGAGAGATAAAGAGATGTTACTTTCTTATCTTCATATAACCCATTTCACAGCCAACAGTTGATCTTTCTTTCTTTTTTATTTACTCAAATATATTAATAAAATTAGCTTCTACTTACAACTGATTTTTTCTATGCCCTGATTTACCCTACACGCCCTACCCCCCCCCATACCCCTATCAGATTTCTACCATTGGTCGCTTGTTTTCTTATCCTTCTGTTAGTAATAACTGAAAAACATAACACCTTTCTTTCTCCTCATTTTTGATTTTTCCTCTTTCTTTACAGGTCCTAACTGAAAAGAAGAAAGACTTTTCGAATCTCCCAGAATTATTCTCTTGAGTGGAAGAAGCACCGAGAAAGATAACAAAAAAAGCAATAAATAAGTAAAGCGAAACAAAAAGATTTCTGGTAAAAAAATATTCCAGCGCCATAAAAGAAATGAAGAAGGATTTGCATGTCACTGGTGTTTGTGTAATTCTTGAAGAAGCTTTGGTTTGGTCCTTAGAACAACACAACGCTTGTCCATCAAAGTCTACTGGGGCTGGCCTGGAAAAAAAGAAGCAGAAAAAGACCCCCCCCCCGCCTCACTTGCATAAAAAAAAAGAAAATGTTTGAAAATTTTTATCAATAAGGGAAGCAAAATTGGTATTCCATGTTAACCAATAATTTATGTGCATGCATCAGTCAAAAGGGAAGAAGACTTGCTCGAATGTCTGGTGAGAAATCACAAACTATCGATCCTTCCGATTTGAGTGAAAAGTCTCCAGAGCCTCTTTCATTACGAGTAAAGCATGAACCAAGAATAAAAAATAAAAAGCGCTTGTATCAAAGTCAGAAGGTATTTGTTTACTCACAAATTCAATTCATTTGGGGAATGAATGGAGATATGAAAAGGAAATAAAAAACTTGGCTGAACGAAAAAAAAATTGCCTTATGAATGTGAATAGTTTTCTTAAGTCTATGTATACTAGCTGATATTAGAGGTAGACCCCACAACTGGAAGGGGTGTGGAGCTCTGGACAGACAATATATCTGGGAAACCCTGAAAAATCTAAAAGATAATCTTTAAAAAAATCTAAAAAATAATCCAACAAGCCTGAGTGTGGGAGGGTCAAATTCCGCTCTAACTTCTATTCCAACTAAAGACGATTATTGCAACTTTTGTCTTGTATGTTTGATAAATAAAAAATTATAAAGATATTTCAGACCCTTAAGTATCGGTGAGATAAATTTTAAAGATATGTAAAACTCCAATTCAGTAAAACACGAGTGTACCAATTAGCTGGTTTTGATTTCAAATCAAAGTAGGGTAATGTTGATTTTTACTCCTCCAGATTTGATGAGGATTGTTCTTGTTGTTCTTGTTCTTTTTACAGTGAAAAAATGAAGTCAACTCTAGGTTTACAATGGAGTTTAACAAAGAAATTTGGTTGGTTGGGGCAGTTGGAGCTAACGCCACCAACATTATTATATTTGGTTGATGCTGAAATTTTTTCATCTTTTTTTTTACCCAATCTATGAGTCATATAAATTCATAGCTTCAGCATTCAGTCATCAGAGTATTTTCCCTGCTTCCCTATGGCCTTAGGCCAGTTCACAGCTAAATTGTGTACAGGAAAGCCTGGTACTACACTCAAAATACATTCCTGGTAATGGGTATGTTGTTGGGGGGGAGGAATGCATGTAATAGCCTGGTACGTTTACTTACAAGCATTTAGTAGAAAACTAAAATGCCAATTTTTTAATGTATAACTGAAATAATTTTATGCGTTATTGAATTTCATCTGCATGTTGGCAAAAACTTTAATGTTAAAAATTCAGGATGAATTAAACACATTAGTAAATAAAAACTTTATTTGCTGTCAAGAAACATAAACTTGAGTAATGTAAACAGTAACCAAAATGAATTGAAAGGTATCAAAACTAAATGAGTATTTTAGTGAAATTTGACAGAAGTGTTTTGATAAAAAAATGATATACTCAAGTGAATTCAAAAACAACAGAAATTACTTATAACTCATTATTTTCTCCTCATCCTGCACATTTGTGTGTGTTCCTTTACCCCAATAAAAGAATACAATACGGATCCCTTACCAGAAGTATATAAAACAAACTACCCTTAGTAAGGGATATAACTCAATATTGAATGATATACTTAACAGTAAGTTTTATTATTGTTTCATGTTTGTAGGTACTTGTGGTAACTCATCATGCTGGTAATATTGGCCTTAAATGGTCAGGACAAATAGTGTTTCCTGATAAGAGAGTGAATTAAGAAGCTGAGAAACTGTCTTAAGCATCCCAAATGAAGCTTCAGTGTGCATTAGAACAGTGCAAAGGTGATAGGCATGGAAAACATGCAGCATGTAGAGGAACTTCCAATCCCAGCTTCATGGAATCTGCAGCAAGAGAGTGGGTGTTTGTTGCAGCAAAATTGTTGATCCACTTCTTCACTGAGAAACATCTTTTCTGTTTGAATGCATCATTCAAACAAGCCAATTGCTCCACCAACACATTGTGCAGTAACAGTTTGTCCAAATTCCAGCGATCCATAATAAAGAATTCCCAGCAAAATTTCACAAGTCTGCTATCAAAAATTCAGCGATTGGGACTGTTTTGACTGATCACTGCTAAACGAGCTAAGATTTGTTATTTTTTTCCCTCAACCTATTTACTTGAATACAATGTGATCTCAAATATAATTTTTCTAGTTGAAATTCTGTAATATATTGAATGTACTGAATGTACTGGAAATAGGCTTTTTTGACAGCACTTAACTGCGTCATTACACCAGCTTCAGTTTAATTGGGGTGGGATTAAACTAATGAGAAATTTGTAAATAAGTAAGCGAATAAATGAATGAATTATAATCTGACACTTCATATTGTTATGGTCCACATATTTTTCTTATCAATTTTATCAAAATTCTGAAAATCCTTTATTTAACCAAAAAAATTACTTGTGTATAATGCAAGAAATTTAATATAAAAAATCAGGGTCAAAATTTGTGGGTAACATATTCAAATGTAAAAAAAATGATAACATATCATAATTTATCACTGAATTTCTAGCTACAAAAATTATTTTCAAGACTGCATGGTACTTGAGTAAATAAGCCAAGTATGAAAATAACAAAGTTCATCTTGTTTAGCAATGATCGGTCAAAACAGTCCCAATCATCAGGTCAGTTTTTGATGGCAGACTCATTAAACTTCCCCAAGTTCACTTTGAATACAGTTGTGCTGGAACCTACCTCAATTTTTCTCATTTTGGATTCTTGCAATAAATCCATTTTTCATTACAAATAACTTTCTTGCCAGGCAAGGAAAGGGATACAAGTGTTTAAATCAGATTGGAACTCATTTGTTTGTCTTCCAAACAACATATCAAAATTGACTGATTGCTAGTCTGGAAAAATCATTGCATAGTACAGGCTGAATGTCCCTTATCTGAATTGCGTGGGACCAGAAGTATTTCAGATATTGGATTTTTACAGATTTCAGAATACAATGTTAACAATAATTTATTTTGATTGGGATTTGTTTTCATCTTTCTCCGTTTGTGATGTAAATAGTTTTTCATATCTAATGAGTTATACGAAGATAACCAAGCTTTCACTGTGGTCAGAATAAGTTGAATAAAACCTTTGGAATTGCTCATCCCTTGTCTTTGAATCATGCTAGTGAAGTCAGGAATGGAATTTTCCAAACTGTGAGATCATGTCGTCTTTAAAAGTTTTGGATTCTGGAACATTTCAGTTTTTGAAGTTTAGAATAAAAGGTATTCAACCTGTAGTGACAACATCACATCTCAAAAAATTTAGAAAGAAAGGCCAACACCATGTAATAAAGCAGATTCAGGGCATAGGACCCCACAACTGGGGGCACCAGAGCTCTTGGGGCAAGATATACATGGGGAAACCAGAAATATCTCTTAAAATGATCTAGACAAAACTAAAATATAAGCTAAGAATTTCTTAATGAAATTCGCGGAGACATGTGCTGTCACAACGAGCACCATCACTGGATAAAAATACCAAAAAAAGGAAACTAGTCTGGAAGAAGCAAAGTATAATGATAAATGTACTTACTCTTAGATATTATGATCCAATCTTCTTTTTATGATTTTGAGGTTGAATTAAATGTTGTTTTTTTCATTGAACAATTTACTTTTTCATGTATTCTGATCTTATTTTTAAATAAAAATATATTTTCTAAAATATTGAAAACTTTCTCTTTTTTATCTCTGCTTCCCAACCTCTAACAGGTTTTTAGAGTGGGGGGGTTCAATTTATTATGTACCTTTGTGCTAAATTATTCCCATAGTTTATGACTGATTGCATTCATGCTTGTTTTTTTTTTGAAAATTCAAACTTTTTAGTGAACCTTCACAAGGTGAGAGAAGTAACATTCATTGATCACCTCTTTTACAATCTTTTAATTGATCACCTCCAACATGCTGCCAAGAGATGCTGATCACATGACAGTTTCTGTTGAGTGATAACCAGACCATGTTTTTTTACTTGGATTATTTTCATTATTTCAGACCTTACAAATTTCAGTACATTTCTCTAATATTTGAACCAAATGCAGTAAGCATTTTTCCAGCTTTATATAAAGTCAAGTTTAGAGCCACTAATGTAAGCATTGTTCAATTTTTGCTAAATACAGGCCTCCCCCATGATAATGCGGTTCATTAATAACAAAACTAGAATATTCCCTGCCCAAAGTTCAGAATCATTCACGTATGGATGGGCACTAAGGAGCCTAAATCTATGTTATTAGGTAATTTATTTTCAATAATTCAAGTATACTAATTCTTAGTATTTTTAAAGTCTCAGCTCATCTCAAACTGTTTTAATGTGTGATGATCAGACATTAAGTTTTCAGAGTTTCTATAGTGTGATGTTTATTGTAACGTCATAATAGGAAGGTAAATCAACCAATTAGATCATCCTATTTGAGCACAAACAAACTAATAAATGAATAGACAAAGAGAAAATTTAGATAACATTGTACCCCAAAATATCAATCTAGCTCCAAGACAGCTGCTTTCAGCTCCAAAATAGCAGGATTTTCAAAATAGACAGACAAATCATCTAAAACATACTGGCTACATTTAATTACAAAATGACTATATTTTGATTCCAAATAGCTATATCTAGCTCTAAAATTGTAAAATTTAGATCTAGCTCTTAAATGATGTTGTTGGCTTTCTTGGGCCCCAACACCCACCTTATGATAATGGACAAGGCCTGTATTTTGCTCTCTTAGTCCTGCAATCAAAAATATTCATACACCCCTAAATTTAAGCGGGAAACAGTAAAATCAAAAGTGTGGGAAGGAAAAAAATTCTATCTTTGTAATTGGCATTTTAAAATTATGTTCATTGCGATAAGATCTTTAGTTTTCCCCATGTTTTTGTGTATCACCCTTAACCAATAAATATCAAAACTACCAAAAATGAAAATAAATATTCGCCATTTTCAATGTTGTTTTCGGATTCTTGATTTTATTTAATCTATTTTAATGTATTTTTATCTTTATTTTTGTTAACGACTATCGGCATGATGATCTTTTAATTTCCAAATTAGGTTGAACAAGGAAGGCATTAAAGGTTTGATTGAATCCTAGCATTTCAGGAGGCTGAAGAATTACCCACATTAGATCGAAGATAAGGCCTGGGTAAACACAGGGATGCCGCTGCTGCCCGTTTCCAGCAGGGATCTAAGCTCCGATTGGATTACTTGATTGCTATCGATTCAATACTTAAAACAAAACCTCGCCACCACCGATGGAACCGGCTCTTTATGAAGATTTCAAAACATTAATTGAAATTCTTAAAGAGGCCTGAAATGAAAGGAAAATATAGATGTGCCTCAGATGACACCAAAGATATCTATCTTAAAACATTATCAATTCTAAAACATTTTTCTCTTCTAATTGGAAGAAGGAAATTTTTCAAATAAACAAATCGGGATGAGAATAAATGTCTTTGGAAAAATGTGTAGAGATGGGGATAACTGTTGTTGGTACAATTTCATGAATTATAACATGTTTTATGGCATGAAGTGATTCTACATTTGTAACTTCCTTGATTGTATTTATTTCATTACATTATATTTTTACTATCAAGATTACCTGGTATTGCCCATACCCAGGTTAATATAGTTTTGGAGTTAATCACTAACTTTCAATAACAAATTTCATTTTGACTGATTTTTGTATATAACATGGAGAGTCTGATTCTGTTTACTTTTTGGGGATCCCTGCAGAGTTACCAACTCCAATGATATTTTGGGGCTACTTTGACCACCAAAAAACATTAATTTTTTTGAATAGCAAAAAAAGTCAAATGTGGCCTAAGAACACCAAAACAAGTGCTAAAAATGGTCAAAAAGACACCTAAAATGGTTATAATGTTTAAGAGTCCACACTCTTATTTAGCCTTTTTGCTCTGACAAAACAAGAAACACACTGAATTAAGCACAGAAAGTGATAAATTGGCAATACTGCCTATTGATACTTGAAACAAAGCATTTTAGCCTAAGGTACTGAATAAAGGTCCCCCTAAAATGCACTGACTTGAAGAATGCAAACTTATTTGCAAACTAATGATGATAGTATATAGCCTGCATTTATGCTCACACCTGTCAATATTATCATAATGACCAATTTGTTCAGGGTGATAACTATCAAATGCTAATCATAGAATAGTGTGCCTCATTCATTTATTAGATACCATTAACCAAAACTGTCACCAAAACTGTCAAAACAAGTTTCTTCAGTTTTGAAGTTGGTTTGATTGGTAATGTACGCATGTATGTGTCATGTATACAGACCACACCAAAGAAGATAGAAGACTGAGACTTTCAATATTTACTTTTTATTATGTCTACCAAATTTTTTTTTTCTATTCCTACCCTGAATAGGTCTTTAGTTGGGGGGGGGTTCAATTTACAACATGTGTTCATGCTAAATTGATCCCTTATTTTGTGTCCGGTTGATTTTGAAAAATGAAACTTATCAAGGATCCAACAAAAGGCAAAAAAAGTGATTTATTCATAATTTTTTGATTGATCATTCCCAACTATGCATACCGCCAAAAGACATTACTCATGTGATGGTTTCTATTTCACGACTAACTAGACCTATTTATTTATTTATTTATTTGCTAATGTGCTAAAAAAAGTCTGGGTTCATTCCTGTCAAATCAGATTCAGCTAATTCAAAATTTGTCCCAACTGATCACAGGGTTCTCAAGTGATTAATAAGTCAAGTTTTGCTGAGGGCTTCATCGTAGAGTGCTCAATAAACATTAGAATAGTTATATAAACTAGATTCATGAACAGAATGATAACCACAATGTTCAGGGTAGATATCATATTGAAGAAAAAAAATATATATTTCATTGATAGAAAAGTTCCAAACAGCTTTTCAACAAAATTTTTTATTTGTATAAATTCATAGCATCATTATTCAGTCATCAAAGTATTTTCCTTGGCTTTCAAGTTTCCGCTTAGGCTGTTATCACTAATGCTCTTCAGAGAGATATCAATCAACTTCTCCCCCCAAGCTATGGATAAATAGTAGGACAGTTGGAGCCCTTTAGCCCTATAAGATAGCCCATCTCACAGAAGGTTACTTTGACAGAAAAAAAACAATCTGTAAGTAGTGTTGCCGACTCAAAAAATATTTTTGCACTGGTTTGACTGGAAAAAAAAAGCTGAATTTAAAAAACATTAGTTGTAATACAAGAAGCCTGGATGAAAGGAGAAAGGTTTGGTGAAGGGTTACCAACTCTATCCCATAAAATCTGTTCAAGAACAATGCCCCCCCCCCCCCGATAATTGCCCCCACTCCCCTGCATAATTGCCTCCTGACAATAGCATAGCAACTGCAAAGCCAAATTTGGAAATGAAGTAATTGACCATGTAAATGATCATACCCATGGGGAAATTGTCCAGAGAGCAATTGTCAAGAGTAATTTATCTGGGGGGTAGTTATCCTAGGGGCTGTTGTCCTATGGGGGTAATTGCACTGGGTGTAACTGCCCTGATATCATAAAATCTACTTGCTACTGAAATTGCAATCAAATGTTTACGGACATACGCTGTTTGTTTTCACCAGGAGGAGTACATTTTTGCATAGAGATGATAAAAAATAATATAGTTAGATGATTAAAAAATGTTCCCAAATATTTCTGTTGTATCCAACAATCTTTATTTAACACCCAGAGTTAGGAATTCTCAAACATTCCAAAATTTACTCACTAAAGTGAGTCCAATACAAGAAAAGAGTCTGACCAATAACTGTATTTGCGTTATTCCTTGTAAAAGTAGAAAAGTCTATACTGGAGAAACAGGTAGGCCTCTTAAAGTTCAACTCAATGAGCAGGAAAAAGCCATAATCAAAGCCGAAATAGAAAGATCTGGGATGGTTGACCATATCTGAAGAAAGAAAGGCAAACACTATCCTCTCCAGGAAGAAGTGCAGATTATAGATGGGACGCTGTTGGAAAATGAAAAAAAATCAAGGAGGCAGCCCATACCAACATATCAACTGAATGTAAATCAGACAAGTGCAGAGTTTTACCTGATGTAGCTTGCACCACGCAACAGGGATAAGGTGTGAAAATCTAGGCTTAACAAGGATAGAAAAAGGAAAAGATATCACCCGAATCCAATGTTATAGCATTGTTACCATCGTAAAATTTCTGTTTACTATCATTTCATTCAGATAGTATTCCGGAAGAAGGCCAGAGAATGGATTGGCCAAAGCTTGTACTTACAGCAAAAAAAACAACAAGAGTGAGTCAGGCAAAAAACTCTTTAATGTTAATGACTCTTCTCAAAACTCGATCCCTACTTTGAGAAGTCGTTCCAGCCCAGGACTTCCAGAAATCATTAAAATGTTAAATTGAACAACCGTAGCCCTCAAAGGTGGCGAAGGGTTCTATCCTTTTTTGTATGTTCCAGCACTACTGGCCATAACATTTTGTCAACAGAACTTGAAAATTGGCATCAGTACTTCTCTAAACCTCTTCGAAGAATATTTTTTTGATTTTCAGAAAAATGCTATTTGACCTTTTTTTGGCCTTTTTTTGACGGGTTTATCAATTGCATCAAGATTCTCTAGAATCTAGATGTTACTAGATTTATTTTTCACTCTATTAGATGTTTTCCAATGGAAATAACACCGAGATTCTCTAGAATTTTGGATGTTTCTAGTTATTTTTTTTCTCTATTTTAGATGTTTACAAGCAGTAAACACCATGTGTTTTAATGCTGATGATTTCAGAAAAAATAAACGTTTTTAATCATCATTATTCATTTGATCAAATATTTTAAATCTTTTTTTAACCAAAGCAATGACAAAAAATTATACTTAAAAAAATTCTAAACCTACTCATGACTTTGTTGAAATGTTTTAAAATCCTAAAACAAAAACTTACTGCTAAATTTAAATTACAATTATAATAATGAATTTTAAAAACATATAACATTTTATGAAAACTATAAATGCTCTAAATATTTTTAGATTCTGCATTTCATAATAACGACAGATATACAGGCATTTTTCAAAAAACCCAATTTTTAATCACTACTACCCACAACAGACCAGTTCAATCACTGTTGCTGGGTCTAGGTTACTCATGTGTTTTGACTTTTGTAACTATCTATATATGTATCTAGCTATCTCTCAGTATATCTATCAAGACTTTGGCCATCCTTAACCATTCATAGAAGGAACTTGAAATCTTGCCCAGACAACCAGCTTGATGATTAGAGAAAATTATTTTTTTTTAAATTCCTTCCTTAAACGTTTTTAAAAAAGGGGTTCAATTTGAATTTTTTAATCATAAATTCATGATTCAAACCATACTTATAGTATTTTCATCAAGGTATCTCAATTTTACCTCCACCACTGCTTGCGTTAGAAGATAAAGAGCAGTATATATGTATGACAGTGATTCACAATTTGTTTTGGAATCTTAGTTCATTTTATTTTTATGTACTCAAAAGTTTTTATTCACCTCTACCGAAAAAGTTGGAAGGGCTATATACATTCTCTTGTGTTTGTCTGTCTCTCTGTCTACACAAAATCTCTAAAAGTTCTCATTTGATCTCAATGACATTCTGTAGAAGGGAGGGTCATGGGCTAAGGAAGAATCGTTGGAATTTCGGGGCAAATCCAGGAATTATTCTATTGTTACCTTTCATGTGTCGTAGCTATACATGAACAGATTTTCATTCAGTTTTAAGTGACAGTGACCTTGGCAGAGGTATTCAATCTTTGAGTGCTTTCTAATTTTTATAGCTTTGATGAAAGTTATTAGTTTGGAAATTCATCCAAATCATAACATACATATATCTCACTATAATTTGAGAAATCTCCATGCATGTGTGTGTGCATGTGCGTGCATGTGTATGAGTGTGTGTGCACGACAAATGACTATTTTATGAAGTTGTTTATCAATGCAGTTGACTTTGAAGCCGTTTGGATTATTGGTCCACCATATGAGGGTGGGGGTGCTCGGTTTACAATAAAAATTCATCTTGAAATGGATATAATGTTTCAGCAAAATAAACAACCCCATCACAAGCGTTCATGAGAGTGGGTTTAAATAGATTTAAAATGTTTGGTTAGTATGGAGAGAGAGAGAGAGATAGAGAGAGAATGCGAGAGAGAGGAAGAGTGAGAGAGAGAGAGGAAGAGTGAGAGAGAGTGAAGAAGAGCATGAGAGAGTACAAAGAGAGAGAGAGAGAGAGAGAGAAAGAGGGAGAGAGAGAATCAGATTTTTTTCTGCCAAATTTTCTGAAGAACAAGACTGAATTTGATTATAGTTAGATGACTTTACTGCATTAAAGATATTCTCTCATGATTGTTATCACTATTGACAAAAATATTTGTGTTTTGATTGATACTATTAATGACATCATAAACAAAAAAACAGTGTCTCATTCACCTTTTGAAGGGGCATGCTCAAGAGAACTAAAATAACAAATTTCAGAAACACTTCCTTAAACCTAATGCTAAAAATGTTTATGACTTTCACTAAAATCTTCAGCACAAAATCACTGATCAAAATCATTTTTACATGTGGAGGAACCTTTTAGAACTGAAACTATGATCAAAGCAAGAGAACATATTGTATATAGACCACTATTTGATGAATGGTTCATAAGGGTATTTAGAGGACTACTGCTCAGTGCAATGCATCCAAGTACCATAAATGTCCATATTGAGCTTTGGTTGATGGCCTACTTGTCATAATATAGAGGTGATACTGGAGATTCACAGACCCCGCAACTGGAGGGACGTGTTGGAGATTTGGGGGAGCAATATTTCTAAGGAAAAAAAAATCTTTAAAAAACCTAAAAAATTGGATCAAACACTGTCACTGTTTGATACCAGTGTGAAATTTACAAAATGTCTTTTAATCCGATTTACGTTCTAAATACTGGCATATATAGGCTTTTAAAAATTATTTTTGATTTATATTAGAAAAAATCAACCCAAACTATCTCCAATACAGTCAACATATGTTTGTTCGGTTTTTAAGTTGATCTGACAGACTGGTTATGTATATATGTATCAAGAGAACAGGCCACATCAATGTACCGGGGCAGGGGGCTGAACATTTAAATTTTTACTCCTTGAGAGAAAACTTTGTTTTTTAGAAAATTCCTTCACTGAACTGTTTTTTGTGGGAGCTCAATTTGCAATCAAAATTTATGCTTAGTTGATCCCTTACTTCATGTCCAGCAGCATTAATGCTTGGTTTTTGACAATTCAAATTTTTTAGTGATCGATTCCCAAGAAAAGGCAAGAGATGTAACTTATCTCAATGATCACCACTTTTCCAATTTTTTAAATTTATCACCCCAAAACGGCATGCTGCCAAAACACATTGGTCATGTGACATTGTCATAATGACTTATATTACTTATTGTTAGTTATCATTAGTATATTCTTTTTTAATGATCAGAGACACAGCAATATTTGCTTCAATATTTATATTAATGAAAAACAAAAAGTAATAATAAAATAAGTATGAAAATCAATAAAAATCAATAAAAATGAAGAAATAAAATAATGCAGCTGTTGATAAAATGAAGAAGTGAGAATGATGTAAAATAGATAATAAATAAATAAAATGAGAAAATATAACCTAAATAATAATAAAAAAAATGATTGAATTATACTAATGTATATACAATAATAATAATAATAATAATGATGATAATAATAATAATAATAATAATAATAATAATAATAATAATGATGATGATAATGATAATAACGATACTACTACTACTACAACTATGAAATTATGATAATAAATAGTAATAATTAATAACTAAATATAAACTATAAAATGTATAAAAATATCATAAAATGATATAATGGAATAATGAATAAAAATAACAATGAATAATAGATAATATAAAATACCAAAGTATATAATTGCAATATATATATGTATATGTATGTGTGTGTGTGCATATCTATATATATTTTTATATATATGCACATATGAATATACATATATATATATATATATATATATATATATATATATATATATATATATATATATATATATATATATATAGGGATATGAAGAGACCTGTATTGAAAAACTGATATATTAATTCTATAAGTGCATCATACTACATATCTATATGTAGAGATATATATCTCCATTTCAGTAATTTATTTCTTGTTTTTTCTGGTCAATTTAATTGTGCCGAGAGGAAGACGGATGGATTCAAAGAGGAAATTATTTTTGTTTGTAAGTGGAAAAACCCAGCAAAGTGGAACTGTTTAGCCCATTGCCAATATTAGACACACTCAACTGATTCCAAAGCTCTGAAGACCCTTCATGCCGCTCGGGCCGTTAGTACATCTAATGACAGGGAAATTAGTTTAACATATATCACCCATAATCAGCTGACCACATCTCTATTTTGGGATCACTTATTTCACCAATTAATTCATACAAGATTGATTTTGATGGATCTGTGTGTGTATTTGTGTTTGTGTGTGTGTGTGTGTGTGTGTGTGCGTGTGTATGTGTGTGAGAGAGAGAGAGAGAAGGCAAGCAAAAAAAGTTGAATATAAACTTAGCATTGGTTACAGATATATTCCTTTTATTTTTTAATATCAAAAACTGTTTGATCAAATCCAAAGAACTATCAATTCAATGACACTTGATGTATTAGGTTCTATTTGATTTCACAATCTTCTATAGATGCATCAA
>OY735231.1:7810092-7832592 GCA_963457665.1 Thysanoteuthis rhombus
GACTTTACTCAGTAGCAAATTGAGCTGCCTTAGATCATGTAAATAAATTAAGAAATGAGCCTGTTGCGGGGACATTTCACGATGCTCATTTCTTAATTTATTTATGTGATCTGAGGATGTTTGATTTGCTTCGTATTAAAGTCGGTGCTGAGCAATTAGTTCCAAATGGATTGTC
Source organism: Thysanoteuthis rhombus (assembly GCA_963457665.1). NCBI lineage: Eukaryota > Metazoa > Mollusca > Cephalopoda > Oegopsida > Thysanoteuthidae > Thysanoteuthis > Thysanoteuthis major. The sequence goes on from OY735231.1 coordinate 7,810,268, forward strand.
TTAATAATTATCATGAATATGTATAAATAGATATATACATATAATTTTCAAGAATGTATGTTTGAATATATATATATATATATATATATATATATATATATATATATATATATATATATATATATATATGTATATATATATATATATATATATGTATATATACATTCAAACATACATTAATAAAATGACTGACAATCCCTGTCAATCAAACTTTTTAGTTAATTTTTCTTGTTTGTGTTCAAACCTTTTATTAACAGGAAACAAGAAAAGTTGAATGAAAAGTTAAATTGGTCAGTTATTTCTGATGATGTATGTTCTAATGAAGGGTTGCAGCCTCATAATATTTTTTGTATATATACATATATATATATATATATATATATATATATATATATGGAGAGAGAGAAATATAACACATAAAATATCTAAAATACATAAAATTTTGCGGATTTTTGCTGAATTTATACATTTATAAATATAGTTTTGGCTATAGATAACTAGATATACAATCAAATTACAGTCAATTCTCATCGTGACAATGATTTTTCTAATAGCACTATTTAATAACACATGCATTCTAACTGCACATTTCTTTTCATATTACTGCAACACTATTGTCAGAGATTAGTTTGCAGCAACAACACATGGAGATTTCCATGAATTATTTCAAGAACTTGAATTAGTAAACCCTTAAAATAATGCTTCCTAAATTAATTGCTCCAATAAGAAATTATCAACTAAAACTAGCAACCAAAACTGGCAACATAGGTTTCTTCAGTTTTTAAGTTGGCTTTGCTAGCTGACTATTCATGTATGTTTTGTGCATACAAGTCACATCAATGGAGTAAGAGGTCTTTTTGTTTTTGAAAATTTCCCTTCCTAAATAGGTTTTTAGTAAAAGGTTCAATCTGCAATGGAAGTTTATGCTAAATTAGTCCCTAGTTTGTATCTAGCAGCAGTCACACTTGTTTTTTGAAAATTCAGACAACAGCAGACAAGAGAAAAAACTTATTCATTGATCATCCCTCTTTCCAATTTTTTAATCGATGTCAGTTATGTGTTTCTATATAATATTGATTGACTAACCAGATCTGTTAACAATTTTCCTTCAATTAACCATTCCTTTATTTTGAAAGGTATTATTGTCCAAGGTATTTTCTAACGTTATTACTGGTATGTTTAGCAAATAATTAATTACATACCACCATAGACATGGTTAGCATAATTACTTTTCTGGTCATTTTATTGCAACCCGTATATGGGACATCAGACTGTGAAAGGGTAATAAAAAGTAATTTTTGTCTGTACTTTTTTGGCTTCTCATTATCAATACACTTTGTACAAAACCCATTCTAACAGCAAATTAGTTATAACAGCATTCTCATATTCCCAAGGGTGCAGTAATAATGTGAGTTTACAGTACATTTTTTAAATTGCAACTACTCAACCAAAAAGACCATACAAAAAAAAGTATCATTTTTTTGTTAAATCAAGTGATTATATTAATACATAATATAAATAATAAAAATATTTTTTTAAAGAAGATAATAAAAAGATTAATAGATATGATGAGTCACTCAATAGAAACCATCACATGACCAATGTCTTTTGGCAGCATGTCGTGTTGAGGATGATCAATAAAAAAAATAACTGGTAAAAGGGGTGATCAATGAATAAGTTACTTATCCTACCTTTTTTGGGCAGTGATCTCTAAAAAGCATGAATTTGTAAAAAAAAATGTAAACATTGCTGAGCACCAACCAATTTAGCATAAACTTACATTATACCACTAAAATCCTATTTAGGGGTGATATTTTAAAAAATAGAAAAAAATTCATTTTTTAGTCATCATGAGGAGTAAATGATCAAATTTTCAGTCCTCTAGCTCAATTGGTATGGGCTGTACATGTGATACATACATATATGGCTAGTCAGCCACTCAACCAAACTTAAAAACTGTAAAAACCTACGTTGACAGTCTTGATTGACTGTTTCTAATTAATAATAAACAATAAGTTGAAACAACAAGCTTGGGCTTGCTTGGGTGAAACTCCCTTGCTTCATTAAGATCTAGAATGTAAACAAAACAGAATTCATTTCTCCATACTATATTATTCCAAAACTATGTGTCTCTTTTTAACTTTTTTGTTGGTAGTTCTTGTAAATGGGATTTGCAAACTGGAGCAAAATAAGTCATCCTGAGTTGGGCCCTGGGAGTTGATATATCATCAGAAAAATCTACTCAAACTAATGAATAATTTGGTACTGGAAGAAAGAAAGAAAGAAAGAACAAGCTTGGCTGCGCTAGGGTCAAACACCCTTGCTTCATTGAGATCTAAAAGATAAACAAAACTGAATTCATATCTCCATACAATATTATTCCCAAACTATCAAGCCCATTTCAACTCCTTTGTTAGTAGTTCCTATAAATGAGATTTGCAAACTTAGCAAAATAAGTCAACCTCAGTCAACAGTGAATTTGTCATCAGTTTGGGGGTACATGACGTCACTGGTTTTTGGTAAGGTCATTGTCATTGTTGTTACACACAAAAATGAAGTCAAAACTCAAATAGTAGAAGTGGGAAAATAACAAATATGATATGATAAACCTAGCAACATATCTTGACCAAAGAGAGTCATGGCAGTGTGATCAAAAAAGGACATGACACAAATGGTCAATTGAAGGCAGCGTACATAATCTAGTCATGTGACTTAAGTACACATCAAGGTTATATGGTTTTCACCTTAACCCATTTATAATAATACAATAATAGTAATAACTATCACTCTTCGCTGCCTATCACAGTCATCATCATCATCATCATCATCAGTCTTTTAGCGTCCGTCATTGGACATAGACCTTCCCTAGGATTTGCCACACTTCCCAATCATGGGCGTCACGGAGCCAGTACTTCCTGAACTTGTCTAGCTCGTCTCTCCATTTTCCGGCCTCGGCTGCGCATGTGGTCTCGGGGGATCCATGTTGTGAGTCATAATGTCCATCGATTGTCTACCATTCTTGCAACATGGCCAGCCCACAGCCATTTGAGATTTTTAATGGATTCTATGATGTCCCTAAATCTTGTCTTTTCTCAGATGTACTGTGCTGTCTTGTGGTCTCTCCATGTGAGGCCCAGCATTATTCTTTCATGTGCACGTTGCATGGTTCTCACACAGTAAATGGGTAAAATGCATAAAAAGCAAGCTTCATGGAGGTGCAATCGGCGTAGTCCATAATGGATCAGACAATGGAATCTGTGACCTAAGATCAAACTCCACTTCATACTAATACCCTTGAGAGAGGCATGAATCCATCTTTTCTCCCCTCAGAAATGGGTAAAATAGTAGAGCAGACCGGGATCTCTAACCTTTGAAAGGCAGCAATTCTAGAAGGACAACTCTAATTCAATTCTAATTAATTTGGAGGCCATTTTAGGCGGTTTGACTCCTGATCTGATGTCCTCCCAACAGCTCCTACGTCATGTTGATGTCAGATATATCACTCTCTGCTTTTCAATGGACTATATAAATATGGCCAAGAAGTGGGGGGCTCTAACAACTGGGTATCGCAGGCTCTCTATACTCTTAGCCCAGACATGCACCCTGAAGGAGACATTCATAGTCTACCAAGACAGAATGGTGGATATTCAAAGAAACCAACAAGAATCAAAAGATTCATAATTTTTCAATCAGATTTTCTTCCCTACCTTCCAGGGGTACTTGAAAGTGATCAGATGATTTCAATAAGGAAAGCTTGTGTCCAGTGCTGGGTTTACATATGGGATGAGCTGACTGCAACCCAGGACCTTATAATCTAGTTATAAAATGTGACTGGGGAGCACCAGGATATACGCACATGAAGACACAGGCAAATGGAAAGAGAAGAATCTATATCCTACTTGACTGGTTGGTCAGGCGGGCCATTTGTGGGGCTTCAGTGATTTGATATTTTCTTACAAGCAAAACTGATTTGCTAATGAATCCTTGTACTGCTTGTGTGCGCCAAAGCTAATAGAAATGACCAACTTGAAAATGGCATTTTCTTCCTCAGAAAAAAATAAAAAAATAAATATGAATCGCAAAATATACAAAAGATGAATAAAAGATGTAAAAAAGTTGTATAAAAATGTGTATTGAAAGAAATATGTACTTGAAATGTTGAAAGAAGGGGAATATCAGGGAAAAAAAACTGTGGATTTAGTGAATTAGTTCCTTGAAGCAGGGATTAGGTGAAATTTGGATTGAGCTGCTGAGGTGGCTAGCAAAGTGAATTTAATGGTGAAACAGTGTAGAATGCAAAGGAAAGAAAAAGGAAACTATTTATTTATTGTTCAGATATTTTCTTTTTTTCTTCATTGGAATGAATAGAAACACTTAAGCTTAAGAGGAGAGCCAAGTGCAAGTGGTGGATAGTAGACTTTTAAAAACTAAAGGTAAACATGAGAAAAGATCGACATTTGACACGTGACGAGGTCTTTGCGATAGACACCAATCTGACACGAAAAAAATGTCTTTTTTTTTGTAAGTTTCATTTGTTTCTTTCATTGGGAAAATTTTCTTTTCGCTCTTTTGGCTTTTGTTTGGTGGAGTTTTGATTCTGTCTTTGAATGCATAAATAAAAGACAATTCAAAAGGAATTCTTGTGTTCCTGATGCCAAAGCAGAGAAGGAAAAATCTATGAGAGATTGAAATCACCAATTCAGGGTTGCTGTGAGATAGTAGGGGAAAAAGCTACAGGAAAAAAAGTCATGTAAAAAAAAAGACTTCTGGCTTGGGAAGAAGTCATAGGGAAGAAAATTTGATAGAATAAGAACTATTCCAATTCATTTAATTCATTGTGATAAAAAAGTAATGTTTCCAATAAAATAAGTAATATTATAATTAATTTATTTTATAGTTACAAATCGCAAAACAGCACAATATATCAGGGAAAAAACAGGTGTCCAAGACATCAGAAAATTCATCAGAAAACTCAAATGGCAATGGGCTGGTCATGTTGCAAGAATGTTAGACAATTGATGGACATCACAACTCAAAACATGGATCTCCATAAATACATGCAGAACCTTGGCCGGTGGAATTCAAGATGGAGAGATGAACTAGACAAGTCCAGAAAGTATTGGCTGCACCACGCCTATGATAAAGAGATCTGGCAAATCCTGAAGAAGGTCTATATCCAACAATAGATGATAAAAACTTGATGATAAGGATGAATAGATCTATTGACCTCTTGATCTGGATGTACGGTACCAATATGTCGTCATGTCATTGTATTTCCTGCCAGCTTAAATTTTGCATATGATCTGTAAGGATCAATATTGTGAGTTGTGATGTCCAGCAATTGTCAGACATTCTTGTAACATAGCCTGCCCATTGCCAGGTGAGTTTTCTAATGAATTTTATGATATCTCTGACTCTCTGTTTGTTTTCTAATATACTACGCTGTATTGTGATTTCTCGGTGTGATGTGAGCATGATCCTCTTTTGTGCATTTTGCATGGTTTTTAGTTTGAGAGCCAATCTTTTGGTCAAGTTCCATGTTACAGCTATTGGGAGAATGCATTGATTGTATACCCTTCTTTTAAAAACTAGTGGTATCTTCTTGTTCTTGAATGTTGAGATTGCTCTGCTGAAAGCCTGCCAACCTAGGGCAATTTTTTTGTTTGGTTTCTTCTTCTTTTGAGTATTTCATGGAAATTTGTTTTTTGAGGTAGATGTAGTGCTCTACTTTCTTTAGATCAGAAATTTTAATTTTTATCATTGTGGTCTTTTCCTAAACATTTTATTACTATAAAGTAACTAAATATTATTTATTTTACAAAAAGAGTTTCCTATGACTTTTTTTCTTGCCAGAAACCAATTTTTTTTCTATCATACATAAATGTACATAATGATTTTTATTCCACCACCCTTTGCACACCTTCTATGAGAGGTCAATCAAGTTCTCATCCAAGGTGTGTAGCACATCCAATGTGGTTTGTAGTTAGAGAGGTAATGATAACTCAAAAGAAGCTATCATGTGACTAATGTCTTTTGGTTACATACCATGTTGGGGATGATCGATTGAAAAATTGAAAAAGGGGGTGATCGATCAAAAGATTATTTGTCCCACATTTTGTTTGACAGTGATGAAAAAAATCCAAATTTTGAAAAAAAAAACAAGTGTGAATTCTATGGGATACAAACTAAGGAGCTAAAATAGTATAAACTTGCATTGGAAATTGAACCACTAAAAACCTACTTGGGGTTGGGGGATCTAGAAATAAAAACTCTGTTCTTTCGTGACATTATTAGGAGCTAATGTTTCAAATTTCAGACCCTTAGCTCCATTGATGCAACTTGTTCATGTGACATATACATACTAAGCAAGCCAGGCAGAATCACTAAAAAACTGGAAAAACCTAAACTGATAGTTTTGGTAACAGTTTCTCTTGACTGTTTCTAATCAATTGATTATTTCTAATTAATTATTTGGAGTATTGTGTACAGGTTTGGACCCCACATGCTGTACATATAAATTGAAAATGAATTTTGAAATTGAAGAAAAATAGAAAATTGACCAGAATGACAAGTGGTGTGAGAGATTTAAATTATGAGGATAGGCTGGAAAACTTACGCATGATTACATTGTTGGGGAGGTGGGCAAGAGGAGACTTGATTGAAACTTTCAAGATGATAAATAGCTTTACAAATTATGGAATTCTGATGTTTAATGTCAGATAGGATGGGAAATTTACTAGCTAGGTCTTTTTCAAAAACAAATTCACAAAAACAAATTGATTTCTTCTCACAAAGAATTTTGAAATACTGGAAGAGTTTACCATCTTATGTAAAAAATGGTGTAAGTACAAATAATTTTGAGAATAACTTCGATAAATTTAGATCCTATAGGATAGAAAATAAATTGATCGGGCAATTTATGCAGTTATTTTGGAAAAATAAATAAGAAGTGCCTGATAGGTGTTCTTTGGTTCTGGTAAGATAGTAAAATTTCTATTAAGTTTTGTATGTTTTTGTAACTTGAATGAATGCATATTTTAATGATAAATAAGGACTTCCAATATATAGTGTTCAATGAGATGTCCAGAGAGGCATTTTCATTTAATAAATAATTAAATACTTTGATCGCAGTAAAAACAGAAAAAAGAAAGCATTTAATCGAAGTAAATACAGAAAAAAATAGAATTCAACATCAACATCCTAAATTTCAATGCAGTTTATGGTGCTTTACAATTAAAATATTTCTGTTATGTACGTATGTACACTGAAACATTCACATGCTCATATACATATATGTATATAAATAATCATTAGTACATGAGCCAGGGGCAAATCCACCAACTATGTCTGGGAAAATAGTTAAAAATTGGGGACAAATAAGTGTATTCCGGCAAAATCAAGTTAATTTGGGGGTTAATCAAGCCCTTTGCCTCCTCCCTTAACCAATGGGTTTCTATGCACTGAAGTATATAATACACATGTAAAATATATTCGTATAAATGTATATATCATGATTATTACTTTTTGCTACAATTTACCTTCATCTTAATTGTTGTTGATTTTTATCGCAACTCAATGCAGACTGGGTACTTTTCAGTAGTGAGTAAATTAATTAACAGCGCAGATCAAAATAAAGTATAAGTTCCAGGTAAGAATCAAACTCATGACCCTCTATACTGGAGGCTGGCTTGCCTAATGTGCAAGTATTGTAACCACCTAACCACTGGAACTTAGTGGCAAGTATCAGTTCAAATAAAAGACGTAAACCCCATCTATGCTGTTAATTCATTTAATCACTACTGGAGAGTATCCAGTCTGAGTTGCAATAAAAAGCAACCACAATTAAGATTAAGGTTTTGTAGAATGAATAGAAACACACACACACACACACACACATACACACACATATGAATATATATATATATATATATATATATATATATATATATAGTTAAATTGGCATCTGATTATCACAGCTTGGTTATAATGTAGTTGGCCTCTTTGAACCCCAACATCCGCATTATAATGAGGACACCTGTAATAATTTGTGCATGTGGGAGTATGTGTGTTATTTTTGGTTCATGTTTGCATCTCTCTGTGTTTCAATTTGGTATGTGTGAGTGTCTTATCTTGAATTTGATTCATGTATAAGTTGTCTCTAATATGATTCATGTGAGTAAACTTTTCAATTCGATATGTGTGCATGTTTGCTCTCATAGGTTTGTGTGTGTGTCTGTGTGTGTGTTATATTTAATTTGTTGTGTGTGCGTGTGCTTGTGTTGTCTTTAATATGTAGTGTGTGTCATGGGTATCCACTGATACTTTTCTACGTTGGGGAGGTGGAGCAAATGAAAAAGTTCTTGGGGGAGGTGAACAAGAGGATGTATTAGGAATATGTCTTGGTGGCAACTCAGTAACCAACGAAGAATAATGCTTTCTTTTTATTTGGATACATTCAGTTGGGGTTACCTAAAACAATCGTACTGCACCCTTATCCTTTATTGCCTGTGAGGTTCCAACTTTCAAATCCACTCATCTGGAGTGAGATGGCCTGATCCAATGGACACCCATGATATGTGAGTAATCTTTTATATGTAATGTGTGTACTATCTTTAATTTAGTGTGTGTACATGTATGTGAGTGTGCATGCTCATGTGTGTGTGCATGTGTGATCTTTAATTTGGTGTATATTTGTGCTAACTTTCAACAATAAAGTGAAAGTCAATGTTTGTTTGGGAGCCAAGAGGATTTTTAAGCTGAATTAAGTAATTAGTAACCATCAATCAGAACTGTCACTAAAACTGTCAACATAGGTGTTTTTCAGTTTTCAAATTAGTCTTTCTAGCTGGCTGGAAATGTATGTGCCATGTGTACAGGCCTCAGGAGTGGAGCTGGACAACTGAGAATATCATCTTTTTACTCCTTATTATATCTAGAAAATGCATTCTTGGTGTGGGGGTCAATTCGTTATGTAAGTTTACATTAAATTGGTCCCTTGGTTTGTGTCATGCTTGTGCTTTTAAAATTTGGACTTTTTTACAGATCCTTGGTCAGCAAGAGGCAAAAGAAGTAACTTATTCATTGTTTGCCCCTTTTTCAATTTTTCAGTTGACCACCCCCAACTACTTGAAATATCGGTCATGTGAAAGTTTCTATTGAGTGACTAACCAGGCCTGTGAGTGAAACAAATCTTATTAGCAAAAAAAGACATTTTTGAAATTTTTTTTAATTTCACACCAAATGCTCTTCAACCGGGCGCAGATGAATTACATATTTCCTTACCATGAAATTTAATTTCTCACAGCAAATTACAAAATACAGAAAAAATGAATTTTTTTCTCTCCAGCTCCACCTCCAAAATCATCCAGAGAGATTTCAACACCACATATGATCCAAATTTGTAGGCCACCACAATCTTTGCCTTCACAAACACACTCATATCCATAGGCATGCACACACACACTCTCACGCACATACACACACACATGCATACAAATGCACACGCGCACACTCACAATCACATGCAAAGGTAAACATACATGTGCATGCACACACAAACACTCAAATACAACCAGGAAAACATTGACACACAACCACACAGACACATACTTATTGGGACACACATAATTGCGCATGTACACACATCCATAACCATAGGCACACACAAACACACATGCATCCATATGTACACACAAGCACAAACACACACACACACACACACACATGCACAGGTACAGGGGAGGAAATGGGCAAATGGATTCAGGGTTTATTAAATGTTCACAAAGAATGACCAATGGAATAGGGAAGTAGTTCCATCATAGGAATTATTCAGTGGCATTTAGCAAATTAGAATTACTGCAATGGATTCGCGTGTTTGAACTTAAGATGAATTAATGGTTTACACTTTGTTCGATAATTAAAGCAGAGTGGATGGAAACGTTTGTTAAGAATTGCATTTCTCCATCGGATTGAATCGGGGGGGAGAAAATGGTGATTCGGGGGACCTGGAGGCTTTGCTGGTTGAGGGGCCCCCATTCCAAAATGTAAATGAAATTTGTTATTGTACAATCTTAAAAGAAATGCAGTAGCTAAAATGCTATTCACAAAGCTTTCGAGGGCCCCTAAATCATACACCCTCCCTCAGCTACACCCCTTGATTGAATATTTTGATTACACTACGTGACCTTATGGTTAATTGTACACAGAATGGAACTAGAAAACAGAGTTCAAACTCCAGCTGGAACAGTTTACATTTACTTTATATTTTGCTAATCTTGTTTCCGAGTATTTTGCATCTTTTTGAGACAAGGAAAGATTAGCAATGGCATGGATTTTAACTTACCATGAACTGAATCACATACTATGATCTAATGCCCTTGGAAAAGGCATGAATATCCTCAGCCGTTCCCTGCTTAGGCTCTACATCACATACTACTTACTCAGTTCATTTGCGATTTGTAAAATAAACTCACAGGTGACAAACACCCAAAGTGGCATCACTCACTTCACTAAGCGCTATTTTACCCATAGCTGTGGGGAAAGATAGATTTGTGTTTTTCCCAAGGGCGTCAGTGCAACATGAAGATGAACTGTCATAGTCGGAGTATGAACTCAGCTCTTTGAATTCATTCACTGAGCCATTATCTGCTTGGTAGCCAATCATGTCCTTTATGATGAACAAAGATCATTTGATATGTGGACATAAAATTTGCACACTGGCTAAACTAATTACATTATAACATCTAAATGAGCAAAATGAGCATTGAATGCTGGAAGAATTCCACAGAAGGAGATTGAAATGGTGTATTCCATAGTATACAGGCGTTAACTGTAATAACATTGGTGTTGAGGTACAAGGAAGCCAACTGCATTATACCCAGGTTTCGATAACCAGAGTTGCCAATTTAGATATCTTACTGCTAGGTTTAGCTATTTTAGAGGTAGTTTAATATTTTGGGGTCGTATTGTGAACCACCCTATAATGAACCAAGTTATAATAGGGAAGGACTATTTATATATATATATATATATACATACATATATATATATATATATATATATATATATATATATATATATATATATATATATATATATATATATACATATATATATATATATATATATATATATATATATAGATATATATATATAGATATATATATACACATATACATATATATATATATATATATATATATATATATATATATATATATATATATATATATATATATGTATATATATATATATATATATATATATATATATACACATATATACATATATCTATTAAGAAATGGATACATATGATCTGGTAGAATGATTGTGAATTACATTATATTATATAGAAACTTTTATTTGAAATGATCTCCTGTTGTTATATAGTTAATGTATCACTTAGCCTAGACAACATAGATAGATTAAACAATTGAAAGAAATGGGGCTGCTGCGGGAACTGAACCTCTGATCGATAGGGTAGCCACTTCAATGTAGTGTTGATCTTATCACCAGCGACTGTTTAGCTTAAGTAAATGTCTATATGATATAACGCAATTTATAATCATATACATATACATATATAAATTAACACATATAAATTTTATCGTAGAATATTTTTAAGATGTAATTACTCATGTTCACTCGCAAGCATATAGATATGTGAACAACATGCCTATGAATATACAAATTTAAATCCATGAATTCACATTTGCTTATTCATAGATAGATGTATGTTTAAGGACTTCATTCAAGGATTTCAGTATATACATGTTTGAGGACTTCATTCAAGGATTTCAGTATATACATGTTTAAGGACTTCATTCAAGGATTTCACCTCTAAACTTCAGATATAGTTTATCTAAAAAAAAGTGTTTTCCTGGAGGTGTGTTCAGATACTGGCACAAAGAATGAAATCATCAGAATTTCTGTTGAAGCTGTTTGTGGTCATTACACACTGAGGCCCTTGGGCAATTCATGAAAATACTTTACCAGCCTGGGTAAAATAGGAGGATTATATATGGGGTTAGCAAATATAACTCATAAAAACCTACTCACTACTGGAACTGTAGCATAGTGATCAAGGCCAGAGTATGATAAAGTGATTCTGTGCCTCTTGACACAGAATTCTGACCAAATGTGCCTCACAAATGTTCCATGCTAAGACTTTGTTATTGGCACAAATTTTCTGCATTGTTTTTAATAAGAATCTTGAAATTTTCAATCAACCAATAAAGAACTAAATGAGACTTTTTGTATTCAGCATTTTCATTCCTGTCCACTTGCGAGTAATCCATTTGAATGCCTATCTCTTTACTTGTTTTCATGTGTGCCTCTCTTTGTGCAGGTATGGCTTTTAGTGGCTGTACTGTGTTACCATGCTTTTTCACACCCTGGTTATGGCCCTGTGCCCCACCAAGAGTCAGCAGTGCTTTCAAATTATGTTTGAGCCTAACCTGTAAAAACATCTTGCATCTGAACCTGGTAGAAAACTTATGTCAGCGATCAGGGTCAGTTCCAGGGATCCTGATATCTGGTGAACCAGAACTTTGGTGCCACTTAAAGTATAATATTATCGTATTTATTTATTTACTTATATATTTATTCATCTGTGACCTCTCCTTATCGTTTCTTTTAGTTTCACCATAAAATATTCAACTGAAAAATCTTACTTCTCATCATGGTATTTTCCTATTTTGTCTATATTTTATTCAGTTGAATTTATTCAGCTTCCCATTTTTCCATTTGTATTCAAAAAATTCTGCCATCTCGGATACATAAGAGACACCCCCCCCATGCTTGGCATCCTGGGCAATTGCCCATGTTGCCTGCACCCAGGGTCGATTCTGTTCACCGATCAATATTAATGACAACTTTCAAGCTGATGGCTATACGGATATTTTATATTTATAATTGGTGCCAAGATTCACGATTCAAGCCCAATTACTCAGTATAGTTGCTTATTCAGTGGCCACTGTAGAGTTATTTGATAATGCATAGTCTTACCTTTGCATAGTTTTGACTATAAATAGTGTATATCTTTTGATCTTGTCATATCAAAATTAATGTGAACAACATTCTTGATAGGAGGGAAGTAATCCCCCTCCACCTCCGAATGCTCTGTCTATGCAATGTCACTGCGTGGGGGTCCCCAGGGACGGCTAATTGGCCATGGGACCTCAGCATTTAATTTGATCTGTTTAAGGAACTATGAACACAACTTGTGAAATGATCCATAGTGAACTACAATAGTTTGCGATGTCTGCACGCAAACTTGGGACAGTTTGTCATTAGAGACAAATTAAATATTCAAACGTCTTTCAAATCTATGATGTCTGGTTATTAAATCAGTAAGGCTTCTGTTTACCATTTTCCATAAGTGCGGCTTGTCAGTGGTGAGCCATCTCCTGAGGGGTTTGCCATTCTCAGTAATTTAGCAATTTGAGAACTGATGGTTCCAAGTTGGAACCGAGAATTCCTGTCAAATGCAAAGAGACACGAGAAAATCAAATATACAAGTCTGCCGTAGATTGGCAGCCTCAGTTGAATTGTAATAAAAATCAACTAAAACTAGCATTCCAAGGGAAATTATGAATTACCACCACTCATATATGCTGTTTTTTTATCTCGCAAATGGTATATCAATATAGTAGTATAATCAAGTTTGCTTGATGAAAATACTACCAGTATAGGTCGAACTGTAGATTTATGATTTTTTTTAAATCATGGACGTACGAGGGACCAATTTATCATTAACTTTCGTTGTAAATTGAACCCACCAATAAAAACCTATTTAGGAAGGATTTTGTTCATTTTCTCTACTCATTGCGGGTATGCGTGTGTGTGCAAAATTATGAACAGTTAGGGCTTGGCAAATCCATAGATGTATAGATAGATGGATAGAAATGTCAGAACACGTGAATTACCTAAACTAAACAGTAGTGATTAAACCTGTCTGTTGTAGGTAGCAGAGATTAACTAAAACAATTTAGAAAAGGGGCAACTGCCACCAATTTTCTCCAAAATGTATATAAAACAATAGAGTATGGTAAATACATTTATATTTATTTTGTATTAAAAATGTATTTGTATTCATCTTTATGAATCTTCTTCAAAATATCAAAATTATGAACTGAAGGGTCCCTCATTTACTTCTTCCAGGGGAAATAAGCCCCTTCAATATATATGTCAACTGGCCCACCTAACTCATCTCTTTGTTCGGGCTGCCTAGGGTTCCAGTGATGAATCGTCACTTTCAAATACACAAATCACTTTCAAATTCTATAGTTTATATCTATCCATATAGATCAGCGGTATTCAAACTGTATTCCGCCGGAGCCCTGCAGCCTTCTCCCAGGGTTCCACGAAACTAAATGATATTTTTGCAATATACTTAATGATTTCTCATTACATAAACAATTCCTTCACGGGTTTTACATATATCATTGTATTTATTAATGTTGGGTGATAATTAATTATTTACAATGTTCTTAATATATCATGACTCTTGACTAAGTTCCAAATACTTGATTTTAGCAGTAATGTTAAAATCAAAAACATCTTGGTTATTCACATGACACAGATGCTGTATAGTCAATAGTCATTGAAATGTCTATTTTTCCCCAGTAAGTTTAGTTTTTACTTTTCTATTCAAGAGTATATTTTGTGGCTGGGGGTAATAAACATTTGGATAATGAAAATGAAGGTCAATAGTAGTAAGAAATTGATGATGATGATGATGATAATTTCAATGATGATTATTGTAATAATGATAATGATTTTAATGATGATAATAATGATGATAAGGATAATAATGATAATAATTATAATGATAATAATAATGATAATGATGATAATCATTTTGATAATGATAATAATTTTGATAATGATTATGAAAATGATGACAGTGATAATAATGATGATAATATTGATGCTTATAATGATGATAATGATGCTGATAATTATATTGATGATAATAATGATAATGATAAGTGATGATAAAAATGATGATAATGATAATGATGATAAAAATATTGACGGTCATCATAATTATGATGATGATTATGATAATAATAGTATTGATAATAATAATAATAATAATAATGATAATAATAATAATGATGATAATAATAATAATAATCTCGGCTCGTGTACCCTTAATGGCCTTCAGGAGGGACACAGTCGTCACACAGCTACGGTTGGCCAAAACTCGTATACCACTAGCGATATCCAGGGGAAGCGCAGTCCTCATGGGGCGACTGCTATAAAGAACAAGAGAAAGAGATGGACAAGGGAAGAGAATAGACTAGTTATGTACTGTTACTACAAAAGCAAGCCTTCAGTGCGATCTTATAGGGAGCGTATGCTCCAAATATGGAGGGAAAAATCTGCTGTGGAAGTATCGAACCAACGCCTTGCTGACCAAGTAAAGCAAATTCAAAAGAAGAAATGGTTGTCTGAGACTGAACTACTAGAGATTCGCATTAATGTAGAGAGAGATTCAGGTGACACATCTGAAAAATGCCCCCCCAGCACAACTAGTACCAATAACAAAACTAGAATAATCCCCCATGAGATCCCCACAGTAAGCTACGCACCAGAGGGTGATGACGAGGCACCAACGGAAGAAGAGAAAAGCAAAATACAAGCTTTGAAAGAGATCATGCGAGGAGAGAAAACAACACTCCCCTCCCTAAGAGACAAAGACAGAAAGAAAGTCGGAGAAGTGACCGAACAGGTCAACTGCCTCTTACAGCACATAGAAACAGACACCCTCCTAGAACTCAACAACCTAATTTATGCAGGGGCGAAAATGGTAGCACAAAGCTTCACAACACAAGATAGGAACCTGGGTACTAATAGGGAAGGGAAACCCAACTGGGAGAGAAGGTTACAAAGGCAGATCTCCCAACTACAGAGAGACGAAGTACTGCTTAGAAATACACCACACACAGACAGACCACGAGTAAGACTTTATAACAAATATAAGGTAGCGCAAAAAGGCATCGCAACTGTAGTCGAAGAGTTACACCAGAAAAGACTAGCTAAAGAGGCAAGACTAAAAAGATACAGACTAAGATCGGCCCAATACACACAAAACCGCACATTCCAAAACAATGAGAAAAAGTTTTACCAAGATTTAAATGGGGAAAGAAGGCAGGACATAAAACCAGATGCCACAGAGGCCAAGAACTATTGGAATAGCATATGGGGGCACCCAAAAAGACACAATGTAACACCGCAATGGTTAGGAAACATGAGAAAAGAACTAGAAAATATAGACAAGGGAGAACCAATAGTACTGAATGAAACCACATTGAAACATACTCTTAGGAAAGTAGCCAACTGGAAAGCACCGGGTCCCGACGGGATCCATGGGTATTGGTTCAAAAAGTTCACCACGTTACACGGCAGACTCACCCACCTACTCCAAAATTGTCTAAATGAAGGCAAAGCACCAGAATGGATGACTAAAGGCAGAACCACCCTCATCCAAAAAGACCTGGGGAAGGGGAACATAGCAAGCAACTATAGACCAATCACTTGCCTACCACTTATGTGGAAAATCCTGACCGGGCAAATAGCAGAGAGAATATACATGTCAATGGATAGAAGGGGGCTACTACCAGAAGAACAGAAAGGGTGTAGGATAGGAACCAAAGGGGCAAACGATTTACTCTACATAGACCAGATGATCTTAAAAGAAGTAAGGAAAAGGAGAAAGAATATCGCAATGGGATGGATAGATTACAAAAAGGCATACGATATGATTCCACATAGCTGGATACTCGAATGCCTTAGAATGTTCAAAATTAGCGAACCGGTGGTTAAATTTATTGGTAATTCAATGAAAGACTGGAAAGTAGATTTGACAGCCGCAGGGGACAAACTAGCCGAGGTAGGGATAAAAAGGGGAATCTTCCAAGGAGACTCGTTGTCCCCACTATTATTTGTTCTAACAATGATACCGCTTAACAGAATCCTGAGAAACAGCAAAGGATACCACTTCTCTAAAACAAAAGGAAAGGTCAACCACTTAATGTACATGGACGATATTAAATTGTTTGCAAAAAACAGGGGAGAGCTTGAGACTCTGTTCAACGAAGTAAGGGAATATAGTGAGGACATAGGAATGGAGTTTGGGATAGAAAAATGCGCAATCATGGTGATGCATAAAGGAAGGCTTTCAATGACTGAGGGAATTGAACTTCCGGACAACAACAAGATTAGGGCATTAACTGCACAAGACCGATACAAGTACCTAGGTGTCCTTGAATGTGACACGATAAAACGGGAAGAGATGAAGGAGAAAATTAAGAGAGAATACCTCAGAAGGATAAGGAAAATGTTAGAAACCAAATTAAATAGCAGAAATCTAATAAAAGGAATGAACACCTGGGCTGTGTCAGTAGTTAGGTATACAGGACCATTCCTAGGATGGACAAAGGAAGAGCTCCAATCAATGGATAGGCGAACAAGGAAACTTATGACGATGCATAAAGCATTACATCCTAGGGATGATACAGATAGGCTATACGTTAAGAGAAAAGAAGGTGGTAGGGGGCTCATCAGCATAGAAGATTGTGTCCAGAGAGCTAAAGTAGTCCTAGATAGATATGTGCAAACAAATAGTGAAGAAATCATAAAGAGCGCGAGGGATAGTGCGACAAACAATAAAGTAGAAAACAATGGAACAGTACAGCAAACTAGAAAAGAAAAGTGGGAAGGGAAAAAATTGTACGGCGAGTTTAAAAGACAGATAAAAGATATAGCAGACGAGAAATCATGGACGTGGTTACGAAAGGGAAACCTTAAGAGAGAAACAGAATCGCTCATCATGGCAGCCCAAAACAAAAGCATAAGGACAAACTACATAAAAGCAAAAATCGATAGAACACAGACAAACAGCAAATGCCGCATGTGCGGTGAAAGAGATGAGACAGTAAACCACATAACTAGTGAATGTAGCCAACTCGCCCAGAAGGAGTATAAGCATAGACACGATAGAGTAGCAACGATGATACACTGGGAACTAAGTAAACAAATGGGATTCAACCATGGGGAAAAGTGGTATCAGCACAAGCCAGAGGCAGTTTTGGAGAATGACAACCACAAACTACTGTGGGACTTCGACATCCAAACTGACCACCTCATCCAGGCAAGAAGGCCGGACTTAGTAATAGTAGACAAAAAAAGGAGGGCCTGCCAAATAGTAGACGTTGCTGTACCTGCAGACCATAGAGTAAAGAAGAAGGAGGGTGAGAAAAGGGAAAAATACCAGGACCTAGCAAGGGAGTTAAAGAAAATGTGGAACATGAAAACCAGGGTAGTACCGGTCATAGTGGGAGCACTAGGAACTGTCCCCAAAACGCTGAGGGAGAGACTGGAGGAGATCGGGATTAGGGGGAGGATAGAGACCGTACAGACCACAGCACTGCTGGGCACTGGACGGATACTGAGGAAGGTGCTAGAGATATAAGGACTGCAACGAATCGTAGCTCTGTCATGATATGCGAAAGAGAGAGGAGACGTTAGCTGAAGACCTGAGGAGACTTATTGTCACTCAGCCTTCAGCGATAACCACTGGGCAACCGGTGTGAAACTGTAAATCGCAAAATTACTGCGATCTATGAGTACGAGGAGAGGAGGGCTGGAGACTTGAGGAGACTTGCTGTCACTCAAACTCCAGCGGTTACCACCAGGCAACTGGTGTGAGATTAATAATAATAATAATGATAATGATAATAATGATAATAGAAGACTGCCATTTGCAATTGTTCTGCATTGATTAGTTTGCTGATTTTATAAGCTATTGAAAGTGAATAAAATCCTTGACAAACACATTAGAAATGTGACCTTTTTGGCATAGGTGTCTGCTAGAGAGAGCAAACGGTATACTCCTCCACCCAGATCAGGTCTTCTCATCAAGAGCAAAGGGGTTTGAAAATTTGAAACTTATTGTTAAAGAAGGATGTTGAGGCAGTGCAATATTTTTATGTAATTCTAACTTGATGTTCCCATATAAAAGAGACAATAATAATTCACTGGGAACAAGAGTACCATCCAACATCTGGATCATATAGTGGGTCATACTTGGTTGCACTACAAATGGTGGCGATTATACATTATTTCTTTCTGGTTGAAATGTCTATCTGGTGACAGGTTTGCCTCTAAGATATATTCCGAATGTATCCTTTAGCAACTCCCCCCCACCAAAATTTAAATGCCCCCTCCCCTGGAAAAGTGGCAGTGGATAACTATGATGATTATCATTGTCAAAGTAATACCTATTCACTTAAAGACAGCCTTCAGTGGTCAATAAGCTTAATATCAATTTACTTATTTATAGAATTTATATTATAATTATTTGCAAATGAATGAATTGATAAGTAAAGAAAACTAATCTTCAAATAGAATTGAATAAGCCTTGGCATATCTCTCTTGAGAAATCAGATCATTATGATATAGAATGCAGACCCTACGCTAAACTCATCAAGTTACAAATTGTGCTGGAAATTGTTTTACTCTAATAATCACAACATTTTATGGTATTGCACAAACAAAAACCTTTCTACAATTTGCCATTTTTGTAGTATTATGGTAATGAACACGAAAATATGAAAACAAACAGGTCTGGTTATTCACTCAATTAAAACCATCATATGATCAACGTCTTTCACTAGCAGGTTCTGTTTAAGTGATCAATTAAAAAAATCAGAAAAAACAGGTGATCAGTTAATAAGTTATTTCTCTTGCCTCTTGTTGAGCAGAGATCACCAAAAAAGTCTCAATGTACAAAAAACAAACATGGATTCAATTTAGTGCTCAATTTAGCATAAACTTACATGGTAAATTGAACCCCCTCAACTAAAAACCTATTTTTAAGGGAAATTTCCAAAAAACAAAAACAGACTTTTTTAGACACAGTAAGGAGTAAATGTTGAGAATTTCAGGGATGTGTGCATACGTAGCCAGCAAGACCCGCTTGAAAACAGGAGGAACCTATGCTGACAGTTTTGGTGACAGTTTTGCTTGACGGTTTCTAACAAACCTAGAGAAATTAGATTACTACAATATAAATTGTATTTAGAAGGATTTATATTCATTGCCTTCTGAGTTTTCATCTTGTATGTATACAATTTGACCTATGTGCTGTTTTAACCTTTACATTCATTTTTTAATGGCTTTTGATATCAAGGGAAATAAATTCTGATTAAAATTGTCTCTCTTTGATCTTCAGGTGATTTTTAAAATTTTTTTGTATTCAATTGTCAACATATGTTTCTTCAGTTTTCTTGCTGGTCTGGCTGGCTATGTATACATGCACCACATGTAAAGGCCACACCAGTGGAGCTATTGGGCTGAAAATTTTATTATGTCAAGAGAAATAGCTTTTTTTGTTTGTTTTTTAAATCCTCTTCTCCCCATAGGTTTTTAAGGCAGAGTTCAATCTGCAACGTAAGTTCATGCTAAAATGGTCCCTTAGTTTGTAACCGGTAGCAATCAATCTTGTTTGTTTGAAAATTCAGAATTTTTACTGATCTGAAAAGGTGTGAAAAGTAAGATTCATTTATCATCCCCTTTTCCAATTTTTTAATTGATCACCCCCAAATGCGGCATTTTGCCAAAAGAGATTGGTCACATGAGGGTTTCTATTGAGTGACTAACCAGACATGTTAATTCTATTCTTTGAAGAGTTCCACTTTAATTACAAGTGGTCCATGATTTTAAGAGTCAAAAATTACCTATTATACCTGATCAACGGGAGTCACCTTTCTCAGATTCAATTCAAATGAAATTAAAACCATTTTTAAGAGATTTATTTTATTCACTTTTACTCTACAAGATCTACATTTTTATATTGTCTTATGAGATCTTTTTACATTTGCTTTTTCTTAAATTGTTTTTTTCAAGTTTTTACAATTAAAAGACCATTTTTACATCTTAGGTATCTTTTTAAAGACTATTTTATATTTTAAGACATTTTCTTTTTTTCTTTAGATTTTTAAACCTAAAAGCTTTTTTTTAACAAGTCTCTTAATCGTAAAAATGGTCTCTATTCAAAGATTTTATATTCTTAAATGTAAAAACGTTTTTAGAAAACAGGTCATTTAATTGTGTAAAAGGTCTCTTGAATGTGTAAAAGGTTTTTTTTTAAAAAAAAAAGCTCTTAACTGTGGAAAAAAGTGTCTTGAGTATAAAAAAGCTTCCAAAAAACAACTTTAAAAAATAAATGCAGCAATGTAAAAATGTTTCTTAAGACTTTTTTACATTTACTGTTTTTAAATATTTACACTTAAGTGACTTTTTAAAATTTAGAGCTGACTGACAATTTGAATTAGTGCCTAAGGCCAAAAGTCAAAACTTTAATTTTCAGTAGCGAATAATTAAAACCTGCTACTACATCATCAATTAGCACTAATTTTATTCATCTTGTTTCTCATTATATAACTGTCACTATTTTTTCACTTTATAAATTCTCTCTGAAATATAGGTATCATTAGAAACTGACAACAAAAACTGTCATCAGAACTGTCTCAAAAACTGTCAACAAAGGTTTCTCAAATTTTCAGGTTGGTTTGGCTGGCTCTGTATTTAAGCATGTATCATGCATATCAAGTGAGTCTGGCTGGTTAGCAATCTATCTGTTTATGTATATGTTGCATATACAGGCTGCACCAACTGAGCTAGAGGGATGAAAATCTCAACCTTTATTCCTTATCACATGTAGAAAAAAAACGTGTTTTTGTTCTTTGAAAAATCAACCCTAAATAGGTTTTCAGCTGGTTCAATTTGCATTTGTAAGTTTATGCTAAACTGACCCCTTGGTTTGTGTCCAGCAGCATTCATGCTTGTTTTCAAAAAGGTTAAATCATTTTTAGTGATCACTGCCCAATAAAGGGCAATACAGGTATCCCCTGCTTTTTCGAACAGTCACTTTATACCACTTTTTCTCTCATTTTTTAGCAGAAGGAAACTGTTCTGCAAACTTTGAAAACTTTATCCTTGATGAAAATTTGGCTGCAATTCCTTTTATTTCCAAATCTCTTCACAAACACATCCAGCATTTGTTCTGCAATAAGCTCTCATAGGAGCAGTGCATAGCCTCTCTCTCTCTCTCTCTCTCTCTCTCTCTCTCTCCTACACCACAGTCTCCTGTTCTTTCCAGAACCCCAACCTCAGTAGACTCATCCTAACATACCATCATTGCTATTTTGGGATCAGTGAATGCTCAAATAATTTTCTCATATAAATTGTTGGTAATTGTTTCTTTGTTTAACACTATTTCAACTTACAAAAGGTTTTCATAGGAACACTACACTTTA
>OY735231.1:7837592-7867592 GCA_963457665.1 Thysanoteuthis rhombus
TTCTGATATCATCATCATCATCATCATCATCATCATCATCATCATCAGTCTTCTAACATCCGTCGTTGGACATAGACTTTCCCCAGGATTTGCCACACTTCTATACTGTGTGCGTCGTGGAGCCAGTATTTTCTAAATTCATCTAGTTCATCTCTAAATCTTGTATTCTGTCGGCTTCAGTTTTGCATGTGATCTCTAGGGATCTATGTTGTGAGTCATGATGTCCATCAATTGTCTGTCATTCTTGCAATATGGCCAGCCCATTGCCATTTAAGTTTTCTGATTGATTCTATGATGTCTCTGACTCCTATTTTCTTCCTTATATACTGTGCTATCTTGTGATCTCTCCATGTGAGGTTGAGCATGATTCTTTCATGTGCACGTAGCATGCATCTCAGTTTGCAAGTCTGCCTTTTGGTTAGATTCCATGTTTCAGCTCCATAAGTGACTATTGGGAGGATGCATTGGTTGTATACTCTTCTTCTTAGGATTATTGACATCGACTAATTTTTGAAGGTTGAGTTTGCACTGCCGAAGGCTTTCCATCCTTGGGTGATTCTTCACTTGATCTCTTTGTGTATTAATTAAATGAACTTGATAATGGTCATGAGAATTTCCATTGCCAATTGTTTATCTCAGTTTCACCAGAACAGAAGATATCTAAGGGTCAGATATTTCTGAATAATCAGACTTCACATTAATCAATTTTTCTATTTTGATTATTCTTATTCATACCCCCACCCCCGCATTTGTTTTCAAAAGGCCTACTGTCCCAGACACATGACTGACGACCACTTGAACTAAGCGCTTGGTGACTGATACATGTTACTGATACCTTGGGCCAGCTCTGATAATGGTCAGTAAGTGCCAGAGCAGTGATGCTGGCAATTCTGATATCAAAGTCATGGATAACCCATAAAGTGGTCTCTGAAAAGTTGTAAGTTCTCAAATTAATATGAAAAGAAAAAAATTGCATGCTAAAAGCCATGGTATGGACAAATCTTCTATATGTCTCATAAATCATACATTAGAAACTACCAATAGAAACTGTCAACATAAGTTTCTTCAGTTTTCAGGGTGATCTGATTGGCTGGCTATGTATATAAAAATTAAACAAATATAATGTACGTACTTCCACCCTGCCCCATGTATACCAACACCTATCCATTAAATGCCAGACACCACCTTTCTATCCTATAATAAAAATAACAAAATCCACCTTTCCCTGAGAAATGACCATTCTAGCTCATCACTGCCTTTCTTATATGAAACAAGCCAAATACCCATAGAGGAAGGAAACATAGACTAGTCAAATTGCTCTAGATTTCAGGCTTTGCAAGTTTTTACAAAAGATTCTTTCTTTTTAGGTACATCCTGTTAGTTGAAGCAAATTGCAGCTGGCCCCGCCTCTTACAGACCATCTCATTTCAAACCGCATATTATCCTCATTCTTGTAGATATAAACATCTCACTTCCTGCTCCTACTAAACAGCCAAACACACATTCTCTTCTTTGGCATTGAACATGTAAATAGCAAATTTTTCTCTGTGAACCACTGAGAGATAGTGATCCCCGTCAAAATGCATCAAACTATGCCCATCGAATATTGGAAAATTGTAAAATGTAACACCTATCTTTGGAGTTTTGCTCATTACCTTCCTATTGTCATTTTCATCTATACATATGTAATACATGTATGTACTGCATGTATAGGCCATACCAATCGATCTGAAGGGCTGAAAATTTCACCATTTTCTTTTTCCAAAGTCTAGAAAAAACATTCTTCTGTTTTTTTAAGATTCCTCTTAAATAGGTTTTTAAAGGGGGTTCAATTTGCAATGTAAGTTTATACTGATTTGATCCCTTAGTTTGCATTAACACTTGTCTTTTGAAAAGTTAGACTCTTTTTAGTGATCACTGTCCAACAAGTGAAGTAACTTATATATTGATCACCCCTTTTTTTCAATCTTTAAAACTGATCATCCCGAACTCTAGACATACTGCTTAAAGATGTTGGTTGCATGATGGTTTCTACTGAGTGACTAACCAGACCTGTTATTACAATTGTTTTATATTATGTTTAGTTATTGTCATCAATGTTTTATGCTTAATGCTACAGAAGACCCGATTGACTGGAAATATATAAGACTATGTCAGGTCTATACACCATTGACCAAGAATTTGTGCAGCATTTGTCCAGATAAAATCATGCAAGAAACAACATATCCAAACAGCCACCAAATTCAGAAAACACGTCTTCTCAAACTGATCCGTTCCTATAAGGAACAAGCTATCACAAGCAACAGTCTCCGTCTCCAAACACGATCATATTCAAATCAAATCTCAGAAATGATATCTGAACCGATTATTGGAGTAAGAGTTTTCTGACTGAATCATAATTACAGTAGGACTCCATGGGTTGACCTCCCTTAGCTTATATTGTCCTGATTGAGATAGAAATTTAAGATATAAATTGATTTATTAATCAAACTTTTTTATAGGTATGTATGTATAAGAAAAGCATATCATTTATATGGTTCTATACTATCCCCAGTTTCTGGTATCTGTTGGGAGTCTTTGAGTATATCCAGCCTCTCCAAACCATCTGGATGACTATTGGACCTTTTCTGTCACATGACATTGTATTCAGGGACATTAGTTACTGCACATTATATTAGAAAATAAACAAAGATCAGAAAAAAATAGAAAACATTTGAAAACTCAAGTGGCAGTGGGCAGGTCACGATGCAAGAATATCAGACAACCACTGGACACCATTACTAAACATTGATCCTAAGAGATCATTTGTGAAAATGTGGCGGGCAAAATATAGGATGGCATGATGAGCTAGACAAGTTCAGAAAGTATTGGCTCTCTGATGCTCAGGATAGAGAGGTCTGGCAAATTTTGGGGAAGGTCTATGTCCAATGACATTGATCCCCAGAGATCATATGCAAAATATTAGCAGCCAAAAAATGAGATGGTGCAATGAACTACGCAATTTCGGAAAGTATGATGGAAAGGTCTGGCAAATCTTGGAGTATGTTGATGTCCAACAAAGTCTGGTAAAAGGCTTATAGTGACTAAACTCGTTTTCTGCTCTGCTACTCAATGTTGTATTCAGGGTCATTAGTTCTCAGTAGAGATATTCAATCGTTGGCTGTCTTGGGAAGATAATTACCTCCCCTGACAACACAGTTATTTTATCTTTCTTCATCGTACCAGGTGGCCATTATCGCAACCAAACCTTCTGCTTCATTGTTTCTTTAACCAACTAACAACACTGACTTATAACACCAACTCCATCAATCTCGGGTGGTACTCTGTTTTGTTTCTTGTTCATTTATAAACTTCTTACGACAATTTATTTCAGAATTACAAGCAATAAAAATCATGGAAATCAGTGGAGAGAGTAGACAGACTTAATTTGTTTTGCTTTTTTCTACTTTACTAATTTTAATTTCACGATTCTCAGAGTGTATACTTTAAATTAGAAACCATCAACAAAAATGGTCACTGAAACTGTCAGCATAGGTCTCTTCAGTTTTTAAACTGGTGTGGCTGTCTGGCTATCTTGCTGGTTGGTCCTATTTGTCCAAACCTCCATGAGAACAGAATGTGACACAAGGTCGGTTTAATGTGGAGATGCCGCTCACATGAAGTTGTTGTTAGGAAGGCCTCAAAAGTTCTCTTTGGTCCTTGCAACTACTATAGCAAGGGCATAAGAGCGCTGGTCTTGAGGTCTCAAGATGGATCCTATATTTGTATGTATTGAGCATACAGGCTGCTCCAATGGAGTTGAAAATTTAAACTTTAACTTCTTATTATGTCTAGAAAAAAAAAATTGGGGGGTTTGTTTTTTAAAAATTCTTCCCTCAGTATAGATTTTTAGTGGAAGGTTCAATTTCCTATGTAAGTTTAAGCTAACTTGATCCCTTAGTTTGTGTATCTAACTGTATTCACACTATTTTCTTTTAGATTCAGACTTTTTTTACTGATCACTTGACTTATTCATTGTTCAGCCCTTTTTTTCATTTTTAATTGATCATCCCAAACACAGCATGTTGCCAAGAGACTTTGGCCACATGATGGTTTCTACTGAGTGACCAACCAGACCTGCACTTTATTCTTTTTGTGGTATTTTTTAGTGTTCACTTGTCTTTGTACTGATTGTTGCATTTCTATTTTCATCGGAAGGATCCATTTTTTTCTCAGTTTTTCTGTCATCATCATCATCATCATCATCATCATCATCATCATCATCATCATCATCATCATCCATTGTGAATCCACAGCTGGACAAAGGCCTCTTCCATCTCCTTCCATGACGAACATGTTTGCGTTAATATTCACCATACCCTACTGGCAAACCGTTATATCTCTTTCTTCCATATCGTGTTTGGTCTTTTCCTACTGCATTTACTGTCCCATTAGCACCAATTGGTTAGTCTTTTGCTTTATCTGTTTTTTTTGTAGATTAATTATTTGTATTTCATCTATGCTGATCTTTTGGTATCTCTCACAGTTATCCCTAGTATGCTCTTTGCATAGCTCTCTTTTTATATACTAGTCATTATTTAGAGGGTAGCCTTCTCAGATCAAGCAGCAGTGCTCCTTTGTACTTACAAGGTCAGTCCACAGAATATCCAGCCATTTTGAGAACCAGTAATTTGGCCTTGATGCAACCTGGTAACCAATCAAAGGGTATCTTGCTGTGTATGCATGAAGAGATATTCTCCTATGAGGTTATTCAATCTGTAGTGAGACACCATTGAGTGAGCTTATGTACTGTACAGACTTAAAATGGACTGTGGACAAGATTGGAGAGAACACAATGGGGTAGTTAATGCTGATGTGGACAGGATGTTGGGGTAAATGTAGGTGTAGTTTCGAAGTGAATACTTTAAAGTGGACCAAGGCACCATTGCCCTAGGTAGGCTATTTTCATTTTGTTAAAATAAAATGGCTGGATACTTTCCTGTCAGCTATTTCTTACAGTGCTAAACTCTTTTTGTCAAACTCCAAAACTAGAGTTGAATTTTTATCAATACCATAACAAGAACAAGAATTTTTCTTTATACCATAACAAGAACAAGAACAACAAGAATAATCCTCACCAAAAATAAGGGTGTAAACCAATGAGTAAAATTCCCATTTCTCTACTATGAACTTATAACAAACTGATTGTCAGGCTGTCTTATTGAACGAGCTAAATTGACAAGTCTTAGACATCAAGGTAAATTTAACTACATATATGCAAAAGCTTATTTCGTTCTTATAAATCAATGTACTTATTCATATACCTAATTTTCTTTTTTTATTTTCTATAGATAGAATACAAAAGCTGCTGTAATCATCTTCAGTTGGAGGTTTTGGAGTAGAGTTTGACCCTGCTGCAACCAGTCTTGTTGAGATCAGTTGTTCATATTCAATATTTTGGACTACACTCATCTTCATTGCTGTTTCTCTTTCTTTTCCACAACTCCCACAATGGAAGGAAGAGGGAGATTTTCTGTTTTTGTCTTCGGGATAAAATCACTGTAATTGACAAAGAATCCAAAAAGAAAATATTTCAGAAAAAAAAAATGGTATACATGATATTATAAAGAGACCCCTATGTAAACAGAGAAAGGAGATTAATAGCTCTCAAGAAAAAACACAGAACTCAGCATAAAATAGCAAGGGGTGATAATCCAGAAATGATTATGCTCCCTGATTACACTATCCCACAATGCAACACAGCTGGTGGACTAACAACAGACTCAGCACTGGATAGAAATAGAATTTTAGCAAAGGAACCCACAGAATAAACTGGCAAAAACTTAATAAAAAAATAGTACTTGCATTTAATCAGTTTCTTCAATAATGATCTAACATGACCAATTTTGTTGATATTTCGATGTTTATTTACATCACCCTTAGAACATCATGACTGGCAATGACTCAATTTGATTACTTAAAAGAAAATATACACATGAGTGAATCTATCATTATAATGAACAAAGCAACTTTTATTTTTGTTACTTTGTGTCCTTGTCTGTAATACATGATACCTGTCAGATGAAATTTGTATTTTGCTAATAAAAATAATACCTACTAACCATTTGGGACAAAGGATTCTACCACTTAATGAGTACAGTCATTTTCTTATAAAACCTCTGATAAGATTGATAAGACCTAACCATTTACTTTCAGTGCCAACTACATTGAAAAAGTGAACCATTAGGTCTTCAAGTAAGTAAGAGAATGTGAATAACTCCACAGAACCACAGGTAGCTATTATTACCAAATGGTATGGGTCAGTATCGTTTTCCTGCATCTGATTTGACCATCAACCAATTTATGGCATTCCCATTGGTTGACTTATAATTTTGCTTACTCATCACGTTGCCATATGGTGAATTTCCAAAAAACAAAGGGAGTCAACTTGGGGATTTTCTCGATTGCTCCAAAAATGCCAGTTGACTTTTTAATTTCTAAAATTAGTGAGAAGGTGTTACTTTTACAATTTATGAAAAAAAAAAAGCATCTATTGTTAAAATTTGTACTATATGTTCAATCTATGTACCATAAGATTTAGTATCAATCACAAATGAAGAATTACTGTAAAAATCATGTGCAACGATCAAATTGAGAGTAAGGACATAACAGTCAAAATCGAAGATGCAAAACTGGGGAAGATACACCACAACAGCTACCTAGGACAACAAATCTCCATGAGATCCTCGAAAGAAGAGAAAATTAAGCAAAGAATCACTCTGGGATGGCAAGCATTTGGCTGAGCAAGCTCAACTTCCAAAAACCAGAGGATCCAAATAATCCCCCCAAAAAGAGTATACAACCAATGCATCCTCTCAATAGTCATTTACGGAGCCAAAACATGGAACCTAACCAAGAGACAGACTCACAAACTGAGAAACATGCAACATACACATGAAAGAATCATGCTCAACCTCACATGGAGAGATCACGACAGCACAGTATATAAGGAAGAAACAGGAGTCAGAGACATCATAGAATCTATTAAAAAACTTAAATGGCAATCGGCAGGCTATGTTGCAAGAATGACAGACAACCGATGGACATCACAACTGACAACATGGATCATCAGAGATCACAAGCGAAACAGAATACAAGATGAAAAGATGAACTGGACAAATTTTGAAAATACTGGCTCTGCGACAACCACAATATAGAAGTGTGGCAAATCCTGGGGAAAGTCTATGTCCAACAACAGATGATAAAAGACTGATGATCATAATGATTAATGATGAGTACAGAAAATACAGCAAAAATAAAGATTTTAATATCACAGAGTGTACTTGTTTTATCTAAGTTCATTTTTTATTTTTTAAATTTGATCTTGGAGAAATCGAAGTGGAAATTAGAATTTACAAAGAGCTACAGATACAGATAATAAGAAACAATGCCAGAATATAGATAAAATTAAACAAATAATTTTAAGAAATTGTTACCTTTTCTGTGTTAAATTCATTTTTTCTCCCGGTTGATTTCATTACTCTACAGAAATTTTTCTTTACAAAAGTTCAACTTGTTATGAAAATGGGTTAGTGTCTTGTGTTTTTTCAGAATTTTAATTTTAATCTTTAAATGTTTAATTGGATTTTAATTTACAACAGATATTTCTATGATAATCCTTAAAAAACAGAAAAGACTTGCAGATTTTTATTTCTACAATGATTCTCTTCCCACGTGAATTCATGCATATAAGAATTAAAAACAAAATTTTTCTTAAAGAGCAAATCGATGTTAATTTAAAACAATTTATTATCATTTTTACATCATCGCTACAATACAATGTAGTATTTTCATTAAAATGATTTCATTATCATAGGACCCTTCTCTTACTTCTCAGGCCTTTTGTTGGGTAATAATCAAAAAAAAAAGTCCAAACTTTCAAAAAGCAAGTATGAATGCTGCCAGACACAGACCAGAGGATCAATTTAACATGAATGTACATTACAAATTAAACTTGCACCAAAAACTTATGCGGTAGGTAATTCTAAAAAAACAATAATATTATATTTTTAGATATAATAAAGAGTAAATGTTCAAATTTTCAGCCTTCTAGCTTCGTTGGTGTGGCCTGTATGTATGATATATACTTAGCCTCCCAGCCAGCAAAACCCACTTAAAAACTAAGAAACTTATTTTGACAGTCTTGGTGACGGTTTTGGTAAACAGTTTTTGAAAACAAATAGATTAAATAAAATTTCCTTTTCGATTACAAATTATGCTCAACCTCACATGGAGGGATCACAAGAAAGCACGATATATCAAGGTTAAAACAGGAGTTCAAGACATCATAGAATTCTTTAGAAAACTCAAATGGCAATGGGCTGGCCACGCTGCAAGAATGTCAGATGACCACTGGACTTCACAACTCACAATGTGGATCCTAAGAGATCACAAGCAAAACTGTAGCTGGCAAGATAAACCAGATAAGTACAGGATGTATTGGCTCTATGATGTCCATGATAAAGAGGTCTGGCAAATAGGTCTATGTCCAACAATAGACCTTAAAAAACAGATGATGAGAACAAGTTGAATGGAGTTGCAATTTGTGTTAAAGAAAACAAATATCAAACAATAAAACAAAAAATACTGTTCATATAAATAATGTCTTATTGGTTAACAATTGGTACGTCCCATTCTGATCTTCCACAGAACTAGCTGGAGACTTGCCAATGTGTTCATTTGTTCACAATGTTTCGGCCATGTACCCTCATCAGGTGTTGTTGGTTCTAGAATGATGGAAATACTTTCCAGGGCACACAGAGTTTGATTGGATTGGACATGCCACATCCATTTTTTGTATTTCCAGGTTGTGTATTCAGTGTCAAATTCTGAGTTGCTTCCCTTGCATTGGATGATCTGTTTGTTTATTTCAAGAAGGCTAGAGGGTACATGGCTGAAACGTTACGAACAAATGAACACATGAATGAGGAAAAGAGTCCTACCATCTCATAGATAATGTTCAAGACTCCCCATCAAATGAAATTCAAACCAGAATTATCTTATTTAGTTAGAATCATTTTATAACCATTATACTATAGTGCATCAATAGGTTCATAGTCTGACACATAGTTATTAGTTGAATTTTGATCTGAGATTTCTACTGTATAATATTTGATCTATTTATCACTGACCTAAGTGTATTTATAAGGAAGGAGATTATGCAGAAAAATAAGTATTTTTTTTGTAAAATAATGCCTATTTTTAGACTTTATACTTATTGATTTACATATATAAATGATCATTAAAACTCTGTGATATGTAAAGCTTTAAAAGCTGGTTAAGTTGAAAATGGATCTGCCCAAAACATTTTAGTATCTTTATTTATTGAAGAAAAATCTTTTGTTGCAACACAATTTTGTGGAGTGTTTTTTAATCATTTTCATCATTAAAAATCGTCAATCAAAATTATCACCAAAACTATCAACATGGGTCTCTTCAGTTTTTTAGTAGGTCTGGCTTACTGGCTGGCTAAGTATATATGTATGTTTCATACATATAAGCCACGCTAATAGAGTTAGAGGGATGAAAATTTAAACATTTATTCTTTCCTAGGTTTAAAAAAAAAGTGTTTGTTTCATTTTTTGAAAATTCTCCCCATATAGGATTCGGTAGTGGGGGGGGGGGTCAATTTGGAATGCAAGTTTACGCTTTAAGTTTAAGCATGTATTATATTCACATTGCACTGATGCCCTTGAGAAAGGCATGAATCCAACTCTTCATCCCCCCACCCATCCCAGCAATGTGTGAAATAGTAGAGTAGATTGGTCTCTCCAGTCTTGAGAAGGCAACCAATCTAGGAGATGGACAACTCTGATACCAAACAAGAAATGGAGACCCCTTGAAATAGTTTGACACCCAATTTGAAGTCCTTCTGGCAGCTCCTGCAGCCAAGCTCTGCTTTCCTACAGACTACATCAGTGAGGTCGAGAGGGTGTATTCTGATGATAGGACATCAAAGGATATCCATACGCTTCGCTCAGGCATGCACCCAGGAGGGGACATTCCATTGTCTGTAGAGACAGAACGGAGGCCATTTTTAGACAAGTTCATGAGTGAAACATGTTATGTCATGATTTTATAATCAGAGAGGGGGGTATGGAGAGAGAGAGAGAGAGAGAGAGAGAGTGGAAAGACTTTGAGGAAGGGGGAGAGAGAGACAGTGGAAAGACTTTGAGGAAAGGGGAGAGAGAGACAGTGGAAAGACTTTGAGGGATGGGAAGAGATAGAGATAAGTTGAAAGATGAAGGGAGAGAGAGAAAATCAGTGAGAGCAGGAGGGATGAGAATTTAGGGGAGGGCAAGAGATATTTAAGGGAAGAGGAGGACAAATGAAAAGGAGGGAGAAATCAAGGGAGGCAGGGGGAGAGAAGTTTCAGGAGGGAGAAAGAGAGAAATTGAATGAACAGAGAGTAGGTGAGGAAAAGAAAGAGAGAGAGAGAACTTGAGGGATTGAGAGAGAGAGAAAACTCGAGGATGGTAGAGATAAGTTGAAGGAGGAAGAGAGTTTGAGAGAGAGAGAAATATTGACAGACAAAAATTAAAAGAACTAATGTAAAGGAGAGGGAGAGAGAATTTGGAGAGAATGAGAGAGGGGGGGTTGAGAGAGATAGATTTCAAAAGAAGGGGGTGGGGGAGAAATTGGAGTAGGGGAGGAGAGAGAACTTGAGGCAGAAATTTAAGAGACTTACTTTGATCTGGCCAAGGATCATAAGATTGGTTCACCCAGGATTGAACAAGCAATGATTCGTGTGATTAACTTGTAAACCATATCTAACTTATAACCATACTTACTAAGCTTAGTTTCTTCTGACACAAAACCAGTATAAATGGTACCCAGTGAGTTTCAAACTCGCTTTCTGAATGCAGTGGATTCAGCTGAAGAGGACCAACAGTTATTAGAACCAACTGCACAGTAGTAACAATCTTGTAAGAACTGATTGAGACGTATGTATTCATGGCTAATTTGCTTTGTTTATTATGACCAATGCCCTGTATATTCAAACTGAGCTGCAGTACTACATTTTTTTTAATAAAATCTAATAAAATATTTTTTAGTTCTCAAAACAATTATCTCTCAAATGTTTTCAGTTTGTGACTTAAGTTAAACTTGAAATTTTAAAAAGTAAGAAAAAGAAGGTGTAAAGGGTGGCTTAAGTTGTCGTGTCCTTTATACAAGTTGTTCCCCTTGAATTCAAGAAATTGGGCATATTTTCTGCATCCAAAAAAGTTGTTTAGTTGGAATCTTCTGTATCACTCTATGGAAGGCGCTCAGGTATTTTCTTAGCTTGTTATGTTTCAATTTGATTTTACATATTCTACATTTTATAGGTATTTTCTAAGGTTTACTTAATCTGGTACAAAGTTACAACTGTTGGGAACCCACTGAGAATGAAACTAACAACAAATTAACAATGGTCTGCTCAAGTACTTCGCTCACCATTACACTCTAGGCAAAGCACGCTTTATGGTCATTCATTAAGCATAGTTTAGTCTGGCACAACGTAACAACCAGTGAGGATTGAACTCACTAAACAGAAGTAATGGCCCGTTAAAATTCCTATCGACCATGGAATTACATCGAGGCACCCGTGAATAATTTAATTTCGAGCCGACTTTAATCAAGGGAAGTAACTTTCAAATTTTTTTCCCGAGGTTACTTCCCTTGTAATATTTGTCTGAATCGAATCAGCTATTCTACGATTAGAAATAACACCGGGATTTTTAAAAAAATCTATTTATCAAATGAAAATGCCTCAATGAGAATCACTGTGAATAATTTACATCAAAATATTCGTAATCAATATCAAAATACAAGTTAATTCAAGTTATATCCATAAAAAAATGTATGAAGCTTGACAAAATATTACAAGCTTTTTAGTACAGAGAAACCTTTACCTGGCATATTTTCTTCATATTTCAGTTGATAACACAACAAATTGACCTAATAATCTATTTTCTATTCCAGTTGGTCTAAATTAATTTAGTTATTTCGAAAATAATTTATACTGCTACTATTTTTGAAACGATGGTTAACTCTACTAAAAT
Source organism: Thysanoteuthis rhombus (assembly GCA_963457665.1). Taxonomy (NCBI): domain Eukaryota; kingdom Metazoa; phylum Mollusca; class Cephalopoda; order Oegopsida; family Thysanoteuthidae; genus Thysanoteuthis; species Thysanoteuthis major. Next base: position 7,849,676 of record OY735231.1, read on the forward strand.
AATTCAGTTAAGAATTAGTCGAATAAATGCTTGTTTCGTTTCATATTGTTTTCACGAACAGATGTATATCGGAGCTGATAGCATTTTACTATCATGGAACATGGTAGAATTAGAGAAATAATTTTACTTGAAAATTTTCGTGTTGAAAACAAAACAATGTAGTTATTCACAAAGCTCAAGTTAGTTTGGCAGAAAGTTCCCATAATGCCGCCTGGTAGGGATCAAATCCCGAGAAAAGATCAGCAAGATTAGCTTGCTAACAACTCCTCTGGAGTAGGCGCCCTAACACGTCGAAATGTATCATTATATTTATTTTATAACTAAAGTTTCTCCATTTTACAGTGTGTTTTTATCACAGTACTATGGACCAATACACCGTTCTAAATCAAAGAGCACAAAATCAGAAAAAAAATAAGAAACTTCCAGCAAAACTTGAACTTGTATCCCCCACTTTGAGAGCCAAGTTATTCAAATCATCCCAAGTTTCCAGCCCAACGCTCAGCATTCACGCAGTTCTGTGATCATCATCATAATCATCTGAGGCGACCCCTATATTTTTAGTTAGGGATCAAATACGAAACCCCTCTTTTAGCTAGATATTGAAAACGTCACTTCCAACGACAACCCCAATAAAAGCCCTGGAAGATACATGCCCAAATGCTTTTTGGCGCCGGCTCTTTTTGTCGATAACTCTTTCCCTCTCGTTTATTTGGTACCGTCATCTGGAACCTGTTATCTTCCTTTACCCTTCTCTAAACTCACGGCCAGCGTAGTCTAATGAGACCCGGAGAGGGCAGAAACGAGCCAGTTTGTGTAGCGAATCCACATTCTACTATTTATTTCCAGCTCTGCTCTAAAAGAACTTAACTTCAAGAGTAAAAAGTTGTATGTATCGAGCACTCAATGAAATAAATCCATCACATATCAGAAGTGGCTTTATATTATTGATATATTATTATATGTTATACTGCTAGCCTGATTTGTACCATATATATATATATATATATATATATATATATATATATATATATATATATATATATATATATATCGTCTTGTCACTGATCTTCCTCGACATGAGTATTCGCAAGAACTTCATAGCTATCAAATGCATAACTTCCAAAAGCAAACACTGCAACAACTATTTTTGGCGACCATGCAAACTCTGCATTCATTATTTTCGTCCCTCAAGCACCTTCTTGCATCTATCTAGATTAACCGCCTTTTCTAATCTAACTCGGTCAACTATACCACTCATTATAACAGGCATGACTTATCAGGCTGCATTCGATAGATAGACGAAACAATATAAGACCCTATATGCCACGTGTCCCTTAAATTCTTATTCTTGCCTAAATTTCGTTTTTACGTATAGGAATAACCTAATGCTAACCGACGTCTTCTCAACTTTCATTAACATCATCAAATGTATTAATATTTACTCTCCATGTATTTCATTTGCTTTCTTCGTCTGTGCATTAAATGTATCTCTCATTTACCACATTTACATATTTGTATGCATCTTTTTGTTCCATTAAATATCCGCGTCCACTTTTGTACTTCACGCGCATGTTTTTTAAACATCTCCCTTCCTTCATTAACATTTCCACTGACGTAACTGCAAACACCAGACCACGTGCAAACAAAATCCATTGTCTCCAACATCTTCTCGCTACCCATTCATCGACGAGAACAACTAGAACTACCCAGAACTATATTTTATACAAACTGTTCACTCTGCCAACCTGGAACTCTCCTACACATCATTACAGCTACACCATTGATTTCCAAATTCCCTTTGTTTCATAACTTTATCGGATTATCCATTTTGCCGGACAAACAGAGGTCATGTGATAACAATTCAATGATACACCTCTGACCCACTATTTATGAACATCTAATGTCTCATAGAGCATTAGAACCGTCATAAACATGAATTGAACAAATATCTAATATGTACCAAACAATTGAATTCTATACATTATCATAAACGATATAGTTTATGATTATAAACATATATTTATCAATTAAACATACACACATATCGTAGACACTTGATGGGTCAATAGCATACATCTCACACAACTTCTTTATCAAAACACTGCGGACAAGTTTTTTCAATACGTCCACCGTATCTCGCACCGATGTAAATTGTTGATTGGTCCTCAAGCGGAATCATACTACAATGAAAAATCAAAGTTTGCTTTACTCCTCAATCACCATTCTCATCATCATCAGTCCTTTATCGTCCGTCGTTGGACATAAACCTTCCCCAGGATTCGACATATTTCTCTATCATGGGCGTCACGGAGCCAGTATTGTCTGAATTTGTCAAGTTCATTTCTCCATCTTGTATTCTGTCGGCCTCGGTTCCGCATGTGATCTCTGGTGATCTATGTTGTGAGTCATGATGTCCATCGCTTGTCTGCCATTCCTGCAACATGATCTGCCCACTGCCATTCAAGTTTTCAAGTAGATTTTAAAATGTCTCTGACTCCCGTTTTCCTCCTGATATACTGTGCTGTCTTGTGATCTCTCCATGTGAGGTTCAGCATGGTTCTCTCATGCGTGCGTTACATGCTTCTCAGTTTGCAAGTCTGTCTTTTGGTTAGATTCCATGTTCCAGCTCCATAAGTAACTATCGGGAGGATACACTGGTTGTACTCTTCTTTCTTTTTTTAAGGATTATTGGGATCGATTTGTTTTTGAAGGTTGAGCTTACTCTGCCGAAAGCTTGCCATCCAAGAGGGATTCTTCGCTTGATTTCTTCTTCTTTTGTGGGTTTCATAGAGATTCATTGTCCTAGTTTTGCATCTTTGATGTTGACAGTTATGTTCTTAGTCTCGACGTAATTGTTGCACATGACTTTTGTTTCACTGAAGTTTATGTGTAGGCCAACTTTCTTGCTTTCTTCGTTTAGTTCATCTAGCCTTAATTGGAGGTCGTATACGTTCTCTGCGAAAAGGACGATATCGTTTGCAAATCTGAGGTTGACGCAGGAAGGGTTCTAAGTCTCTATGTAGCCTGATAAAGGAGTTGCTGTGACTGTATATATGCTGTAGTACTCTGACGTACACAAGGTATACACCTTGTAGAGTGGTGGTCTTCATTTCCACAGTCGAATGCCTTCTTGAAGTCTATAAATGCTACAGCGAGTGGCATTTTGTATTCTGCTGCTTTCTCTTTCAGCTGATTTATTGAATGGAGATGATCCATGATCGAGTGACTTCTAGATTTAACCTGTTCCCGTGGTTGGTTTTCATCCAGCGTTTTAGTGATCTGGTTGGTAATGATTTTTGTGAAAAGTTTGTAGATTCAGTTGAGTAAGCTCATAGGTTTGTAGTTGTTGAGGTCTTTGGGGTTTCCTTTTTTTATGTAGAAGCATTATGATTGCCATGTTCCAGTCTTTCGGAACTTAACTCCGTTGTAAACACAAATTGAATAGGATAGCTCACCAAGCGTCTAATACTTTCTAAACTAATGAATTCCGTGTGTGAGAAACGTTGAATACTTTTTTGTTCTACTTTCCATTCTAAAGTGAGATATGCAACATTCAAGGCCGAACAGGAAAAGGATTAGAAAAATGTCTGGTCGTTTGATAACAAGGGTAGGAGGGACTGGGAATAGTTGCAACAGAAACTATTTGAGCTAGACCAACCAGATTCTTAGATATCAAACTTGCATCTGTCAGTTAGTTATCCATACCATTTGAAGATTATTTCATATGACAGATTGTTCAAAATATCTATTTGAATGGAAGAAATCAGATGTTTCAACAGACTGCAACCCTGAGAACAGTCGCAACACAATTCAAGGACGTTTGCAACATGTTAGAAATAGATTAAATTTCAGCAATTGACTTTTGACTTTTGTCTCAATTGGCATAATATTCTGAAAATATGTATTTTAAAATAATTTCATAGTATTATTTGTTAATACACAATAATATCATAGTACTATTTATCTACTTATCAACAGTTATTGAGTTTTATTTGTTTATGCAAAGAGCAGAGTCCTACATTGAGTCAACGTGCGGTTGTTACGGATGTTATTCAATCCCTCAGTGTTAGACAGGAGGAATGGAACAATTTGGAATGCAGCAGACGTTTATTATACACGTATTCATTGTAAAAACCTGCAATTGTTTGAAAAACTTATCTTTATCACATTCCAGTGAAGTGACCTGCAACATTGAGTTTCTTGAACGGCACACAGCAAACCCAAAATGGCACACCTAATAAGCATTTTAAAACTTGGAAAAAAACTGATTTCTAAAAGTACAGACATCTCAAAATGACTCATCTAATGAACTTGCTGCAACTGTCCCTTACTCAACCAGCCATGACAGAACATTATTTGCTAGTTAGACACACCAACTTTGACAAGTAACCATGTCACTTAGAAGCCAACAAAATAATGATTCAAACTATGTAAGTTTTGATTAATTCATGCAAAGGGTCAGGACAGAAGAATAAAAATACATCTCTTGTAAAAAAATTACTTTCATAACCTCCAAAACACTTTTGAGGGTCTAACTATGAACCGTGAAGTATGTGTCATCACTCTTGCATGTTTCTGATAAAAGGAATAAGACTTGTTGCAACCGTACCTTGTCGTAACGATCCCCAGTCTCACTATATATATAATTGATACGCAGAAAAACTGTTAAGATCAGGACAAAACGTAATACGTTCCTTGTAGTTTTCGTTGTTGACCTTTTTACGACGAGAAAGAAATGTTAAATAATCTTTCAATATAAGTTCTTCCAATTTATAAAAACATCTTTTGTATTAAAGTTTTGAAAAGTTCACGATGGAAATGGAGTTGAATTAGAAATGAAAAGATCGATAAATTTTGCATAAAAAAAAATGATAATTTTTCGTAAAAAGATGTTTTCGATATAAAAACACATACAACATTTTTTTTTTTTTTACAGAATCATTGTATCATTATTTTCATAGATCACTTGCTTCCCTTAGACATGATCTGGTGAAAAAATCATCATCACAAGAAAACTTCCATAATATCTGCGATTGTTTTGTGTCTTTGAAGTTTAGAGACGATCGTTAACTTTCCAGGGAGGAGATGAAAAGCGATATAATTCCGAAAATGTTTTCACCTATCTACTCGGTTTTCTCTTTATAAAACATGTAAAAAGTATCTTTTCACAGAATTAAGGTATCATCATTTCCATGGATCACTAGCTTTTTCTGAAACACGATCAGGAGAAAATAATCGGTACAGGTCAAGAGAAAAATTCCATATTATATTTTACTTTTGAATTTAGTCTTTTGTCATTCATCTCCATCCCACCGTCGTCTTTTTGCTGACCTTTTCCGATGAAATGAGACCTTTGTCTTAGAAGTTATTTCTGTTTAAAAATATGAAAAAAAATATGTATCGTACGGATTAAATGTATCATTATTCCCCAAGATAATTTTTTATCAATCTTTTAACTCATTTTCCTCTTCCAAATTGGATAGGATTTTCTTTTTCAGCTTTTGTTACGAACATGCTAACAACGGATCATTATTATTCTGGTGTGTGCGAACGGAGACCCCGTAAAATCATGGTCATGGTTCAAATTGTACTCGAAATTTTTTTATTCTTTGTGTTGGACATTTTAACGGGTTGTACTAAAAGCATCTCGTTACGATGTGCTGTTTTTGCTGTGTTATAGTAACAAACAAATCTAGAAACAGAATTCGGGTCATTATAAAATAAATTTGAATTAATTTCCCTGTTTAATACTGTGATTTATAACATTATTTTGTAATTCAAATATCAGTGGGCAGACCGAAAATTATATCCCTATAGAATTGACATGTTGGAGCAAAGCTTAGAAATGTTAAGAGCACTGCTTCGGAAGAAACAGAATCATCTCTTGGGATTAAGGAAATGATTTTGTTTTGCGGTAGTTTGAAAAGCAGACGATGGATTTCCCCCCACAACGTTGGTGGTCCAAAGAGACCGTAATAAATAGAAGAAACGACCATCTAACTCTATTGATGCTACCTGTGCACGCGACCCATGTATACATAAAGAGATAAGCAAGCAAGCCAGTTATATAAAAACTGAAGAGAGCTATGTTGACAGTTTTGTTGAGAGCTTCGATTGACATTTCATAGAGGTAGAAGAGATTTTTTCTTACTGGAGTGAGCAAGCGACTTGCTACAGTTGTTGGACATTGAAATAGCAAGTAGGAAAGCATCAAATACCACTGACATGATATGACAAACAGATTTATTCAAAGGGATAAATGCAGCATACGGCATCTTACCAACACCATTCAACCCCAAATTGTGGAAATCAAGAAAAATCTGAGCGAAGCAATGCCTATTGGAACAGCTAGCCTTAAACACATTCTGACTATTTGCAAACTTTCCCGGAAAAGCTATACATGGGGTTACAACCAGGTGCTTGATTCCCCGGCCAAGTCTTCAAAAACCTATTGCATGGTTAACGGCGAAAAAAAAAAACAGATTTCATGAAGTGGGGAGATAATTTTCGTTATAAGAAAAATTGTCGTTTGATAGTAATACAAACTGGAGAGTCGTAGTAAATTTAGAATGTCATCTAGCTATCTTTGGTTTAACAAATCCAGAATACAAGAGCCATTTTCTGGCTTTAAAATGGATAAAATTGACTGCATTTTATTTTCAGATGAGTGTAGATTATATATATATATATATATATATATATATATATATATATATATATATATATATATATATATATATAAGTAATGGATATTAATATCAATGGGAATAAGGGAAGACAGTTTTAGGAACTATTTTTATTCGAACCGAATTATTTACGGTAGTGAGAGAAACACAACGATGGTGGGAAAAGAAAGAAACGACGGTTATGAAAACAGTGATGGATCAGTTCGTCCGGATAAATCTATGTTGCGAACCACTCTTCGATCTTGATATATTCACGAAAATGGAAGCTCCGGAGCGAATTTTAGGCCTGTTTGCTCATTATGTAAAATGGATTCCTCGTTTCTCAGATCATGCACCTCCCCTGATAGAAGCAAGGTTTTTTTTTTTCTTTCAGCTCAATACTGAGGTTTGTGAGGCATTCAACAGTTTTAAACAGTAGTTTATGAATTTTGCTACGCGGTGTCCTGACAACTCTAAATCAAATATAAGAGTGTAACACGTTGGACGTTGCTGTTGCCGGCTACATTGAATCAGAATAGGCGACCTGTTGAATTTATGTCATGGACCCTGAATCGACACAATGTCTATTACCCAGCTTTTGAGAAAGAGGCTACTGTGGTGATTGATGCTGTGAAGAAATGTTCTCATTTTCTGTTCGGTCAACACTTGACCATAGGGATGGATCAAAGATCCGTAGTTATCATGATGGGCAGTCGCAAAGGGTCCGGAATTTAAAACAATCGGCGTGGACGTTACAACGCTGTTGCTGATACACTGAGCCAAGCTAACTGTAATGCTAGTTTCGAGCGTATTGAATGTATCTTGTGCGGTGGATCCGAACACGCAATGGGATGTTGTGAGACGAGGATTTTGGATCCTCGTGGGTGATGCGTAGTGTGCCGGCCCTGTAGCTGGGTAAGGAAAAGAATGATGTACGAAGAGAAGGGAATGGATTGCGCACCAAGTATGAAGTTGGACGCGCATTGAAATAAAGAGGAATTAACATATTCAAGAATTATGGCCAGATAAGAGACGTACGTTTAATACAAAAATAAGGATAAGGTACATGTACGGGTAACATTAATACGATCGATCGTGAGAAGTAATGTTTGGAGAAGAGATAGTAAAGGTGGGAGTTCTCTTGTCTTGATAGTGCTGGCGTCGGAGTTGTAGCGGAGTTGTCTGAACGCATGAATTCCGTATGGTTGGATTGCTCCCAGATACGTGGAAACCGGGTTCAGTGTGTGAGCCTTACTGCCAAGTAAATGAGTTAACTTGGGGACTATTCTCAGACGCTGTTAGACTCTCGACGAACAGACTATGGAAGACATAGAACATGAGAGAAGGAAAGAGAGTGGCGGGCCGCAAAGGCCGGGGGCAGAGGCATGGCCAGCTAGGAATGCTGGCGCCAAGGTGCATTGGGCCAAGGAGGAGGAAAGAGAGAATGGCCGACTGCAGAAGCCGGGGCTAGAAGCGTACCTAGCTAGGGGTGCTAGAGCTAGTGAGTGTGCTATTTAATCACTGTCCCACCACAGCAATATGTGACACAAGGTCGGGCTTAACGTGGGAAGAAATAGGAGCAACCCTTCCAAAAATGGCTCCAACCGACGCAGTTACCGTTGAAAAGCTCATCGTAATGGCTAGACAACGTCACCCGAGAAAGCATCCATCAGGGGACCTGCTCCTTTAAGTGCAATGGAGCAGTGCTGCCCCGGGGAAACTGAGACCCCGCAGCTGGGCCGAGTAATAATGGGAGAGCCTAAGGACGAGTCCAAAGGCTCCCCAATGCGCTTAGCAAACGCAGCCTCAGTGAAACCTCATTGGCTAACGCTTGCACCGGCGCACTCGGTCTTTGACACACACTCCCTCTCCGGCCCATTCAACAGGCAAGTGTCAGTACCGACTCCTCGGTCTATGCCGTGGGACAGATACTACATTTTGATCCTAAAGAACAGGCCAGAAAAAGACGGTGTCCAGGTTTTTTATAGGGGTTATCGTCGGAAGTGACGTTTTGGATATTAAGCCAAAAGGAGAGTTTCGTACTTAATTCCTAACTAAAAGTATAGGGGGCACTACATTAGCTTCCCGCTACCTCTCAAACACTTGCATAATGATTTGTGCTACTCCGGAGTCTTACAGTACGTGAGGGCTAAAAATATCTTTTTTTTACGGATTAGGTAGAAGAAGTATGCTCATCTTGTCGAGCATATGCTAAACTAAAGCTATAGTTCGCTTATAGTGGTAGGCTTTAAGGCTACTCAACCTCTAGAGAGCTTGAATGTGGATTTCAAAGATCCAACACACTAAGGATACAAAAAATCGATTCGTAGCAGTACATGAATTCTCGCTGTTCCCATTTGTAATTCCATGCAAAGATATGTCATCCATGACAGTCAATCATTGTTTGGAATCAATATTCACTTTATGCAGGGTACCTAATGACATCCATCCAATGCTTCTCTGCTCATGATGTACAGGTATACCTCTTGCTTGCATTCGGTTGCACCCAGCAAGACAAACCCTTACCACCAATGAGGCGATGCACGTTGAACGATACAATGGGATCGTTTGGAGATCTATTTGCTTTGCCCCGAAATTGCAAAACTTACCTGAATCACATTGAGAGCTGGTACTGAGTATACAACCAATGCATCCTCCCGATAGTCACTTATGGAGCTGAAACATGGAACCTAACCAAGTGACAGAATCGTAAAGTGAGAAGCATGCAACACGTGCATGAGAATCATGCTCAACATCACATGGAGAGATCACAAGACAGCACTGTATTTAAGGCAGAAAACAGGAGTCAGAGACATCATGGAATCTATTAGAAAACTCAAATGGCAGTGGGCAGGCTATGTTGTAAGAATAACAGACAACTGTTGGACATCACGACTCACAACATGGATCCCTAGAGATCCCATGCGAAACCGAGGCCGACAGAATACAAGATGGAGAAATGAACTGGACAAATTTAGAAAATACTGGCTCTGCGACGCCCATGATAGAGAAGTGTGGCGAATCCTGGGGAAGGTCTATGTCCAATGACGGATGATAAAAGAATGATGATGATTATGATGATGATGACTACCCCAAACTCAGCATAGCATCAGCCCTATGCTATCAACTGTTACAAAAACAACCCACAAGAGATTCTTCTCGTTTTTCGACGGTCATCAATTGGATTGGCCCTTCTACCCTCGTTGTTAAAACCAGGGACATTTTTTCGGCGTCAGTTCGTTAGACACACTAAAAATGATCCACTGTGCAAGAAGTGGAATTGTTGGATGTTGACGCTACCTGTGCAAACTTCAGATATGACGACCGAGAGTCTACAGTATCACTACAGAAACATCAACAAAAGCAACCCCACCTCGGAAATCTACATTTCTAAAAATTGGAAACAGAAGACACTGTAAACTCTTCATCCTCCGTAAGGTCAAGTCATGAACAACCCTCAAATGGGCCAAGCTTTGATGGATCATTTACACGTCGCTCTCGACTAGAAAGTCGGGCTCCTCAATACTATGGACTGTAAAATTAACCGGCTGGAGTAGTGTTATTTATTTAATAACTATACTTGGAGGTCAGAAAAGAATAGAACTCACCAACAACAGCCAACGGGATTGACTTACTTTGAGTTGAACTGTAGTTAAGTGTCTCCCCTGGTTGGTTTCTGAAAGATGATTATGGATAGATCCAGCATGGATAAAAGCATTAACTTACAAACTATTTTTCCAAGTTAAATGAAGCCATATTTTATTTTATCGTAAAGCTCTTTTATCATTCACGTGTGGTATCACAGGCTATATTAAATCAATTCAATTAAGTTAATCATAATTAAAAAATCAGTTTAATCAAAGATACCAATGAGACCTCACGCTGAAAAAATGTAAATCATTTTAATTTCAATTGCACGTCTGGTTAGTCATTCAATATGAACTATCATCAATGTTTTTTGTCAGTTTCTATGTTGGGGATGATCAATTGAAAAATTGGAAAAGGGCGTGATCAATGAATAAGTTACTTCTGTCGCCTTTTGTTTGGCAGTGATCACTGAAAAAAAGTTCGAATTTCAAAAACAAACAGACAAAAAAAAAACCTCCAAGCGTGATTGCATAAAGTAACATTGCAAGTTGAACCCCACACATACACTAAAAACCTATTTGGAGAAGGGATGAAAAAAAAAGAGTTTTTTGTTTAATAAGGAATATGTAAAGTAAAAAGTGCGTACTTCTGTCTTCGTCTTGGTTCATTTTTTAACACAGTGTTTCGGCTGTTGAACCCTCCGATTGTCTTCAGTTGATGAGTGGGTATCCTTTTGACTATCGAAAAAGGAAGGCCCCATCTTGGCAGTCGTTTGGGTATAGTTGATTTTTTTGTTTCAAACGCAGTTGCTGGTCGTAATTGGTGTCAAGAATCTGTAATTGTCTAGAAATGGTGTCATGGTGGTGGTGGGGGGGTGGAACACATCTTTGATCAGTTGCAATTACCGCCACTTGTTGTTTAAACGCAGAGGCAGGTGACTCGTGTCAATATTCCAAGCAAAAGGATAAAAGATAACACGGGAGAAGGGTCGAAAATACACTCATTCATCGCCTGAAGATGGCTGTAGGATACAACGCCTGGAACGTTGGATTCAAAAGATGAACCAAGACGGTAGCAAAAGTTTACATAATGATATTCCCTTTAAAAAAATCAGAAAGAAACGATAAGGAGTAAATAATCAAATTCCCAACCCACTAGTTTCATTTGTACAGCTCGTTCGTGTGATACATACATACATACATACATACATGCATGCATACATACATAAATACATACATACATGCACACATACATACATACATGCATACATACATATATGCATGCATACATGCATACATGAATAAATACATACATGCATACATACATACATACATACATACATGCATACATACATACATTCATACATACATACATTCATACATACATACATACATACATGAATACATACATGCATACATATATGCATACATACATACATGAATACATACATGCATGCATACATACATGCATACATACATACATGCATGCATACATGCATACATGAATAGATACATACATACATGCATACATACATGCATACATACATGCATTCATACATACATACATTCATACATACATACATACATGCATACATACATGCATACATACATATATGCATACATACATACATGCATACATACATGCATACATACATATATGCATACATCCACACATGCATACATGCGTATAAACACACATACATAGATGCATACATACATACATGCATACATACATACATACATACATACATATATGCATACATACATACATACATGAATACATACTTGCATGCATGCATGCATGCATACATACATACAGACAGACAGACAGACAGACAGACAGACGGACAGACAGAGCCAGCCAGATCTACTCAAAAAATGAATAAACCTTTGTCGACAGTTATGGTGACAGTTTTGGTTGACGGTTTTCAATATTTCTTTCTCTTTGCAGTGTCTATTTGGTTGGTGGCCAAGGTAGTTGCATATTCCCTGTGGTCGTTTGCAGTCAGCTTTCGAAATAAAGTAAAAGCCAGGAATTCGAATGCTAATTTTTCATGGCAGGTGGACTGACGCAGCACAGTCTTCCTACCAGTGCCATTTATCCTTGTACCATGTACATGAGCAAAATTTCTGGAAGTAAAAGGGATGAAAGTTCGAATCTAGCTGAGAGCTTATTCATTATTTCCCGAATATGCTACTGACTAATACCTGTAGAATAACTGAGTAATAACGATGAAGAGCAAATGAAATCAAGATGAAAGAAATGCTTGTCAAATTATTAATGGTCAAGCTTAGCAGATTCCTTGGAACAAAATTTGAATTAAAGGGAAGTAACTTCGTAGAAAAAGCTTTCGTTATTTTTATCTCCCTTTAACGGATCATTTGACATCATCAAGCAAAACTGTCAACGTAGGTCTCTTTGGTTTTAACCGAGTCTGACAAGCTATGTATGTATGTATGTATCATGGATAGAGGCCCCACCAATGGAACTTGATGTGTTAGCTTCTTAACCAGATTTTACAGTTGAAGATCACAAAAACTAAATTGGAAGACTAAAACTCTGTGGTCATTAGCCCTTTCCTACGAATACTTGTAAAATCCCAGATGAATCCCAGATATTCGTGACACACTAATCGTTTAAATGGGAGAAAACCAGCGTGGAATAGAGGTAGAAGAAAAAGCAGATGGACGAGGACTACCGATGAGAACTCTACATGTATCATGATAGCTTGAATAGCCTAATTGGTCAAGCTGCCATCCATTGAAGATGAGCTCTTGAGATATAGGATGCAATTTCGAGTCATTCCTCTCCGAGAAAAAAAATAAGGAAATCAGCATTCCAAGGGGAATTATGAATCTCCACCAACCAGATATGTTGCTTTCTACCTCGTAAATTAAGCAGTGGTGGAGATTAAAACCTTGATGAAAATACAACCAGTGTGGTTTAAATCACACCCTGGGGGTAAAAAAAAAAACAGGTCTGATTAGTCACTTGATGGGGAGATCAATTGAAAAATTGGAATTAGGCATGATCAATGAATCAGTTACTTCTCTTACCTTTTGATGGGCAGTGATCACTAAAAATATTCATCAGAATTACGAAAAAACAAGCGTGAATGTTGCCAGACTCAAACTAAGGGACTGATTTAGCATAAACTTACATTGCAAATCAGTGGATAAGTTACTTTTCTTTCTTTTTGGGGCTGCAATTATAAAAAAGCCTGAATTTAAAAAAAAAACAACCATACATACTGCTGGACACAAACCAAGCAATCAATTTAGCATAAACTGTCATTGTAAATTGAACCTCCATTAAAAACCTGGGGAGGGGCATTTTTAAAAAAGAAAAAAAATATTTCTCCAGGAGTGTGTGTGCAAAGTTTCAAGTTTTCTACTATGAACAGTTAGGGCTCGGCAAAGTCTGGATTCATAGATAGATATAAATGTCAGAACACATGAATAACCGAAACCCAGCAACACTGATTAAAGCAGTCTGTTGTGCTTAGCTGTGATTAACAAAAATTGGATGAAGTAAAGCCAGTAAAAATATATTATAAGTGAAAACACTAAATCTTAGTATCTCAAAACAACCTGAGAGTGTTACTGCTATTACTGCTGCTGCTGCTACCACTACTACTACTACTACTACTACTAAGCTTGGTTGTCATTCAGTATTTTTCTTGCCTACAACTAACCAAATTTGGAGCAGGACAAAAGTTTTGGTTCCAACAATAAAGATTTGGTACAGAAGGAAATTTTACAACTGATAACAAAACACACAAATGATATGATGTCACATAAAATATTCATGAACAATTCATTAAAAGATATGTATTTTAATCCATGTTTCTTGCAAGCTTAGTCTGAGGATAGATTTCAAGTGATTTGATTATTTTGGTACTAAAGCTACTTAATTTGGTCCCAAGACAATACAAATTTGTTCTTGTGCAGCAAAAGACATCTGACAACTCTTCTAATAATTGTGTAACAATGCAGTTTAGAATAGTGTCATGGTGGTTGCAAATTATGGATAAAAACTTTACTGCTTTGGTTGCCTGGGTGTTGCGCATCAAAGAAAAGTGACCAAGGTATGAGATGAGGGTTTAAGTCTTGTCTGAAGCAACTTCTTTTTTTTGAAAATCCAAAATTTAGTTTAAACACTGGATGCTTGGCTTACAGAGGTATCAGGAGAACAATCGATTTTCATAAAAAATGTGTAATCATTCATGTACATTTCAGCATTGTGGTTTTCATCAGTGTTGAAAGTAAAAGGTTCTCTATAATTTCCACCATATCTCTCAAACCAAGCTTTCAAAACTTCTAATAAAAACCAGGACGTTGAAATGTTTGTAAGTTATTACACACTTTTAATGAAAATTTTTAAATGTTCTAGGTAATCTCAAGTTTTTTTCTTCTTCATATTTTCAACTTTTCCACAAATATATATATATGGTAATATATATATATATATGGTAATATATATATATATATGGTAATATATATATATATATATATATATATTTATATATATGGTAATTCAACAGCATATATATATTTATATATATATATATATATATATATATATATATATATATATATGTATATATATATATGTATGTATATATATGTATATATATATATATATATATATATATATATAAAATATATATGTGTGTGTGTGTGTGCGATAATAATATGTATAATATATATTAATGTATATATATATGTATATATATATATATATATATATATATATATATATATATATATATATATATATATATATATATATATATATATATATATATATATATGGTAATTCAACACCAAAAGAATGGATCTGCTAAAATACATTGCTTTAAGTGTCAAAAAAATCAGATGTAAGAAGGCTAGTCAAAAAATTTGTCATGGGAAATATCTCAAAGCAATTTTAACTAACTACAGGTAGTGGTCAACAATACAGGCTGAAATAGAGATAGAAAAAAAAGATGGTGCCAGAAAGACTTCACAAATATGGGCGTTTGTTGACACATCTGAGAAATGGGGCAAAATCACATATATCCAGCAAAAGAATATATCTGAAATATATTTGGCGACCCACAAGGCATTCCACCAACGGAGAACGTGCTCCACTCAGTGCCATTTGTAGTGTAAGCAAGTAAGACCATTTCTATGATTCAGATGCCACATGGTACACTTGACCGTTGACAGATATGCATGACCTGTCTCCAAGGTGACACGATGAAGGGAGCACCAGTCAATAATAATAGTCTTTTTATATGGAATATCAATTTAAATTACATAAATCAATGGACTATAAGGTTCCAAATTTCAAAGCCTCTTGCCCTTGGTGTGAAGGTCTGATCCAAAACAGGTGGAATGCCCCGTTGGTCCCCTCTATTCCAGGGGACGCTTATGTGTACAATGAAGGGAATAATGTAAAAATGCTTGTTCTATCAACAAGCAAAGAAAGGAATCTGACAAGACATTAGACATCAACTAATACAAACTGGGGTGATTGTAAAAATGAGGGACAAGTTGCAGATTGAGATAACAATTTGTAGGATTTGTGGGGTAAACATGCATCAAACAAACAGAACAAATGGATGAATGAAAGGAGAAAACAACAAGTCGAGTTGATAATACAAATTTTAATGAGTCAAAAAAGATGGAAAAAGAAGGAAGATATTGTTGTAAGAAGAGTCCATTGAGAGTCAATTTTTTCTGGAACTTACTCCTTCAGTAGGGAAAGTTCTGGTGTAGAGGAGAATTTCGTAGGAGAGAATTGAGTTGGAATTAAAAGAAAAGAAGATTTTACCATGAAAATTTTGATTAAGTTCCTGATACATGTAAGTGTTTTCTTTAGTTGAGGTATTTCTTTGAAGAATTCTGCTGATTTAATTTGTCGAAAGATGTAGATTTCATCAACCTGGCCAGAGAGATCTTGGTGTGGGGTGTTAGAAGATATTTTCTTTTGTTCTCAGGAAAACTTGATTTTGACTTGAGATACAAGTTTGTTCATGTCCGCATGAGGCGTTAGAAAATGGTAGAACCTGAAAGTACAAAACTATTGTCCGGGATAGTTGTGAGCTTTGCGCTATCCTTAAAAAAAGACATTTACATATCCACTGTAGAAGGCCGGGCTAAAGCCCAACCAGTGAGAAGGAATTCTCAACCCTCTGATGTACTAGCTGAGAAAGTGGAAAATCAAATGCTGAGAGACTGAAGCTGCCCCCTGGGGCTATTTTCTGATGTTCTCATTGGCTATAATTTAGCCAACAAAAAAAATAGGGAGTTCATACCCTGAATATATTTTCTGTGACATTCGCTCACATAGTTCACTTTTATTCATTTTCATTTTTTTTATATATTGGTATAAAAATTCTAACAAAAAATCATTAACAGTATTTACAAGTAATAAAATAATGAAGTTGAATGAAGTTTCATAATTTGGTAGCTTCATTGGTTTTAGTTTTGTATTTGAACTTTGCAAATAAAAAAATAAAAGACAAATCAGATTAACAATTGGAGCAGACAAATGATTTTATCAATTTAGGAAATTGACGGATCACTCTTCCAGTAAAGATGTCTGTTTTAGAATTATAACAAGAAAAAGGACCAGCCCTAAGAACCAAACACAGCCTCTACCCAGTTTTATTAAATATTAACCAGTTGCATAATACGTGAGGTCAAACGGAAATGATTATTCTGCGGGAGTCTAATAAGAATCTTGAGAAATGGTGAACTGGTTTAACGAAATAACCTTCAATTTAATGTTAAACCTTCAGCACAGCCGAGATCAGGATTCAAGGGAGGTAACTATTCTATTGTTTCATAGCGCTGGAAAACTTCTACGCTGAAAGTTACCTCTCTTAGATCGCAAAATTTTTGTCAGTTTTGTTCGCAGTATCGATAAAAAATATTCCATCTTCCATCAGTATTTCAGCCAAAAATTAGCACTTGCTTCGTTTTCATTTGTTCAAGTGTAGAACCAGGGGTGTACTGAAGGAAGGTTTAGGGAAATGCATCTGCGACCATTCTGTCGGCCAATTTTTTTCAGTCTGCGCGCTCTGTCGGCAAATTAAAGCCATCAGTTTTGGCAAATTAGGGGCTTAAGCTCTGTCTCCCTCCTTCCAAAAAAATCATTACGTTCGCTCATATACAGATTTACCTTATTTTGTCTGAATATTTGAAAAGTGTACATCGATATATTCGGAATATTCTCGTCTTGACTGTTTATACGTTCAATACGTTCAAACTGTTGTACCTTATGCCCTTCTTCAGATGGTTGTCCCGTTCGAAAACGCTCTCAGAATCTCCAGTCAAGCCCCTCATCCGATCTGTGGGGACAAAGTATTCTCATTCAAGCATCTGTGTTTAGGGGTGGAGGGTTCAAGCATGAGACCATTTTGCTCTCAAATGTCATTTCAAGAGATTTTATTTATCTTGAAAGTTTAGAACAACTTCGCTAACCTCTGTCATGTTTTGCCGGCAAAACTTTCTATCTCATCCCTCCATCTTGTGCCGGCTCCCTTCCTACTGCGTTTACTGGCCAATGGCTAGTATTTAGTTCCATCTGCTGTCATCTATTGTTGTTATTGTTGTTAAATGTTCTGCCCATCTCCATTGGTGTTGCCCAATTATTTGTATAATAATATTCTACAC